>JABXJD010000001.1:9775000-10255000 GCA_013375575.1 Percina caprodes | reverse complement strand
AGGCAGTAGCAGATAGCATTCCCCAGTTGGTGCAGGGGATGAGGAGCAGCCAGGCCCAGCCCGAGGAGCTTGGTGCCCAGCTTGCCCTCATCATGGCCAGCCAGAGCTTCTTACAGGTCAGGCCTTTTGCCGTGACACAGTCAGCAATTATCAAACTCTCTGTCATTAGATACACACACCACTGCTCTTTTTGGCCTTATGAATTTGTTGTTGTTTTTCTGTCACCATCACTCAGCCTGGAAGTAAGATGGTGACGTCTGCAAAGTCAGCAGTTCCGACAGTGGCTGACCAGGCAGCTGGTATGCAACTGGGCCAGTGTGCCAAGAACTTGGCTACCTGCCTGGCTGAGCTCAGGACGGCCACCTTGAAGGTATCTATACATAACACTGTTGGGAATAGCAGAAATTGAGTCATCTCACTGATGTAGGAAATGTGTTGCTATCTGCTCCATTCAAGCACAACATATACAGTAGGCTGACATCCTGGCTGTGCTCCATAATGGCTGGCTACGTGCCTGTGAGTAAAATGTATCTGTGTGTGTCGTTTGAAGGCCCATGAAGCCTGTGGTCCTTTGGAGATCGATTCAGCCCTCAAAACTGTACAGACACTGAAGAGTGAGCTTCAGGATGCGAAGATGTCCGTCATTGACAGCCAACTTAAACCTCTTCCTGGGGAAACGGTCAGTACATAGCAACATCTGCTGTGAAGTTCAATTGAAACGTATTGTAGATATCCAACTGTAGACATACTTACATGATGAGGAAATCCCAACTGTGGATCAAATGGTTTATTTGTGTGTTCTGTCGCTCCCACAGCTGGAGAAGTGTGCTCAGGATTTAGGAAGTACATCTAAGGCTGTGGGTTCCTCCATGGCCCAGTTGCTGACATGTGCCGCACAGGGCAATGAGCATTATACAGGTAAGAGAAGTGTATTCTACACAGAGTGCAGCTCTCAAAAGCTTAAGTAACTGCTTATTTAAAAAATTTACTTCTGTCGAGTGTAGTTACATTGCTAGAATAATAAATATATTTGGATTGCTGAATGCATTTTTTAATGAAAAGGTTGTTTCTTTAAACTGTGCCAAGTGGGAGTGTGAGGATAAAGCAGGCAGAGAACTTATGACTCCTTCATTTGTGCTATCAGGATTGCTTTAAACTTTACCCTTTGAATCCAACATGGCTTGGCAGTTCTGCTGTCAATTCTGGTCCAATTGAGGATCTTAGGGGAGGAGAGATGAAGTCAGATAGAGAAAAGTATTTCTAACAATGAATGCTCCAAGGCAGCACTTAATGCTGTGTGGCCCACGGTACTCCTCGCTACTCATTAATTTCATCAGATTTAACATTCCATCAGCAAATGGCTCCACCTGGCTGGTTAATGCAATTTGATGCAATTTGATGCTTTTCTTCTCAGCTCTGTGTATAATAATAATAAGGGCACCTCCCATATGGAGCCATATTTACTATATGAACTAATTTATTTAAACAATGAGAGCATTTGAGTATCACACTGTGTTCTCGGTGTGGTACGGCTAGCCCCTGCCAGGTGATTTACACAATGCAATTAAAATTGTAGTAAAGACAGGAAATACACATACCTCTCAGATTGTTTTGTGTAAACAGGACTGCTGCAAAGTAAAACTAATGAGATTGAATTTAATGTTTAGTAAAATGTCAGTTTCAATTTCTACAGAAACATGGTTACTTACTCTCACTACATAACAATGTACAACACCAGAGAATGTGAATATCATATTTAATTTATATCTGTGCAATATATCATCCATAGTCGTCCAGGTTGTATTTTCCCTTTCTGGTATTTACTGATGCTGTTGTTACACTGATATTATTTGGTTGCATCATAATATTCTCTTTGTCTCTATGCTCAAAATGATTCATTATCATTTCAATGTGTGGCTGGTTGTTTGCAGGTGTGGCTTCCAGAGAAACAGCACAGGCTTTAAGGACATTGGCTCAAGCAGCCAGAGGTGTAGCAGCCAGCACCAAAGAGCCTCAGGCTGCAGCTGCGATGCTGGACTCAGCCCAATTTGTCATGGAGGGCTCGGCCATGCTGATCCATGAAGCCCATCAGGCCCTGGTTCATCCAGGAGATGCTGAGAGTCAACAGAGGCTGGCACAGGTAGCATAGCTCCCAGTATTATATACCTCAGAGACAGTGATATTAGTCAAGCGATCACATTGTTCCTCAGGCCCCTCTCTCTTTCTCTCCTCTGCTGATTTGTAAACATTTCTTCTCTCCATAACAATCAACCCCTCTAAGCGTTGCTATTTTCTCTCTGCTCTGTCTCTCGCCTGGTATTCCTCTCTCAGGAATGCCTGAGTAAAACTGCTCATTCTCCTGCAGCCCTTCAGGGGATAAACATATTGTTTGGCATATATCTGTGACAGCAGCATAAATTAGTGACACGGATTACTCTGCACCGCTGTGAGCCCAATTTGCATTTGAGATGTTTTTCCCCTTATAGCTTTGCTCTGGGACTTTGTATTGTGTACCACATTGTTAGAATGACTAATGGCAGTCCAGTGACAGAGCGTTGCACTGTGTTTCAGGTGGCCAAAGCAGTGTCGCACTCCCTGAATAACTGCGTCAATTGCTTGCCAGGCCAGAAGGATGTTGACATGGCCCTTAGGAGCATTGGTGAGGCCAGCAAAAGCTGCTGGTGGACATTGTGAGTACCGACTTTACTTGAGGATTACTTGACATTTAGTGGATTTGTATTTACACAAAACATCTGTACTGAACACATACGTTAAAACATCACTTCATTCTGGAACAGGTTATTACCATTTAACTTGTTTTTTGATAGTCTGTGTACTACACTATACCCTAATTGATGTGTGTCCTGTCTTTGAAGCTCCCTCCCTGCAGTAAGACATTCCAGGAGGCCCAGGGTGAACTGAACCACACAGCTGCTGAACTCAACCACTCTGCAGGCGAGGTCGTCCACTCCTCTCGTGGAACGAGCAGCCAGCTGGCTGCGGCCTCAGGGAAGTTCAGCCAAGACTTTGATGAGTTTCTGGATGCTGGCATCGAGATGGCAGGACACACCCAAGTAGGTTTAATGATCATACAACCCCCTTCACACTCCATTGAAACAGGTAAATGGTAATCTACTGTCACCAGTATTTTACACACAGAAAGGAGCATTGAAACCGTTGATGGACAAAAGCAAAAGTCTTAAATGCTGAGTGGACGAGGCATATTCTTGTGTCACTTTATTATCTAAGCTATTTCAATCATTTGTTAATTAGACCTTATCGTCTAATTTACTTAGGCACATGATTGTGACCAAGAGCACTAACACAGTCAGATGTTTTGAGATCTTGTGACGTTCTTGTTCTGGTTATTTTGTTCATTAATTTGGAAAGATCATCTGGGATTGGAGTTGATGTAGCATGACACCCAAGCTTTAATAAGGCTCAAAGAGACCTGCCGAGTGAGGAAAAGAGGTTATAGGTGGTAGGGACACATTAAATACTTTTTTTTTAATACGTTAACCCTTGACAGCTGTTGCAGACACAATTCATTCTCTAAATCCAACTTAAAAATCACCTGTATATTTTTTGTTCCTTGCCTGTTCAGAGCCAGGATGACCAAATCCAAGTCATTGGTAATCTGAAGAACATATCCATGGCGTCCAGTAAGCTGCTGCTGGCTGCCAAGTCTCTGTCTGTGGATCCAGGTGCAGCCAATGCTAAAAATCTCCTAGCTGTGGCAGCAAGGTGTGATAAAATGCTGAGTGCCTGATATGTATCAGACATTCTCTTTATTTGTTCTTTTTATGAATGTCATACAATATTTACTGATACGCTAAACAATGTTGTCCTAAATATGAATCAAAGTCTATATTCAAGCATGTAGCAAGTAATGAAAAATTCAGATTTTATACTTAAATGTCAAAAAACGTCTCCCTGCTGCATCTGTGTGCCTTTCACAAACTGTGTCTGTTCAGCATTGCTTGAGGGAGTACGAAGGGAGAAGCCAGCAGCTGGCCCCGCAGGGCTTTAGGCCCGACTGACTTCTCTCTGTCTAATTAGGAAGATGGAAGCTTTGGCCAGGGCCTGTCTGTGCTCAGCAAGGCTGAACACCAGCTCAAGACAATCTCGGCACTCCTGTGCAGTGTGTTAGCCTATCGCAGTGAGAGGCCAGCAGTGCCATGCTTGAATAAGGAAGTTAAAAGCATGTGTGAGTGAAGCCAAGCTGTGTGTGCATGCAGAGGACACGTGAGAGCTAAAAAGCCTGTGTGGCTGCCTGTGTGTTTCAGGGCAGTGACAGAGAGTATTAACCAGCTGATCACGCTCTGTACACAGCAAGCAGCAGGACAAAAAGAGTGTGACAACGCCTTGAGGGAGTTGGAGGTAGCGGTCCTCACACACAATGTACCACACACAGGCTCTCCTTCTCTTTAGGCCTGTTTTCTGTTGCCTGTACATGCCTGTATGTTTTTAATCAGGAAAACTAGATGCATTTGTTCACCCTTTCCTTCCACCTATTTTACATTTAATTACTCCCATAGAGCCATTAATTATAGGCGTACATTAAATTTGGAACTATAGTACTTTGTAAGTGCATTAGTGACACTTGTTAAACCAGAGCAATTTTCTATACTGAAGCCTACATTTACTTATACTAAAGTAACTGAAAATGACAATGCATTTCAAATGTTGATTATCATTATGTATCAAGGCAGTATATTCTCATCAGTTTGATTTATATTTATAGTGTTTCCTTTCTCTAAGTTAAGTGGCTGATAAATTGTAATATCGTAGAAGGAATGTTCAGTTGTGTGTCCTTTGTAGTTTAAGTTATTATCATCTGTTTACAGGCTGTCAGAGGGCTCCTGGATAATCCCAATGAGCCTGTCAGTGAACTCTCCTATTTTGACTGCATTGAGAGCGTCATGGAGAATTCAAAGGTACAGGCTTTCAAAATAATTGTGTGAATCATATACTTTAACTGTCAGAGATATTTAGGTAATAGGTAGCTGAGATCTAACTTGTGCGTGTCTTTCTCCATTTCCCTAATGCCTCAGGTCCTTGGAGAGTCAATGGCAGGTATTTCACAGCACTGTAAGACAGGTGATGTGCTGGCCTTCGGTGAGAGCGTGAGCGTAGCGTCCAAAGCTCTGTGTGGGCTGACCGAGGCTGCAGGACAGGTGAGATCACAGCATGGTACTTACTTCTGCCTCTGAGTTACCATGCTTCTGCTTTCATCTGGGCTTTCCACTTTCAGCACTCCTTTTTTCTAAACTTGTTTTTTTAATAAATGCTTAAAATTAATCAACTTACATTTCGAAAGCAAATTGTTGAGCCTTTTTTAAGGTTAATACACCCCTTTTAAACAATAACAAATAAATAAAAGGATTTCATGTGGAATCCATTCATAATAAATGGCATTCAGACTTGCGCAGGGCACTTGGCCATGATAGTGACCCAGGTTTTACAGACTCCCATCCCTAAATTTGTGAAATAACACCCTCACCTCCATGGAACATTCAGTTACCTTGTCTGGAAATGGGTACCGTCTGACATGTCTTGTGTTCCCTCTGCAGCAAGGTCCCCTGGTATGCGCAATGTATACAATATGTATCTTTTCATGTACTTATGTAAGTCAGAGAATATGGACTGCACGTGGGGGGTGTTAGCTTGTCTGTGAAAACAAGGGTGATCATGGAGGACAATAAAGAATCTATTTGGTGGCAAACTGATTTATTAATTTATAACTTTGTTTTTGTTTTTTGCCCTGCAGGCCTTATATCTTGTAGGAGTGTCTGATCCAAATAGTCAGTCAGGCCACGAGGGACTGGTGGATCCCATCCAGTTTGCAAGGGCCCACCAGGCTATACAGATGGCTTGTCAGAACTTAGTGGACCCTGCTAGTAGTCCCTCACAGGTAACAAGGTCCATGTGGGTCTTGAAAACATTACAGGACCATTATCTTGTCTATGGGTACTGCACTTTGGACAGTAGTGTATAGATATGACTGTGATTAAACATTTAAAAACCTAAAATCTACCTGAATGTTGTCTATAATTAACTCTACACACCCTAGCACAATGCTTCATTTCATAGTCAAACTTTGATTCCTATTTGTTTGTGTGTCTTTGTTTGTCAGATCTTGTCTGCAGCAACAATTGTAGCCAAGCACACCTCAGCTCTTTGTAACGCCTGCCGCCTTGCTTCCTCCAAAACCTCCAACCCTGTGGCTAGGAGACAGTTTGTCCAGTCAGCCAAAGAGGTGGCCAACACCACAGCCAACCTTGTCAAAACCATCAAGGTCAACTCCCCAACTGATCAAAACGTTGAGTGTAAATTTGTTACAGAATTCGTTTGTCATGTGAGAGAAGCTCTGGTTGTGTGTATAATTCAGCCGCGTACAAAAGTATGACAAAAATGGAAAGATATTCATATTCACATGCTGTTGTCTTGATTCAGGCCTTAGATGGGGATTTTTCTGAAGACAACAGAAACCGATGCCGTGTTGCTACAAACCCACTCCTTGAGGCTGTAGAAAACCTGTCAATTTTTGCCAACAACCCAGAGTTTGCAAGCATCCCAGCGCAAATCAGCAATGAGGTAATCATCCATTTTGAAGTTTGTTTGATCCGTTTGGAACATTCTTTTTCATTTTTTCCACAGTTTCTAATGATTTAGCTGAATGAAAATGAAAGGTAATCTTTCATCAGGTCCTCTGTTCTCAGAAACATCCAATTAGTCATTTTTTTCCCCCACGCATCCTGCAGAGGATCTTGAAGCTACTCTTCAGAGAGATTTGACAAGTCTTTTGTGACTGCACTCAATCCCCTTTAAACAGACACTTTTATATGAGCCAACACAGAAAGGTTTGTACAGCGAACATGGGGGCAATCAGACCAAAGGTCCAATTTTCCCTTTTTATGTCAAGAATAGACTTAAAGAGAAAGACAAAATTTTATTTTTCAATCTGAGTGTAACAGTTCTCACATAGTCCTCTAAAAGCTTTATGGCTGTAATCTGTTGGAGGGCAGTGTTTCTCAGCACAGCTGCTCTAATCTTCAGCTTGTTAATCTAATTGTCGAGGGAGGCTTTGGCTCGGATCATAAAGACTGAAGGTGTTTTTTCCTGCATCTGTGTAAAGCGCCTTTCTAATCTCATCCCTCCCGTTGATTGCACCTTTGATCTCTCCAAGGTAGTCAAGGAATATTAACAGCTCTGTCATACCATTGTGGTAAGCTCCCTGGTGTTGAGCTGCTACCTGGGCTGTTGTTTTACCTGCATTATGTTTGCATTTCCACAGGGCTCAGCAGCTCAGGAGCCTATCATGCGTTCAGCCCGCTCCATGCTCGATAGTTCAACTTACCTTTTAGAAACAGCCCGTTCGCTGGTCCTCAACCCCAAAGATCCTCCCACATGGTCCATACTAGCCGGCCACTCCAGAACAGTCTCTGACTCCATCAAAAGTCTCATCACCTCCATCAGGTTGGTAATAATCCCACCTACTGCCACATCTGTCTCTGCAGGATTATCCTGGATCAAAGTTTATATTGGTTTGTTCACAGTTAGAGGAAAAAATAGTTTCTGAAGCAAGAGGGCTTGTTCTGTGATATCTGCTCAGCTAAGCAATAAATTGCCACATTAGGTTATATCTGCTGAGATTCCCGCTGCCTTGTAATTGATTAGTGAACACTATAGAGCAGTGGTGAGATGATGAGCCATGGTGGATCTGCTGCACATAGTGCCCCAACCAGTTCTGTCTTTGTCCTCATCCTCCAATCAGCTGCATACACAGTTCTCGCAGCAGCTAAAGTATGTATGCTTTTAAGGAATAAAATAAAATGTTTATTCAATCTATTACCAAGAGTTAGATGACAAGATTTACGCAATCTCATGTCTGTTGCTAAATATGAAACAAAAACAAACAGATTATCTAGGCTACGCAGTGTCTACTGGTTGCCTTGCAACCTCATCCTGATGACAGGGTCCAATGCTCCCAGCCAAAAAATAATCCTGCACAAAACCCTACGTAAAACCACAACTTGTCGATTCTATGTTTCGTTTTTTTACTGATTCAACAAACAATATAATCAGTGTTAATCAGTAAACTTAAGAGGTGCTAGCTGTTTACCCCTGCTTCCAGTCTTTATGCTGAGCTACGCTAATTGGCTGCAGACTGTAACTTCATATTTTGCTTTCAGATATGAAAGTGGTGTCAATATCAGAAACATGCAAAAAAAAAATTAACTATTTAATTGAATTAAATGCAAATTTTGTACCATGTCTTTTTGCATTGTTTATACTTATACATGTATTTTATATTGGTTTGCATAATACTATAAAATGTATTGATGTAATGATTTTCTGATGATAGGGACAAGGCACCAGGACAGAGGGAGTGTGACTACTCCATTGATAACATCAATAAGTGTATCCGAGACATTGAGCAAGCTTCCCTAGCTGCAGTTGGGCAGACCTTGCCCTGCAGAGATGATATCTCCATGGAAGTGAGTTCAAGTACCCCATCACCTCTTTCCTGTCCGACAGAAAGAACCTAATGGAATCTGTAGTCGTTCTGTTGTGACTTATACTGTAATTCTTTGCCGTTGTAACTCACCAGGCGCTCCAGGAGCAGCTGACATCCTCTGTGCAGGAGATTGGGCATCTGATTGATCCCGTCTCCACCGCAGCCCGAGGCGAAGCTGCGCAACTAGGACACAAGGTGATGGTCTGACCATATATCCCTTCATGCCCTCTGGATTAAGAAAGAAAACCCAATTCATTCTATGTTCTATCTTGTAATCCAATCCTTCCTCAAACAGTTCTCTACCACTCGTTTTCCCAGGTGACCCAGCTGGCAAGTTACTTCGATCCACTCATTGTGGCATCAGTGGGCCTGGCCTCTAAGCTGCATGATCACCAGCAGCAGATGACCATCCTAGACCAGACCAAGACCCTGTCTGAGTCTGCGCTGCAGATGCTCTATGCTGCCAAGGAAGGCGGGGGGAACCCAAAGGTACTAAGCAGTTCATATAGCTGTGTTGTGTTTAGCCTGCCATGGCCACCATTTCATGGCTGACCTGAAATATTAAGCTGAATTTCTTTTTAAGAGGATCATGAAGAACTATCTTCTGCCTGAGTTTCTGTAATTCTTTAGTATAGATTATTTTTTTGTATCAAACACATGGCATGTGACCTTTGTTAAATTTCAAATTTGGTGTTTGAATTATTAGAAAATAGGGTACTACAAGTCTTTAGATGAGCAAGAATCCAGCCTGGCCAAGCGTTACCTAATGAGACACTGCATACTTTCCAGCTGTAGGGACACTCTGGAGCTGCTGTCATGCTGATAAATTTCCTTCTGGCTAGACCAAGACAGTGTCACAGAAGCGTTAATCAGCTGACTGTGTCCCCAGGCATCCCACACCCACGATGCCATCTCTGAAGCAGCCCAGCTGATGAAGGAGGCCGTGGACGACATTATGGTGACTTTGAATGAGGCGGCCAGTGAAGGGGGCATGGTCGGGGGCATGGTGGAGTCCATCGCTGAGGCCATGGGCAGGGTGAGTAAGGTTGTGTTGGTGTATGTTTTAATATAGAGAGAGAGAGAGTGTGTGTGTGTGTGTGTGTGTGTGTGTGTGTGTGTGTCTGCTCAGGTGGTTTAAAATAGATTTCAGGTTGACACTTATTCCCCGTCATTTTTGTCTGAAGGCAAAATGAGGTTTCATTAGTAAGAGCAATTACACAGCAAGTGTGCGAGAGTGTGTCCTTGTCACTGACTCTTATTAGTCCAGTAGATGACAATTTTAAATCCACAGCCCACTGGTGATGTTCACTGTCACTCAGCCTGCTGGGGGACATGTCACTGTGTTCACAGTGCGGTTAATAATTGACGATAATCTGCTCATACTCAGATCTTATCCTTAATTTTTATTTTTGTCCTTTTTTACCCTCAGCTTTAACACAGGAGAGCAACCATCATTAAAACACCATTATCATATACAAAGTGGAAGCATTTTGCAAGAATGCATACATAAAAAAGTTTATATGTTCTCACTAATGGCTTTTTAATTGGTAACAAATTATATATCAATTAACAAGTTGTACTATGAAAAAGGACTGATTGCCAAATTTTGTGCATCATACATTGGTATTGTCAACATAGCTTGATTTATCTTTGTGGTTGCTCTTAATTTAATCCAACTACGTTTGGACTATGCCCAACAATAATGTACCTTCTAGATAAGGACTACATAGCGTCAAGGCTACTTTATTAATGACTTAACATTGGCAGCTGCTGATAATAGTTTATTTTAATGTAAGAAATTCCAAAATTCTTCATCAAAACCCTTTAATTTGCCAACATAAATGTACTGCATGTTATATGTTTTGTCTATATTGTGTCAAATACCGGATTTTGATCCCAATATTTGTTATTGAGAGTCCAAAATTCTGATAATTATATTTTATCAATGTATTCATTTATTTAACATCTTTTTAAGGAGTATTTCTTCCATTTGGTTATTAATAAATTGTGACCAAGATATTTACAGAGCTGGACATTTTTCAGTTAAAAAATACAATTGTCAGTGCTCTCTGGTGGAGAAACGTTATAATGGGGACACTGCTGATAAATCATATCTTGAGCATTTCTGGGCTGCAATTTCATGTTACTTATCAGCCAACACATACTGTACGATAGATAGCTTTGCTATAGCTAATATTGGACCAAATAATGTCCAAACAGATTTAATGCTTGGGATGTAGTTTGGTAGGTAGCTTTCTCCCAAAAATGAGAGGGATCAAAAAGTCTTTGGGAAGGGCCAATTAATAATACCTGCACAAAAAAAACAAAGCAAACTGTATTGCAGTCACAACTTCATACAGAAGCTTTGCCGTAGTTGAACTATTAGACCAGGCCTTTAAAAGATGATGACACAATTAGTAGAATAATTAATTAAAACCTCAAAACCCATTATACTATGTTTTATTTAAAAGTCTTACCAAATTAATTTAAAAGTCTCACATACAGCAAATGGGAGTATCAAATGTAAAAACACATAGGATAGCTGTGTATACTATGTACTAGGTAAGTAATAAAGGGCTGGTCTTCACAGCTGGATGAAGGAACACCGCCTGAACCTGAGGGCTCCTTTGTGGACTACCAGACCACCATGGTGAAGTTCTCCAAGGCCATCGCTATCACTGCGCAAGAGATGGTCAGTGCACTAAGGCGCTATATTCATGACTCTGTGTGTTTTCCATTACATCGCCAATCTTCAATGACAATATTTGTCAGTAGGGCTAGAGAAACATTAACCTGCCTCTTCTGATGATGTATGTTCTCTCTGTTGCCAGATGACTAAGTCAGTAACCTGCCCCGAAGAGCTTGGCGGCCTTGCCTCTCAGGTGACGGTGGACTATGGACAGCTAGCACACCAAGGACGCCTCGCTGCAGCTACTGCAGAGCCAGAGGAGGTGAGAAGCCACGTCTCTGTCCTATGCAGTATGTGGGGGAATTGAATAATCCTTATGAAAGATTTAACACATCTAGCTCTATATATCTTTGCAATTGTGACCCTGAAATGTCAGACGGTATTCACTCACCCACTAATCAGAGCAGATGTTTGCTGTTCTTTGAAATGACACCCATGCTCAAGGGTGTGAGATCAAACTGAAATATACCCCTCCAGCATCCATCGCTCTCAGCATCCACATAGTCTTTTCTTACGTTTTTCTGTGTAGTGCAGAGGACAGCAATGTGTGTAAACATTGCACTGATTAGCGTGCAGCTCTTATCAATATCTTGTATATAACAGGCTGCTGGAAACTCCGCTGATTACCATAGCGACATTGTGCCTCTTTTGACCTATAGTCTTAAAGCCTATAGCGATGCTTATGATCAAGTACCACCCATCCTTGAATCTCTGTCTGTAAATTAAAGGTGTAGTGCCAGCATTCCCTATCTTTGGGTGCTTAAAACAGTCAGCTGGAAAAGAGACTTCACAGTTTAGGACATGCTTGTACTTTGTAATTGTGTAGTATGACTCAAATGGGAAGATGGATGCGGCGTAAGTTGATGGTCTGGTTATGCTTTCAGGTTGGTTTCCAGATAAAGACACGTGTGCAAGAGCTGGGCCACGGCTGCATCTACATGGTCCAGAAGGCTGGAGCCCTGCAGCTTAGCCCTACTGACAGCTTCTCCAAAAGGGAGCTAATCGAGTGTGCCCGAGCAGTCACAGAGAAGGTAAATAGCATCTTTAACTCTTGCAGAAGGAGGCTTTTAATTCATATATATATATATATATATATATACATATCTTAGTGCTGTCAGTTGAACACATTAACGGCGTGAGATTAACTTTTTGACCTAGCAAACTTTATAGTTAATTTCACATTACTTTCTTTGAACACTACAGTAGGTAGTATATGCTGTTGTTGTTTTAATAAAAAATATTTGCCCAAAGCAAGCCAATCCACTTTTCCACATTGATAAGAGCATTAAAATGAGAAGAAATAATGGGATCAAAAGAAATCAAGGAACATTTAGAATAGATAAAAATGTGTAATCGATTGCGATGAATTGCATAGATAGATAGATAGATAGATAGATAGATAGATAGATAGATAGATAGATAGAGATATTAACTCAGCATTAGCATTTTTATTGCAATATTTCTTGCATCTGTATATATACCTTTTTAAATAAAGTGATGGAGAAGTGTGTACAACTGCAAGGCTTAAGAAGAAGCAGTTCAGGTGTGAAAGTGTGTTTTGTACTGTATCTGACAGATTATTATTTATTACTACAGTTTAGCTTTAGCTTTAGCCTTGATATTGAGCTGGTATAGTGTCAGAAGACTATAGGGTTAATGTACTGTATGTTATTTTAGGAGTTAATTATAGTCTATTATTGCACCAGTCATACAGGTCATGCGAACATGCTCTCCTGATCACCCTCACACTGTGCTGGAAATGATAATACTAATAGCTTCAACCCTGGAAGCAGCTCGCCAGGCTTCTCACACATTTGTGTTTTTTCTCGCCACTGTGAGGCCATGACTTGATTCAGGGCTCATACCAAACTTGAAAAATGTGTGTTCTCACATTTACTGATACGTGCAGCCTGTGCTTCGTTAAAATGTACCTGTCAGGGCTTTCTGTTTGTTTAGGAGGGATAGGCAAACAGCAGTCTTTAAGGGAGATGCAAGATTTGCAGAGTCAGTCTCATTGGCTTAATGTGATTGTGCAACAGACTGTGATTTGATCCATGTTAAACCCTGCTGTCTTTCTTTCTCCCAGCATCCTCCTTTAATCAAGCTTGTCCAGATCTTTCACTCTAAACATTTGCAACTTCACTTACCCAATTTATAAAGGCTCCGCCAACATCCAACAAAGAGTAAATGCTGCTGGTTAATCATTAAAAATGTGCACAGCATACAGGAACTAGAGTTCTTTTTAGCTGTTTTTATACCTCTGACAACAGTATGTTTGAAGGACTTCTCTGCATATCTAATGGTATGTTTCACATGTTCCAGGTGTCCTTGGTACTTTCAGCACTGCAGGCGGGGAACAAAGGCACCCAGGCCTGTATCACAGCAGCCAGCGCTGTTTCTGGCATCATCGCTGACCTGGACACCACCATCATGTTTGCCTCAGCTGGAACACTGAGCCCTGAGAATGAAGAGTCTTTTGCTGACCACAGGTGCAATCACCTTGACCAAGATATTATGTTAAATGAAAACCTCTCATCACCAAAAAAAGAGATGATTGTTAAAAGGGAGCATATGATTAATAGGTTCCGTGAGCGCATGGGTAATACCACATATGTGAAGTGCAGTTCAGTAAAGTTCAGTATTCAGATGCATTTTACACAATGAATGTAAATTTTAAATTGAAAACTAAACACACATTCTGTTAAAAAACAACAGCTTCCTTTCATTTTGCTGGTACTTGACCGTGACTGTTGATGCAGATTGTAACACAATGTGTCCCGTCACTCAGGGAGAGCATCCTGAAGACAGCCAAAGCACTGGTGGAGGACACCAAACTGCTCGTTGCTGGAGCCGCATCCAGCCAGGAGAAACTGGCCCAGGCTGCACAGTCCTCAGCCAAGACCATCACCCAGCTCACTGAGGTGGTCAAAATGGGAGCCACCAGCATGGGCTCTGAGAACCCAGAGACACAGGTGACAAAACTCAGAAAGACATTCAAACTAAAGAATGTCTAATTCATCTACAGATGTTTCAGTCACAGTTGTACACGTTTGTGTTCCAGCAAAGCTCAGTTATTACTTACTTAATTCAGCTGCACAGAACTTTAATCATCTATTATAACGTATTATCCTTATACTATTCTGTAATATTAGTCATTTATAATGAGTGTCTTCTATCTTGCTGTACACTGAGCATTAGATTCTCTGCGTGATTGGAGATTCATCTGATAGTATACACATTGTGTTTCGTCTTTTCTGTGCCTCTATCTCTGCCCTTCACTAAGTCTGAAGTATCATGACTAGGTGGGAGTGATAAGGGCTGCAGTGTTAAATCCTTTCCCCAAGGTGCTACTGATAAACCTTCACTCTGACCATTGTGCCGTATTGATTGCAGCTCTATCTCCTCAGGTGGTTCTGATAAACGCGGTGCGGGATGTGGCCAAGGCTCTGGCCGAGCTCATTAGCGCCACCAAATGTGCCGCCGGCAAGCCAGCAGACGACCCATCCATGTATCAGCTGAAGAGCGCTGCCAAGGTAAAGGAATACACTGCTATAACAAATGCCATATCTGGTTTAGCTGTGTTTTGATTTCAGAAATGCAAGTCTCCAGTTGATTATTCAGCATATACTTCATCACTGAGAGGAGACTGCATGTGGATATGTATTCCACAAATACATTCTTTGTATTACTGCTATGTTTACTTTGACGCATGGTAGCACAAAAGTAAGGCTTTTTAAAAGAATGATAAGACAGACCTTATCAAAGTTTGCAAGGTATTCGCTTTTTCTGCCTTATGTGTATTGGGGATGAGACACATCAATAAGATGTACATTGCGTGCATGCATACAGTACAGAGGGTTAGTATGCTTTACTGAGAACTATCTGTAACCACAGGACTCCCTCTCTTGTAGCTGTTAAGGAGTATTATTTTTTAACCAGCTGGACTGTAAAGAATGAAGCTTCCCGTAATTCTATTGGTCATGCCAAGTCAGTTTTATTTACACCCTATATTATTAGACACCACATAAAATACTTTAAAGGTGAACAAATGATGGGCAAAACCTTTTAAAAAAGCAGCATCAGTGGGGTGTGTACAAAAAAAAGATACAATATGGAAAAAAGAGGAGAAAATAAAAAGTAAATAATAATTTGAGAACACAAAATGTGTAATATAAAGCAAACGCAGTATACTATAAAGTCAATTTCAAGTTAAATAACTTTAAGAGTTAATATTTTTTTGATCAGAGAAAAGATCAGTTCAAGCAACTTCCGGGTGCCACCAAGGACTGGTAGAATCTGGACTGTACAAACACAAGAAGGGAGAGAGTTTTTATTTAACTCTTGATTGTCATGACCACTGTCACACCTGCCAAATGCTAAAGAATATAAACTGGAGATCAGACCTTTTGCATCTAACCATGGTGCAGCTGTGATCACTTGGATAGAAACATAAAGATCAAAGTATTGAATTAGTGACAGAGGCTCAGATACAGTGGTGCTCAAAAGTTTACATACACATGCTTAAGTTGACTCATGTTTTGGAAATTTATTTTAATACCTAAATTAAAATGAGGTCATCCCTTGTGAATGAATAACGTATTGTAAATAAATAAATGTTCTTATTTAAAATACAGGGTCATAGTAGAGGCAGGCAGATTTATTCATTTCCGATTCAGGATATTATGCATCCTGATAGTTCCTTGGCCTTTAGAATTAAAATAGCCCACATCATCACATATTCACCATGCTTAGAGATAGGCATGGTTTTATTTCAGTTAGACTAATACCTGGTTTGATTTGCATTGAGAGATGATTTTATAGAAAGTATCCCATGCCTATCTCTAAGCATGGTGAAGAGTATGTGATGATGTTATTTTAATTCTAAAGGCCAAGGTCAGGATGCATATCTGAATCCAGGAAATAACTGGCCTTTAATAATAAAATCTGCCTGCCTCTATGGGAATTTAATAGGGTATGTATACTATGACCTGTATTTTAAATAAGAACATTTATTTATTTACAATCGTTATTCATTCACAAAGGTGTCCCATTTTAATTTAGGTATTAAAATAAATTTCCAAAACATGGTCAACCTGTATGTTGAGCACCACTGTACCTCTGAAACAAAGATTTGCTAGTCTTCATCCTCATATTATTTATTTATTGTTCTCACGATCATCCCGAGCACAGCATGTAACTCTGACTGTTGCATGAGGTTTCCTATGTTTTTTTCATTTAAATGGAATTAGGGCCACCCATGGACCTGGTTATGCTGACAGATTGTCTCTGTTCCTCCAACATATGGTGACCTCCAAAGGGGACCCTCTCAAACTCCTAGCAATCATGTTGCCTGCATTCCTAACTTAATAATGTACACCCTGCTAAATGCAGTACTGGCTAAACAAGATGTATCATCATAAATAAAACTTGAATTGTTCTAGGTGTTGGTGAATTAGCTGTATTACTAGTAGTAAATCATCCTTATTTAATTTATAATACATCCCTCAGTCTTGTCTTTCTTCAGCAGCTGATCTTTCATTTTCATTAGAAAAGCACCTTTAACACATGGAACCATTATTCACTGTAATAGAATCAGTGAAGGAGGAGGCCAGAGTAATTTGCTAATGTAATGTTTTGCAGCTGAGGAGAAAGAGCTCCACCTCCTGGTCTGACTGTGAGCCTCATCAGATTTCTCTTCATTTTACAGGTCATGGTAACCAACGTGACATCTCTTCTAAAAACAGTAAAGGCAGTGGAAGATGAAGCAACTCGCGGGACCAGGGCACTGGAGGCCACGATTGAGTGCATCAAGCAGGAGCTGACAGTAAGAGTGCCTCACAGGTTGAACCTCTTCTTTATTGTCTTTTGAGAGTCAACTGATGAGACATGGCCTCTCTGAAAAGAGGGTCAGGTATATCTATGTCTATTATTCTGAACGTAACAGGGGAGCTTTTTGTTCTTTTTCTTTTATTATCTGTCCAGCTCCTTTCCTCCTCCTTCCCTCTCAGCCCCTGCAGGTTTCTCATAGCTCTTATCAGTGTCTGGGTAGCCGGCACATGCAGAGTGAGAAAAGAAGAAGATTTCAAGAGCTTGTTTATTTGTAATTTACTGCTAATCCTTAACAGAGGACCCCCTAGGCCGAGAGGAGGCTTTGCCCAGAGCTCCAGCCAAATTCAATTCAGTCTACCAAACTCATAAATATATAGCTAACTTTATCAAGATGTCCTGTCTGCCTCACTTGTTTAGGTGTACACTTCTTCATTTTTTCTCTGAGAATGTTCCCATCTACTGTATATTAACTTATCTGAGTTCTTGTCATGCCTATAGCCAACTACCTGTGTCTGTGGGTCTCCATCATGTCAGGTGTTCCAGTCCAAGGACATCCCAGACAGGTCTACCACACCTGAGGAGTTCATCCGCATGACAAAGGGCATCACCATAGCAACGGCCAAAGCAGTGGCTGCAGGCAACTCTGCTCAGCAGGACGATGTGATCGCCACAGCCAACCTGAGCCGGAAAGCCATATCTGATATGCTGACTACCTGCAAGGTGCTAATCCACTCTTCCCTGCCAGAACAGGCCTCACACAGACATCACTGGGCTGCCAGGGATCATGTGAGCCCAGCCTGCTGAGAGCAGATAGGAGAGTCTACTTTACGGCAGCTCCTGCTGGTAGTGAATGTCGTGCAGCGGAGCATAAGTCAGGATGTCCTTCAGTGACTGTAAAGCCAAAAACATAAGGGTTACAGCATTGCATGCTATTGTTTTGAATATCAAGGTATTACGAACACATTACTGAGAATTCAGAATCAGAGTTTTTCATTTGCTATGAATGTGATTTGTGATTGGCACAAGACAATAAATTTATCCTTTTTTAAATTCACCATACAACATTGTTTTCTTACCCTTCCAGAAAGCAGCTTGTCATCCAGAAGTGGGCGAGGAATTAAGGAGCAAGGCCCTGCAGTACGGCTCTGAGTGCACCGCTGGATACGTCAACCTTCTGGAGCAAGTACTGCAGGTTAGAATGAGTCACGTGTAAAGAATAAAGGTGTGATGGAAGTGACTTACAAATGTGTGTGTGTGTGTGGGGGGGGAATGATTCACAGGTCTTATCTGCAGGATGAATTCCTCCTGATACTTGAACAAATGTTCCTAGCGTGCATAGTGGGGGACCCTACTATACAGGGGTATGTGGGGTTCTGCACAACATCGCGCAGGAAAACAGGGTGCTATAAATGTAGTGATGGACACAGCTGACCCGATGACAGAGCACAGCCCCAACTGGGGGCTATACAAAGGAGACAGGATATTACTCCTCCCTTTCAAAAGGTATAGAGTTATGTTTGGCAATGATATTCAATACAGGAAGCATGAAGATGTGCAACATTTTTATTTATTCTTCAGGTTTTTGTTTGTTTTAAAGTGTTGTTAATGACCACAGGTGAACAATTTCTTTCTGCCATTGACCGACATATTCCGGCTTGTTTTTCCAGCCCCTCTGCTGTCAGGAGACAGGGTCAGGGTGGTGGTCCAGCACGGGGGCTGGCCTTGTCTCACAAAAAAAAAAAACACTGCATAAACTCCACTACCGTGTGTTTATTTAAATATAGGCAGCTACATCTACATGTTGGCCTAAGAGATTAAAATATAAGCCTATATATTACTATTAGGAGTATACATACTATGTCAAGGATGTATAAATTAATTAAACTTCAGCTGGAGTCTGATTTAATATGGCAACACTGTTTACCGCATCAGTGATCTCTTTCTATCCCGCATTCTTCCTACAGCCTAATACCAGTTTTAGGCTGCCAAATAGAAAACACACATTACTGCAAATATACCTGAGATGTCAGGGTTTCAATCTCCACCTCTGAAAAGTGCCGCTTCTTAGCCAGATTACGTCTGGCCATGTCGTAAATAGTAGGGGCAAGGCCTCAAAACCGAGAATATATTGGGGCGTGATATTTAAATTACGATCATTTCCAGCCGCTGCATTCATCAATGTCCAACCATTCTCACGCTCTGATTGGTGTGATACAAACATTTCATGAATCCCACGTTAAGCCTGTCGTAGGAGGATTTCTGCGCACATATCTGTGCTGGTTTCTACGTTGATAAATGAGGGCCATTATCTCTATGTAGACCTCTATTATTGTACAGAAACTATTAAAAAAACACATACAGCTACACTGTTGCACTGGGTGATTTGCTTTTCATTATGAATAACATGAACACTGTAGTTTTTTTTTGCCTCAATCCCACATAATGTAGACGGTCCTGCAGCTGTGTTAGGAAATTACTCAGCCTTTTATAAATATGAAACTACATATTGTTTTAAAAGATTGATGTCTTTGAAGGAACAAATAAGCTACACATTGTTAGTTTTGGTCTTTTATTTAAGCTTTTTGTCAATAAGAAAAATATGGCATAATAATAACCCTAAAAATAATAACCTTAACCCTTCACCAAGAAATGACAAAGCTGTAGAATGTGTGTGTGTGTGTGTGTGTGTGTGGTGTATATCTTACACCACACACACTGGTGTATCTCTAAAAAAGATCAGATTTAATTTCTGATCACCTTGTTGCTTAAATCTGCATATTATTCAGCAACAAACTTGTTTTCATTAAAATCCGTAGTTCATTATAACACTCCCCATGTGTTTTGTAAAGAAAAGTGTGTTGCCATGTAACAGTTGCTAATTGCTGTATTAAGTATTTTAATTTTATTTCTATAATTGGGAGTACATCATGTTGATTTTGGCAGCCACTAAAATTACCTTGTGGCGTAATTTTTTTATAAGTCAATTATAAGTGTTGCCAAGTTATTTTCTTCCGTAAATTGTAGAGAATAGATAGAAATGTGTTGGGCTCTCTTTATCCTTAGGTGCTGCACAGGCCCATGCCCGAGCAAAAGCAGCAACTGGCCTTACACTCGAAGCATGTGGCAGCGTGTGTGACAGAGCTCGTCCAGACAGCTGAGGCCATGAAAGGTGAGGCCACACACCCTGTGACACACAAAAGTTAGGCTTAACAACCCTTAGTTACTGGTGACCCCATTCTGAATGATGTCAAGATTATATGGACCACTTAACACACATGAAAGCTGTTTATATTTAGTTTAAGTGTTTGCGGTACATTATTTAACAGTACAGTGGTTGAAAGTAAGAGGCTTTCCATGAGGAGCCAACTCAATTATATAAAATGTTAAAAAAAATATATATATAAATAAATAATAATAATAATACAAAAAGGATGAGAGGATTGTGGAGATGTTAGAGATTAGTCAAAGGAAAAAAATCCTCTTGTGCATGAATGATATTATGGTGTTATTGAGTCAAGCCACCAAACTGTCTGCATCCGTAATAAAGATATAGGTCATGAAAATCCCTTTACAATATTAAAATACACACCGTAGAGTGATTGCCGTGCAAATTGTTCCAAGTTAAGCTCTATAGGCTGGTTATGACAGAGTGTTTTCCCATAGAAGCTGCACTGTTGCATCTGACAGGAGTAAAAGATTGTGTCTGGATGAGAATTAGATTTTCGTGTATACCCTGAGACCCAGCGGGGCTATCCACTTCACCTCTCTAATGTCCCATGTGCTCTCTCTCCCCCTTTCTTCCCTTGCTGCCTCAGATGGAGGTAAGTGGGATATGGTGTATTTTGCTCCTTCAGATCACCTTTCATAGAGTCAGAAGGGGGTAGTGGAGTTGGCGGGTCATGGGTGGGGCTGCAGAACAGATTTCCCCAGACCTCAACGTAATCTATGAAAACATCGTTCCATCTGCTTTACCAAGCTGTTCCCAAAAAGCTCAGTTTTATGGGCACTTAAAAACCTATATAAAAAAAGACAATGATCCATTAAATGTGCATTTCTTCTTACTTTTAGTGTATCTTATTTAACTTTGAGGCTGTCATACTGCAAACAAATCTTTGGAGTGTTTGGAGCTGGTGAGCGTTGCTGCAGCTGAAATAGGGGGAGATTTAGTATCTCTGTGATGCCTGGATTGTGTGAATGAGTGATCATTGAAGCATAATTTTGACCTCTTGTTGGATAAAAGTACAGTAAATGTTATCACCCAAATTATTGCACTGGTGTTTATGTTGAGAGCCTGTTCTAAAAAAGCGTTTGATGTGTTGATGGTTGCTTTCAGGCTCAGAGTGTGTAGACCCTGAGGACCCCACTGTCATTGCCGAGACTGAGCTCCTCGGAGCAGCAGCGTCCATTGAAGCTGCAGCCAAGAAACTAGAGCAGCTGAAACCCAGAGCCAAGCCCAAGGTAAAAGTGACCCTTTCAACCCTTTTCAGTCCACACAAACCCATACACAATTTTCTGCCATTAATCAGCTATGAGACGATGTGGGCCAAAGGCAGGGAAAAGTGACACTGACTTTGAGTTTGAGTCATCTTTTTCAGTGACTGAGCTGCTATCTCGCTGTCTTTAACAGGGAAATTATTTTTTCTTCCTTACACATATGTTGACTCAGACAGCTGGTCCAGTGAGCTAACATATGATCAGGAAAACTTTCTTCAAAGGCACTTTTGGTTATTTTGATATTTTGAGTTTTTTTTTTGCCAGGAGACACAATTACACTGCTGGGTCTTCAAGCTTATGTTGGAATAAGTTCAAAATGTGTGATGAACTTTTGTGACCCTTTGCGAAAGAAAGGGCCTCTGTCTAATTTAACCTAATTCCTTTGTTATATTGCAGTGTTCCTCATTTCGAAACTAAAACTGATGTGTTATTACAGAGGTTATTCTTCTCCCCCACACACAGTGTTACTGCTTAAAGAACTTTAGTGCATAATACACAGAGAAACTAGGCAAAAGATGGGAGATGGTAGTGATAGTGCCTTTGGAAAGTGACCTGTTGTTCTATGTGCAGTACAGGGTTGTGTTTGTGGTGTGCCACTGCATGATTGTGTTGTTTGTTTATCTGTCTCTGGAGACTGTATAGTTGTACCCTAGTGCTCTTCCTTCTGTGCCTGTAGTGCTTTTCCACCCTTTTCTAAACCTCTTCCTATACACAGAGTGATTGTCAGTTCACCCCTCTGCACGTATGATATACATTAAAGTATATTTAGGTTACCCCACTTTTAATAAAGCCCTTTCAGTTCACCCCTATACGCATATGATATACATTAAAGAATATTTTGGTTACCCTACTTTTAATAAAGCACATATAATGCCCTGTCTCATACTATAATTCCATAGCTACAGACTGTATTTATGAGGACCTTTCTGTTTATGAAAGGGGATTAGGGAGTGAAAGACTTTGACATTTTTTAGATGTCAATGTCTCCCTCTAGTGAGCTAAATCAGCTTTGCCAAATACTTAATTCTACTGTATATTCTCTAATGTGAGGACACACTTTTTTATGACCATGCCTACATATATTTAGAAACTAGGTAAAGCATTTGTCCATCCATTTGTGTTCATGTACTGTGCACACATAATTATTGTTTAGAGCGATATTTAAAGTTGAAATCACAATTTTTGGCCCTTAGTTTTTTTTCCCAGAGACAGAGCTAAAAACTACCCCATATAATTCTTAGAGGCGTTAACCTACCCAAGGTCTGTAAAATACCCCATCAGATTGAAAGAGGTATTTGTCTGAAACAGCTTGGATTCTCCTTCTTCCTCCTCTTTACTCCCTCTCCTCTCTGCTCCTTCGTCCCTCCCACCCTACAAGGAGGGAGGGCTCTTGTGCTCCCAGCATGCCTCCCTGCCTTGCCTCCCCCTCCTTCTCTAAGCCGTTGTAGACCTGGAAGCCTTCTCTGCAGGGCTCTGTCTGATATGTTTGATATATTAGGTTGTTATTCAGTCCAACTATATATCAAACATATTCCTACAGTGTCCCGCCCTGTCTCCAGCCACGTGTGCCTTATGTGTTTATGGAGGTCTCTGGTCAATCACATGCTGTTGACTGCTAAGGCAGAGATTTGTTAACGGTCTCTGAATTGATGCACTGGGATCTTCATAATGGTGTTAAGTCCAGGTTTGGGACTTGGGATATCATGTTCGATTGTGCTTTTTGTGAAATAAAGTTGAACATGATGCTCAAGGCAGTGGCCACCATTGAGGACTCTGAGATCATGCACACAGTATTTTGTGAGTTTTAGGAAGCTGGAGGGGGTTACATACTACAACAAATTAATACTTGTTGGATATTTTACAGGCTACTTTTTATATTCTCTGTATGCTAATTTTACTTCGTTTAGGCCTATTAATAAATATATTTCCCCACCAGAAGTTTATTCCTGGGAGTGTAGAACAGGCTTTGAAACAGCATTTAGACCATCGTGTTGGGGAGTAAAATTGCCAGAGAATACAGTCTAACAATTAATGACAAACCCCACAATCAAGATTTAGTATTTATAAAATCCTGGTTATGGCCCTAGTTGACCTGGTAGGATTCTAAAGTCTAAATATGTGGTTTTACTTTCAGCAGGCAGATGAGACGCTGGATTTTGAGGAGCAGATCTTAGAAGCAGCAAAGTCTATCGCTGCAGCGACTAGCGCTCTTGTTAAATCTGCATCAGCTGCTCAGAGAGAGCTGGTGGCACAAGGCAAGGTCAGTGAACACAACTACTCAGACACTCTGAAAGATTCTAAACATTACTAATAATATAACATATACATTATGTTTTTTACCCAATGTCAAACTCAGGTAGGATCCAATCTCGCCAATGCTGTGGATGACGGCCAGTGGTCACAGGGTCTTATATCAGCCGTAAGTTCCCTCCAACACATTTACAAATGTATACATGCTTTATAAACCTTTTTAATGTTTCCCAGCGTTAAACAAAATGCAAACTCAACCATAGAGCATGTGTGGATTTGTTGCTTTGTGTAGGCACGTATGGTAGCGGCAGCAACCAGTAGCCTGTGTGAGGCTGCTAATGCCTCAGTGCAGGGTCACGCCAGCGAAGAGAAACTCATCTCTTCAGCCAAACAGGTTGCAGCCTCTACGGCTCAGCTGTTGGTGGCCTGCAAGGTGAAGGCTGACCAGGATTCTGAAGCCATGAGGAGACTACAGGTAACGCTGAAAGACAAAAACAGGTTTGAATGTGTCCATGGAACTGTGTACACACAGATTGTATGCTTGCTAACTTTGAGATTATCTGTTTGAAGGCCGCCGGCAACGCAGTGAAGCGAGCATCAGACAACCTGGTGAAGGCGGCTCAGAAAGCAGCATTCGACAAGTCTGAAGATGACAGCGTGGTGGTAAAGACCAAATTCGTTGGAGGCATAGCTCAGGTGAGACAAAATCTTGAAAAATGTTTATGTGAGACCAGTAACAGAAATCATTCATATTTTTCCCCTTTTTACTGAATGTTTGCACTTCTCACTGATATGCCAAAATGCCACCGTCATTTTGGGATGAGTTTCTGTGGATAAACAGCTCATCAGCCACCCACAGCTGCAAAACATCACATCTCTTGAAGCCTTGTGAAATGGCTTCATTTTCATCTTTGCAAAAATTTTAAAGTAATTGAAGAGTGAGTGTCTCTTTTTCAAAACTCACCAATCATGATGAAAGCTTTACTTTTCATCATTATTGATTGGGTTCCTTTTTAAGTCAGTGGTGCACCCCCGCTGGGCATCAGTGAAACTCACTGTCTTATTGATGTCTGATTATGGTCACACTGAGGGGAGCTTTGGACAGCGTTGTCTCTTTAACTAATGTAGACTGTGATTGACCATTTATTTAGAATGTTATAGCCTAATTCTAACTATCGTTACTACTGTTATACATTTTTATTCTGAAAACAGTTCAAAAAATATTTTTATCTGATGAACTGATGAATATCTGTGATGAACAAAAGTGATTGACAGCTCATGCACATGCAGTCCAAAAGTTGTAATGAATTAACCTTTTTAAATTTTTTGCTGTAATGTTTAAACACTTCATTTCTTTATGCATCAAAACCAATCTTCCCACTTACAGAGATTTTGTGAAATGTTGGTTCATTATAATATACCAAAAGCCGTACTTCGGCTCTATGACATGCTGTTTCCATTTTTCCACATGCTGTTTCTCCAGTATGTTGTGCTTGGAGTTAACAAGCTGTACAGTGTGAGCTGAGTACTGTGCTATCTATTGGTTTTCCTTATCAAGTTATCCACAGGAATGGGATTATGATGAGTGGAAGGCAAATTTTTCTGTCAGCTATTCCCTTTCTCCTTAGATCATTGCGGCTCAGGAGGAGATGCTGAGGAAGGAGCGAGAGCTGGAGGAAGCCCGGAAGAAGCTGGCTCAGATCCGACAGCAGCAGTACAAGTTCCTGCCCAGCGAGCTGAGGGAGGATGAGGGATGATTGGCAGATGGGGTGTGAGCCGCTCTGATAACACCTTCTTGTCATGGGGAGATGTTGCTGATTGTTGTACAATTGGCTGCTTTGCTCTCATATAATCGAGGAATATAAAGCACTTGAAACAGGCCTGTTTGGTGAGAAAAACAAGTGCCTGTGCTCTGTAGTGTATTTGTGTGCGTGTATGTGCGTGTGTGACGTGTGTATGTAATTGTAAGTGAACGGCATTGACATTCAGAGTTCAGTATGGAGAAGGTTGTTACAGTTGTCACTATAAGCAAGTTACTGTACAGGCAGTATGATAAAGTTGTATGATAAACGTATCATTGCTTTGTGAGTGTTACTGCATCATGAGCATTGCCGACTGTTACTATCATGAATCGAAGATTTTATGAGTGCAGAAATCCTCTATAATAACTGAATGTTCTAAATCAAATAGAAATGAACTGATGATCTCTCTGCAACTAGCAGAACAAACCTAAGGCTCCATAGCTTGTATTCTAAATGTAAAAACCTTAAGGGGTTAATAAAAAGGCAGGAGGGGGATGCCTCATTTCACCACTGGCTTGCATGCACCATAATGTCTATACATATCAATGAAGCTACTAACCAACACAGTAGTGAAGCGTGGAAAGGCACTTGTATTTTACTAATAAAAATGGGAATTTGGGGTTTGCTGGTAAACCAGCAAATCTTTCGAAAAAAGAATTCCGATTAAACTATGTTGTCCAGCTTGGCACCAAACAATGAGTGGTTCTGATTGAAGTAAATAAAAAAATAACTGGCCAACATTAGCTCTATAGATATTTATTCTTGGCAGATTTTTCTTATAGAGCAGACAGGTGTTGTTCAGAGAAACTGGACTATATCTGACCAAATATGTCATGCTGCTTTTATATCCTGTCACTTCATGTAACCCCATCTGTTCTTCCCTCACATACACAGAGCTGTGTAAGGAACATATGTTTACATTATTTGTCATGTTTGTTCTCTCCTATTTAATTCCTCTCCCATTAACACTGGCCAGATTCTGTTCAGGTACCCACTGTACTACACACACACACAACATATATAGTTATTCTCCACTAGTCACTGCCCTGTCATGGTAAAGGTATTTAAACTTTAGACTGACTGACTGTCTATAGCAATACATTACAGTGAATAGCCTAGTGGGATAATTTTGGTTGTAAGATTGGTTATGTGTAATGATATTTGACTTTGGGCTTTTGAATGAAACAAGCATACATTATGCACTGAAGTTACTCATAAACATACGCACTGAAACTGCAAATGAAAGGATAAAGCTTCAAGCTCTGATTGAGGAAACTAATTAAATGCTTTGTTTGTTCTTTAGAAAATAATATATATATATATATAGATATATATATATATATATATAGATATATATATATAGATATATATATATATATATATAGATATATATATATATATATATATATATAGATATATATATATATATATATATATATATATATATATATATATATATATATATATATATATATATATATATATATCTATATATATTGGACATTATAAGCTGTTCATCTCCTCAGTCTGTCCATGCCAGTGTCTGGACTGCATTGTGTACTAGTGCCTTACTTGTGTCTGCCCTGCGAGCAGTTGAAGTTCAGGCTGAGTGGGAGCCTGAGCCTTGCTCTCTCTGGATCTGGACATTATGCCAGTCTAATCCCCATCGGGGTCTTAATAAACTGTCACCTAGTCCTTTGTCATACAATACAACGCCTTGACTGGTGGCCTACTTGCCTACAATATTATAATGCTGATATAAGGGGCATCTGTGGATACCTTAGGATTTAGAGCCCATGTTGGAAAACTAACACTAGACTGCATTCCATGAGCATGTGGCAATTTGTGTTTAAAGTCAAGAAATTGTTAATATCATTATTCCAAGTCCCATTTAAATGTTGGACTTAAGAACTTCTTGTTTCACTGTCTAACCACTATATAAAAACAATATACGTTTTTATCAGTAAACGTCAGAATTACCCTGAAATATATTGTCTAACTGATTTGTCCAACTATTAACGGGAAATAGAAAAAGTTACTAGCTCTGTTATGAATAGGTGTTGTGCTTTCTTTAACAGACTGCATTAGTTTTATGATTTGATGCTATGTATGTATAATATTTATCTGGTCACAAAAGTATTTTTTGTATTCACCAAAAATAAAGAGTTTCAGTACCATTAGAATTATGTTGTCCTTTTTTTGTTAGCAATGAATGTTGTTGAACATTCAACAACTTATAGAAAAAAAAGTCATCCTGCATTCTTTCCACCAGATGTCAGTATTATCCTTCATAGTTCAGTCAGAGGGATCAGTGGATGTTGGGAGGAATACGTTCATGTGGAAGGATTGGCAAAGTTAGCCAGACCAAATATGGACCTAGTGGATGTGCTTTTTCTCCCCTCCTGGTTCCCAGACCAGACCTTGAACTATGCAGCAATTCTCATTTAGATGTTTTGGTCAAGAGTGAGAGTTCACATAACTTTTGCACTCTGGGTTTCACAGTAACACAGCTAAAATATTTTGTAGGGCTGTTTAAAAGTGGCCTAATATTGACATTGTGTTGGTCTGCTACTAACTCAAACTTGTACTTAGACTTGGCCTTTTCTTCCCAAGGTGATGCAAAATCTTATTTTACTCTGAAGCTGATCCTTTCTGTGTCAGCAGCATACAAGGGCAGAGTGTGTAAATGATTGTGGTTCGAAGTGGCCAGCACAATACACTGAGTCGTCCTAATGAACACCATATTTGGTTGTTTGAGTGTTTTTGTCTTGTACAAGGCCAGGCCACACAGTGGAGAGGGGAAACTGAAGCCATATGTTAAACAGGGAGTGGCCTTCTACTAATCTCCATCTCTCTACCTCCCTCTCTCTCTCTCTGCCTTCAGTCCTAGGGACCAGGAGGATGTTTATCTGGTTTACTTTAGAATTTGTGCGGAGCTATCAAAACCTCCATGGATGAATAATGTAAAGCAGAGACACAGGCTGGTCGAGTACATTCTCATACTGTCCTGAACATTTTGATTTCAGACGGATTGGTAAACCACTTTGTTATCATATCTGTTTCCACCGTAGTTTTACAGTCTATGGATTCCACAAAGGTCCTGCATTTATATTACCTTGCATGGTAGCTGAATTCTTGCAATATCACAAGATCACATGAAAATCCAACTTGTCAGGCTTCAAGTAAAAGCGTTGGTATCAAAACAGTAGCAAGCCGACCCGATCAACATCAGGCAAAGGAGCTACAGGCAGTTAAGGACACAGTTATGGTGTGAGTGACGGCTGCGCCTGTTCGTTATAAACAACAATGTTGGAGGTGATAAACAATCAAATCACCTGACAGGTATTTTTTTGAAAGTGCCTGCCCTTTTCCAAACAGTTTACACTGACTGCTTGTCAGATGGATCTGGGTAACAAATCATCTGGATGATCCAGTTAGCATTTATAGCCTCTTTCTGCAAAATCTCCATTTGGCAGAAGAAGCATCATGGTCAGCATGATGGTTGAAAGGAAAATTGCAAACTATTTTAAGGGTTAACTTCAACCTATATCTATTTCTGAAGTTCTTTCTCTCTATTGGTTGGTTTTTACAAGACTTCCTGTCACGTCATTTTTCTGCACATGGAAGAAGGTATGGCCTCACAGATTGTTAGCACTAACATATGTCATTAACGTCATCAACTAACAACAACTTTTGGCAGGTCTGTTGTTATAAAGTCATGTTGTATGGAGCATGTTTTAAACTTTCAGAGCTTTGTAAGGATCCCAACCTTTGCAAAAATGTTAGAAAGGTTAAGCTATAAATAACGGTAATGTGCACTGAATCATACATAAGACACCTTGATTTGTGTTTTAATAATGATGCAGACATTAAAAATGGCATCTTGATTTGAATATTGAATATTGAAATGAAGCACAGGAACCTAAAAATGTTTTTGTATGAGTTTCTAAAAGTCTTATTACCAAAATGTGACTATTTTTAGTTTTGACACTTTCCTTGTCTGTAGTGCACCAGTGAGGCCAGTGGGTTTTGTAATCTTTTGTCAACAAGTCCGATTCTAAACTGCTGTTTTTAATCTATTTCGTGTACAACGTGTCACAATTTATTCATTTCACCTTTTGAAAAAAATGTGTAGCCATCTTAAACTGTTGTGTGAGGAATTTGTATTGTTTTTATGAGACTCACACCCACTTGGGACTGTTGGTTTTACACAACTATGCAGCATCTGTAAAGTGAAACATTGAGGTCATTATTTTGTCATAATGTTTTAATTGCCCAGTCTGAACAGTATTAATATGTACATCTATGTCTAAATAGTATTTCTATAGATGTTTATTTTTCACATATCACATGACCTTTGACCATGTGTTGTGATGACAACAAATAAGGGTCATGGGTCACTGCAATCAAACACACCTGAGCCATGGTTCTGCTCGAGGTTTCTGCCTCTTAAAAGAAAGTTTTTCCTTGCCTCTGTGGCCTAGTGCTTGCTCTTGGTGGGAATTGTTGGGTTTCTGTAAATAACATCACAGAGTACGGTCTAGACCTGCTCTTTTATGAAAAGCGAAATGAGATAACTGTTGTTTTTAGGCCTTATTTTGCACTATTAAAGTATTTTTCAGAGCATTAATCTGTTGTGTGGACCTCACCTTCTTTCTACTATTTACTTTTTTGTCTAGCACCAACTACAGCAACTACATGGGTGTGCACTACATTGTCTTTTTCTAAAAGTCTAGTGACACATACCATAATCCTTAGCACTAACAGTGTACATCTCTTGCATAATCAATGTTTTATACTTACTGTGTTGGAAGGTTTGATTTGCAGCCACTGTGATTTGTGCCATTCCTAATCCCTACAGCCTGACAGCCGTTTAGTTTCAGGCTTTGTTTCATGCTGGAGTTCTCAAAAATGAAGCTATGTTAACTTATAACAAATAACACTGGGTCAACTCTCCATTTTCATTGTTTCATCACTAATTTACTGTATGTTAAATAAGCCATGGCAGAGCAACATGTCAGAAGTAGGCTCAGAAGTGATACTGTGCAGGAATGGATTCATGGGTAGTGCTAAGAACAGCCTCAGTGAAATTGAGAGTTGTCACACAGGGAAGCTATGTATCCAGTTATAGCATGTTAAGAATACTGAAATTTAAATGTTTATCAATTTCTTAATTTGCCTTTGGGGAATTACATTTATGGAAATATAACTAAACAAAACAATTATTTATATATTAATTAAAAATGGGCATAAATTTGACCACAGAAGAAACCTGCATGTAAATTGACTGTCAGGTTGACCAATGTATTTTCTGTTAGAACCCAGTTCTGTTTTTAGAAGGCATCATGGTCTTTTACAGCATAAAAAGAGGGACAGAGTTTCTGCCCTCAGCCAGTTTTCTTCACAAGAAGAGAAATGATGAAAGAGGAAGTGAGGTTTGGGAAAAATGCACATTGGGAAAGGCTTTTGGGTTTGGGGCTGGGCCTTTTGTCCAAAGCATGCTACTGAAACTTTGCTTTTTTTCACAGACATCTCAATGTGAGAGTTACTTTCTTTCTCACGTCTTTGTCTGATCAAAACGTCGGTTAATAAAGAGATCTTGTTGGAAACTTTGGAAAATTTGAAAACATCTCTTGTCCTTTTTTGCTGCTTTCCAAGCACGCCTGCTCTTCAAGATTTTTATGAAAGTTTACAGAAGTAGAAGAAGGAGTTTTTTTGTGGTGTTTAAGCAGCCAAGTCAAGCCAAGAAACTTCAAGCTTGCACAAGCTGATAAAACAGTGGAAATTGTTGAATTGTTCATGTGTTGAATGACTCTAGTTAATGTTTGGCTTTGGTCCATTTTGTAAGGAAGTTTCACACAGTCCAGACAGACCCAAAGATTGTATGGCAGAGATAAGGTAGAAGACACTTAATTAAATGCAGTGGAAAAATTACCAAAACTTTACAGAGATTTCCATTCAGCTTTGTTTTTCTTATTGTTTATGTTACCCTTTTTGTACATTAAGCTGTAGCCAAGTTCTCTTCAACAAGGCTCTGAAGCACTTTATGTTTCAGGGATGCTGCCTGTGTAAGGTGTACATGTAGTGTATGGACTTTGTGTAAACACACTTGCACTGTGTTGGCAAGTAAATGCTCTGAAAAGGCTGGAGGAAAGAAACACAGTGGAATATAGCAGTGACTAGGTTTTACCAAACATATCACCCCTCTGTCTGCTCTGAGAAGCAGGGCTTCCTAACATAAACCTGGGAGACAGCAGCTGATGGATGTAAGAGAGCCTTTTTTGCAGGTCTGGAACACATGACTATTTTAGGTCATCAGCAGGGTCTTCCCTATCCAGTGTACAGCCTTTACATTTAATGAGAAGTGTCTACAAAGTCTGTAGAGATGACTCCTGTGGTTTTATAACTCAGGACATAGATATTGTCTATGTATTGTGATTTCACAGAGCTAAAACTCAGAAGGTAAACTGTGATACTGGTCTAAATTACTGACTTCTCAGCTAAATTTTATAGAAGTAATATTTTGAATGTCAAATTGCAGACTCTGTCCCACATTCTGGCCTTTATGCAATGCTACAGCAGACATAATTTACCCATTTCAATGAGATAACAGGTGGGTGGTGCTTTTATGTGAAGTATGAGAGATATTTACGGTCCCATTCAGAGTGCCCATCCTCTCCTGAGTGACAGTGTTCACTGTCTGTTTCTCCCATGACAGCACAGCAGCTCATTTAAGCTCATGTAAGGAAGCCAGTATTTCTAAGTCAGCAATGACAGCAAGGCTATATTGGGGCTCAGCCGATACTCAAAACCTGGGTGCTAATTTTGGACAACTCCAAAAGTAACATCAAAATATCTTTTAAATGCATTTGTGATTCCCAACACCCGCTCTTCAAAAGTCAGGCTTTTCCAAGTGATTTACAGTGATATTTCTCGGTTTTTCTCATGTCTTAAACAGTGTTGAGAACGAGCTGTGGAACAGGGGAACCATCGGTCTCAGACTGTGCTGCCAACTGAAACTGATCTCCAGTGTCTCCTGGGATTTAAGCTGTCTTGAGTGAAACGTAACACTCGTCCCTCCAAAACCTCTGTCTTAATAAGGAAACTTTGCTTGACACTTGTTAGATGATGTGCCGTATTTCTGAAGACAAAAAAGTCTTGGCTCCTTTTCTTCTCAGAATTCTGCAGCCTCAACGCCCTGTACTAAAGCTGAATAAACAGTCAATCCACTCAATGCTCAGCAGATTTTTCTCAACACTGCCAATTTTTAAGAGAAGATTTGGGACAGCCAAATTGATTATTCAGAGTGACTATTACGTCTTACATGGTCAGTTTGTCTGTCTGCCCTTCTGCTGTAGTTAGTCAGCCAGAAACTCAGCTGATTTCCTTTGATAGATCCAGGGAGTGACTGAAAAACTTCCTTCAAAGTCTTTCCCAGTTGTGGAAAATCACTATGTATATACACTACACAAGCATTGTACAGTTTTTCCATTTTATGCCACTTTATACTCCACTGGCTTCATTTCAGATATCAATTTGACAGTTTGACAGTAGTTATTTTCAGATTAAGATTTTACATAGAAAACTAATGATAACCTTATTAATTACAATGCATTGTGAAAACTGTTCGGCTTGTAACCCTTTACAAAAAAGCAGTGATTCAAACAGTTCCACCAACATTGGAGAACAGTCACAATAAATAAAATAAAAATACAATTTTGTGTAGCTGAACTTTGTTTTTGTTTACTTTAGTTTTTTTCTATTGCATTAATCATATTGTGACCCCTTACCCTTATCTCAAAACTAGCTCCACCTCAACCATCTATAACAGTAAAATGTTAAGTACTCATTGATGACATTTGACAATATCATATATGATAGTATATTGGTTGCATGGGCCAAGTATACTTTTACTTTTGATGCTTTAAGTGAATTTTGCTCATGATACTTCTGCTTTTACTTAATGCAAGACGTTTGACTTAACTTAAGGATTTGAATGCTTATTCCACCTCTGGTCTTTCTCATTCTTTTGATGGGAGAGATTTGTTCTTTAGGCAGACTTGGAACATAATTACCCTCTTATCGTACTGTATATTGTTTTTTCAGACATCCAAGGCCTTGGGGCAGGAACTAACCACACCAAACCAAATGGATGTCTATTTATTCTCACGTTCCTGCACTCAGACAGTTGTTTTATGACTAACTTTGCCAACTGTTGTATCTAGCTCCCTTGCTGTGTAGTGAGTCTGAGCCTGACTGGAAATCGGTCATGGCATCTGATCAAACGTGGGGCTGCAGAAAGGCTTTGGTATAAGAATGCAGGTGCCGCAGAGCTGTGGGTTACTGTGGCATTCCTTACTGTAGAAAGACCACTATGACCCAGTCATAGTGAATGTAGCCTGCAAGCTTTCAAACAGCCACTCAAAACCACACTGGAATGTCTCATCACCATAGATTCTCACACACTCCACATTATGTGTTTTGTTCAGCCAAGCTATGGTCATTTTGCGGTTTGAAGTTCATATAATCATAACGTTGATATAAACCTTCACTTTCTCTTTCTAATTCAGAAAACTGGACTTTTTGTTTACCAAAATGGAAATTGTACATGCTTATTTTCCTTCAAGGAGAGCTTAGATGGATTTTGTTATTAAGAAAGGATGTATAAAGAAAAGTTTGTAGTCACAAAAACAGAGAAAGGGAAACTAACATCCTACTAGTCTAGCCTCCTCCTTTTGCCATTGTTTCACTTCTCTGTGCCAGAGAGTACTGACAGGCAGGACTGTAACAGGGAGAACAGTGGCTCTGCTGGAAGTGCATACCAAGAAGTTTTATAGCCCTGTGGAATGGAAAGAAATATCGAGTGCGTCTTTGGACCGCACAAATAGCCCCCGCAACTTAGCCCTCTCCCCGGTCTCCTCTACCGCGCTTACACCAGAGAGCCCATATATGGACACATATATGAAAGATTCTCCCTCTGTGTGCAAACACGGAAACTTCTAGCCCTGTGACATGAGGGGCAAAAGATGGAAGGCAAATATTTAAAGAGGGCTATCAACAAGAATCTGGGCAGCTGTTGACTGAGATACAAAAGGGCAAGGAACAATTATTATACTGTGTAAGAGAATATCAACGAACAAGAAACAGAGCACAGTGAGCATTTTAGTTAACAATTTAGAATGATCTTTCAATGGCCTCTGATCCCTGAAAGTAAGAATTTCTGAGGACACAATTCAACTCAACAAATGATGCTGTGGGAAGGAATCTTTTATCTGGATTTGGGAGAAGTTCAAGCTGCCTGTAAACAATCATTTACTCCCCATTTCCCCTCTTGCCCTTTACTGTGTACAAAAAACACAACAGTAAGAAAGTGTTGTTTTCCTAAATTGAAGACAGATTTGTATTGCAGAATGTCACATAGATTGACTTCTCTGTTCCAGTATTCATGCTATGACACGTCTGACCTTTTACATTTTATACTAGGATTCTAGCATGGCATCCCATATGAGTCTAAAATGAATGGTGACAGTTCCCCCCGAATGCTTTCTCTGCTCCCCTCTTTTAGTCTAAACTGACTGAGCAGCATCAGATATGGCTGAAATTCTTCCATTCATCCATCCTCTGACTCTAATGCTGCTCTGTGTGTGTGTGTGTGTGTGTGTGTGTGTGTGTGTGTGTGTGTGTGTGTGTGTGTGTGTGTGTGTGTGTGTGTGTGTGTGTGTGCCCATCTGTAGTGGGGAACACAAACAAACAGTCTGGGAGGAGCCCTGCCAAGGCCACAAATATTCCTCCATTATGACTTCTACCCACATTTGTGTTTGCAGTGCTGGAAATCTTTTGGTATTTTTACGGCTCAGCTTGTTTTCTTTCAATAAGCTGTAGCTGTTTGCATAGTGTCACTGAGGCAAACTTGGAAAATTACATCTTAATCTCAACTTTGACCAATGCATCTGTAGAATCATGGGAATTTCTTTGAAACAATATAAGATTAAAAAGTGGGTGCCCCAGTCCTGGTCTGTATGTGTTGCAGGTCTTTACAGTCAGAGAGATGACAGATCCTTTCATTTAACAACAGCAACTTGTACTGTGGCCAAAACCTGGAACGAGAAGAATGCTACCCATCTTCATGGAGCACCTGCAGCTGAAATATTTGACCTTCATACTCTGGAATTTGACTCAAATAATTGGCCCTCAGCATGGGCGTCGTGAAAATTGTGAATTTCAAGCAGCTTATACTGCACTCTCAGGTCATGTTAACTGAACAAAAAGTGTAATAGAATTACAACTGAATGAGGTACACTATTGTTTGATTTACACTCTCAATGACATATTTACCACCACGCAGAACTGTGTGAGTCAAAGTGTCACAGCCCTGTTGTAACTACCCATCAAGAAGAATACTGTGGCAGGCTCTGTGTGATGCCTATGGTTAGATGTCCACTTGTGCTTTCTAATAGACCAGTTTGAGTTCAGAATACAGTATGTCAGAGGGACATTACTGTGAATAAACCCTGAGGCAGTAGGCCATGGGCTGGGCTTGGGTTACAAGTTGGGTTGCACCCCCTCTCTCCGGTTTTGCTATGCTAAATGATTATGCCCCTGCATGGAGCTGTCTAATCCCAGGGGTACAGTCTGAGAGAGCCAAAGAGTTCTCTCTATATATATATCTAGACGATGTCTGCAGAAATCTTCAGATGGTATTTGACAGGGAGCCTGCCAACACTATGCTTCTCAGAGTTTCACTCGGTGGCTGTGCACTCAACATTGAGGGACAGCTATCCTCAATATTCCCTTGCCGTTTTGTTTCAGATGCAATTATTAGACAAACCGCACACATGTCAGAATACTATTGTGTCACATTAAATGACATAACTTTAGTTCCCCAGCAAAATGTGACATTTTTGCATCAGATAGGCATTGTGACTGGGCCTCAGCACAGGCAGAGACATACTTTTTCTAAAGCAGTAACATTTTAGCCATGAGAAAACTTTAATGTCTCTCTCGGGGATCTTCTTATGCAAACATGATTTCCGGAACAACAGCCAAGCTCCTCCCTGAGCAGCGACTGAGGAGGACTGGACATTCCATGTGCATAGCGGGTTGTCACTGTAAGCCTAACAGATTAACTAATACAGTGTTACAGTATTAGCATTAATGCTACTGTGTCACTTAAATTGGCAAGACGACAAACTGCACTTCCACCTCAAGACCACAAAGTGATAGAGTTGAAAGTTTGAGACTTGAGGGGTTCTAAGGTCTCAGCTGTCAATTTCCTAAATATCTGTGTGAAATTTGGTTATTTGACACCATGTCTATCCACCTTTTTTGCCCCTTTACATTTTCATTTACTCATTTTATTGCCATAAATACTTATGTGGCTGCAAAAAGATTTTGCAACCTTTTTTATAACCATGGTTGCCATTAAAAATCAAAATCCTACATGGTAGGAAATTAAATATAATTATAGAGTAGTTAATATGAATTCTCCTTATTGCTGCACCTGTTTGACTCAGCTGTCACCGCGTGTAGACGACTGAAGCAGGATAGAGAGGCAATCAGGATTCCAGCAAGTCAGAGAATGTCAGATCTGTCCCGAAAATGGGCAACTGTTGTTAATTGCAAGTCTGTTTTTATAAAGGCTACCTTATGTTGGGAGTAAATTAATTGCTTATTCAGACTACATCCTCTCCGCTGTTTACGGCCTCTGAGGATGAATATTGCGAAGAAGCTAGTTTTTTGAATGAGCTCATGCAATCACAACGCAGACAGAGCCCTCTAAAGACAATAAATGTGGCTTTTGGCAAAGATTTGGGAGTATAGCAAGAGTGAAGTCACTAACATTTATCTGTTCATAATTCATGTTGTACATTTGAGTAATTTCACTATTAGATAAGAGAGTTTTCATGTTTTAGTACCAATTCAAATGCTACAAAATGTACATGTAAATGGTAGGACATAGGCTTACATGTTGTTCAGATGCTTGCTCTGCTATGAGGCTTTAGAGGCATTGAGAAGCAGTATCTTTTTCAAACAGCACAAAATGATATATCTGGAAATTTATTTTTACTTCAGCAGCCATGAAAAAGAAACTTTGTCTTAAATATTCAAAGACTTTGTTATTGCTGTTCTCCTATTCAATAAAGAAAACTATGCTTTATGTCCTTATCAATGTTTAAGTGCCTATCATTTTCCAATGTAACACAGAAAGCAGCAGCTTTTCAATAACGTCTGGACAGAAGGAAAGATTTGTAACTACTTTAATCATAGCAAGCATATTGGGCTCCAGGCTATTTTTTACTGTTCCAACAAGTTAAAGGAAATATTTTAATGAAGCTTATTTTCATTCCCAGAATGCCACAGCAAATCCAGTGTGCCATCACAACCCTCCCCTGAAGCCATTAATTGAAAAGGCTGTTTCAAATAATTAAGATCAAATTGCAAATCAAGATAAAACCAGTGCTTCACTGTCAACAGTAAGAACATAATGAAGACAAGTCAATCTAAAGATTTTAAGTAAGGAGCACAGCGTACATTCTTTCAGGAAGACTTCTAAACATTTCTCTCTCTTCTGAACTGAACAGCTGTTAGAAGCGTTCACTTTTATTTTAACCAATCAGAAGCATCCTTGTTTTAAACCTGTCTCTCTCTGCTGCTCAGTTGTCATTTCAGGTTAAGAGGACAACACTGCTCCTCCCCTTGCTCTTGCGGCCTTCATCATGTGTCTAGACTCCATCGAGGGATTATCTTTTGGCTTTATACCCCTTTAAAAAATATAATTTCATAACAATGGAATCTAATCTCCAAAGACAGTAAATTTCATATTAGGCATATGTACAATAAATCTTTGCATATCTGCAACAAAGTCTCTCCTAATTAAAATGACAATAACGTAAAATAGCCTACTGTATTCAGTATTAAAAAAACAATTAGCATACAACTAAATGTTTAATACAGCATATTTGATATGTAAAATATACATGTTCGAAACACATGATGAACAATAATGCACACTATAAACATTTCTTAAAGCACATTACTTAATTCAGTTAACCAATGCAGTATCTCAGAATATTCAAAGCCATTTCTGTGTAGCAGTAACCTCCAAGCTTTGTACAGTTATTGGTTTTATATTATTTTTACTCATATGTATATTAGGAAATTGAAAAATACTTTTTCCAGACATTCTGAAACCACATGTATTACCTCAGACCAGTCTAGAGCAAGAGAAAAGCAGGCAGATTTAAGGCTTGTGACCAGTATTTTTCAATGCCAATCACAATTATACAAAATGCCAGTCTATTAGAACATAGGCCGGCCTCAAGATTGTTAAAATATTTTTCTATTACTGAGCCTGTCAATCAAAGTCTAAGACACAGGTGATGCCTGAATTCCCAGGACAATATCTTAAAGTATAGCAAAGCAATATGATAAGAAACTAGTTCCTGATATTGGTCATATTTTAACACTGAAAGTCTGCCATGTGTATAGCAACAAACATCTGTAAAATTGACTAAAGCCTGAGCAAGACATGGATTATTTTAGAGGACATATCTAATAGCATTGGACCTTTGACTCTTGGCATAGAGTAGATCCATATTACAGACGAAGGCAGGTGCAAGAAAAAGAAGGCGATCCTAAAAATATCCTTGAGGATTCTTAAGAAGACTAGAAGACACTTGGCATGTCTCAGTCACCACATTTGTGTGTTTTAGCATTTCATTAGCTTAATACATTAGTGTTTTAAAAAAATCTCAAACAAAGGGATTATTGGATCAAATAATTTACTTATAATTCAAGCATTGTAATAACAGAATGTTATAGAATTGTGTAGAATATAATGTTAAACATGTATACCTTTACATATTTTAAGCTACAAATGTATTGCATATAAACTAAATACTCTTTAGTATATTATAAAGCATTTAACATGTCTCAAATACCAAGTCAATCAGTGGCTTAGTTGCTGTAATTGAGGTATAAAACCCATGCTGCTTGGCTGGTGCTGGAGACTGTGCTGCCACAGTCAAATAGCACATCAACAGTTCACAGGGAGGATATCGGATACATTATCAGGTAAACACTTTCCTGTCTTGAGCCCCCCAGACTGTGAACAATGCATCGAGGGCTTGCTGGGCTTATCGAAGGTATCTCCTCTCAAACAGCACACTTGCCTTGAGCTAGTATAATTTTTCCCAGAGGAACTCACACTCACCTACCCATACAAACACACACTCACACAGACACCAGTGGCTGCACGTTGACAAAATCCTGGTCAAACTGTTATTGCAGCTGCCTGTGGTCCAACTCCCAGCCTGTTACAGGACAAAATGAGACACAGATTAACAGGAGAATACTGTCACTCTGAAGACCATTTATATGAAAAGCAAACGTGTCCCAGGTTTCAGTCAAACTACTGGATTTTGAGCAAACTCAAAACAAATTACAAGTATCACAAGCTGCTTTTAAATGTGGTACCACAATGGTAAAACAAAGTGTTGTGCAGAGATTTAATGATGTGCTCATTCAGTAAGCTTCTTCTGCATCTTCTCCATGCATTATATGGCTTCTGTAACATTACCAATAGGAAGCCTTTCCGTGGGAGCTGCCTGCTTGTCTATCACACCCCATATAAAGGCGTATCAAAAGTCAAATGTTTGGGAGCAACGAATCGCAGAGCAGAGCCTTAAAAAACTCCCGGGGACCCACATACGCCCCCTCCAAAAAAGTATTGGATGTCCAAAGGAATCCAGTCGCCCCCCTTGAAAGAACATATTTGACAGGGCACATTCAGGCAGAGCCTGCACTCCAGCTTAGTGTTCAGTTAGGCACAGACGCTCTAGCCGCTCTCCCAATCTCTTCTTGGTTTTCATTCGGACGTTTTGTTGGTGCCTAACAGAAATAAGCAGCCATGGATGCCATCAAGAAGAAGATGCAGATGCTCAAGCTCGACAAGGAGAATGCCTTGGACAGAGCTGAGCAGGCTGAGGGAGACAAGAAGGCAGCAGAGGACAGAAGCAAACAGGTCGGCTGATTTAAAAAAAAAAAAAAAAAAAGAAATCCCAAAGATCCATAGAAACAGCAGGAATACCAGTAGCAGTGTAAATATGCTGCTCTTTAAATGGATCGCCTCCTTACTACGGATTAATTACATTCATGGATAATCCCAAATAAGGATTAAGTTAAGAATAACCAATCCTTCTTGATTTTTTGGATGTTATGAATCATCATTTCAACCATTTTGGTGATGTAAATGTAGCCTAGAAAATTATGATGATAATTTAGAAAGTATGAATAAGAGAGAAATAATGTTTGACAATGTATAATAATAATAATAATAATAACAATAATGATTAGATATATTGTGTAATTTATACATGTTATGCATGTTTATTTCATCTGTATAACTGTATGATGTTTTTTATATGCATGCATAGTTAGAGGACGATATTAGAGAGTTGGAAAAGAAATTACGTGTTACTGAAGACGAAAGAGATAAAGTGGTTGAGGAGTTCCAAACTGCTGAGGAAAAGCTGCTGACTGCTGAGGAGGTCGCCACCAAGGTATCTGATTCTGATGTGCATGAGCTTCCCTAACTTTTCCTCTCTCTTTCCCCTGTCCTGTCCTCTCTTGTCCTGTCATGTCATGTGTGTATTTGTGTACTCGCTATTGCGCCTTTGCGCGTTCACGCAACTCCTCGCTGATCACCTCTGAAACTGTCTGGGCACTGAAATTCAACTCAGCTTGAGGACGATTTGGTAGCTCTGCAGAAGAAGCTGAAGGGAACTGAGGATGAGTTGGACAAGTACTCCGAGGCTCTTAAAGACGCCCAGGAGAAACTTGAGCTGGCTGAGAAGAAAGCCGCTGATGTAAGTAGGGAAGGGGTTCACAATGGCACCATTCACCACGCTTCTTCACACCTTCCTTCTCTTGTCACTGTGTGGCAAGTGACAGTTCAACACTACAAAGAAACACAGTTCCCCCTCAGTGGTCATTCAAACTTGACCATCAAAGTCCAAATTTACTTACCTACTTTTTTGATCAACTGTCAAATTATTGTTGAACTGTCGCTTTTTGTTCAATAATCACTTACAAGTCTGCCCAAATAAAGTCAGATTGGTTGTTTAACTGAAACACTCATTTATTTTAAATCAAACAACTCATCACATTGATAGCCCATACTGTATGATCACGTGGTGGTTTTAGGTCTAGGTGTGTCCAGTCTCATAGGTCTGGCTGAGGAAGTAAGACTGAACAGTAATGAGCAGTCTTCCTTAGAGAGCGAGCGCCTGGATAAATATAGCCCACTGCTTTATATGGTCAAGATAGAGCTCACATGTGCGGGCTGCGCTCTTTGCTTACCACAGGAGAAAAGCAGTGTTTCCCATCAAAACGGCCCAGGAAGCTAATTTAACAAAAAACTAAAAAACACACAACAGCTCATGATCTACGGACAAATTAAATAAAAGATCATTTTAAAATATGTCTCCTTTTGGATAAATAGCTAGACCTATATGACAGGAAAACTATGAAGCTAAATAATTTAAAAGTAGGCTTCGCATTTTAAAGGTCGAGAACTTCTGGGTAGAAAGTAGCCTACACTTTAAATCCTTGTAAAAATAATCCACGTGCAAAGAGTCAATCAAGCGAATCAATTTGTAGTATGGCCTCCAGGATAACCCGTTGTAATAATCCTTTAATTGGATTCCTCCGTGTAAGGCCCTAGTGTACTACTTTTTAGTCTAGTGAGTTTAGCCTGTCTTACTTGATGCTATATTGTATTACCTATAGGCCTATATACTGCTGTAGTTTTTTAAGTATTAATATTCCTATAGGGAGGTTTAAGTATCTTTTTAAATTAGTTTTAACTACTAGGCTATTTAATGTTTTATGGCCTTGTTTTTTACCCTTTCGTTTTCTTGGAGGATTTTTCTGTAATATTTGCAAAGTCTAAAACGTAGTATGTAATTAATGTATTCAGTGAAGACTTATTGAATGCCCTGTAGTCTGAAGAAGTATTTTTACTGCCATGTGTACTGCTCACAGTTGACCCGCAGAGGGCGCTGTGGCTTTGTTAGATCGCTACAAGTGTGATTATTGCAGTGTATTGACCTCCATAGGTGTTTTCTTGTCATTAAAGAGGCATTATTACTTGCAACAATTACATTTCACATTTTATTATTTTATGGGACATTGCAGCAGATATCACAGTGTGAGGCTTTGTACAACCATCCAAAATACTTGGGAAAAAAAGTATATTTTGAAATTAGCAGTAGTGGCATACCTACTTCCTGGACAAATGACAGGCATAGCAGAGTGCGTCTCCAGAAAGCTTGCGCACTCTGCAATGCCTGTCTTCACGCAGCTTTTAGCACAATCAAGGACGTCATCTCGCTCCTTGACAATTTCTCGGAAATTTTGCTGGAGCTCATAGTGTAGTCTTTTTTTATACAGAGAGGTTAGTTGTGCAGTAAACAATGGCCGGAGCTACATCGCTTGATGCAGTCAAACGAAAGATCAAATCTTTGCAAGATCAGGCAGACGGTGCTGAAGAGAGAGTCGAGAGATTACAGAAGGAGTTGCATGCGGAGAGGAAAACCAGGGAACAAGTAAGCATGTTTCACCGCGCGTGCAGCCAGAAAATAGCAGCTTAAACGCGAAATTACACATCCTCCTCTTGTAGCCTTTACTTTGTATTTGTGTTCAGCTGAATGCCCAATCTCAATGTTCAGCTAAACAGTGAGATTGCGGGATTTCTCTTGATACACCGCAGTGCTGCAAACGGAGTTTAACATACGTCGCCCCATGCAGTGCCACCACACAGTCACTCTGCTGAGGCTTTGATAGCCGGCTGCTCCCGGATAAGCGTTTCTAATTGGTAGCGTTAGGCCGCCGATGCCCAAGTCAAAGCAGTTAAATAAACGTAGCACACTAGATAACTTTTGCCTCATGCACTTTTCTGTTAACGGTCCTGTTCAAATTGCTTTCCAGTAACTTCCGTTTATTCGATTGTGCACAGCAACAGCCACAAGTTAAACGTTTGAATAAATGATCTTCAGCAATCAGGAAGGAAGTTGCAACTAAACTGTGGCAACATTTAAGGTGCCAGTCCGCACTGTGCGCTTATGCTCTTTGACTTGTCCTTATAAGGATATAGGTTTTTCACAGCTACAAAAAAGAGCGATTTCCCCTCCGTGTGAACATAGCGGCAATTATCTTGACTGGAAATAAATCTTTCTGCAGAGGGATTATAGCAGTCTGAGCCTATCTCAAGCTGGTGCTTTCTATTTAATGTTAATCAAGCCTGCTGTAATTTAAATCAGGTTGAAAGCCTCGTTTCAGTTTATAGGTTATTATTAGCAACTTCCTTGTTGTTTTACAACCTCATATGCACTTTGGTCCACCACTGCACATTTAAGTGCAGGGGAAACAGTCAAACCTGTGGTAGTTGCAGCCTGTTTTCACTGTGCATTTTCAGGACAGTGCAAGTTTCATACCTGCTGAACACAAAAAGCAGAAGTAGCAACAAGTTTGAATAATCATAGAAAGGTCTGCTCTTTATCCAATCCCTGTTAATGGTAAATGTTCTCCAAAGATACCAGGTGATTTAACCAAATGCAAATGTTAGAAGTTAAATTACACTTATATGTCTACTACATTTGTGAACTATCTAGGGAGTCTCCTCTGTGGTTGTGTACCATGTGAGCAGTTCTTCAAAGTTTAATTATCCCTCTTTGGCTTGAGCCTTGTTAATGTTCTCTCAGGGGCCTTGTAATGAGACAGGGGTATTCAACCTTCTGTCAGCTTGGGACATTGTAATCATTTTACATAGACAAGGAGGAGCACAGGCAAGACTCCTGGTAGGGTTTTTTTCCCAACAGGTGGCATAAGGAAACACATTTGAACCCTAAACCCCTTCCTCCAACAACAACAAAAATCAAATTTACCATCCACTGTCAATTCTTTGGGCTGACGTGTACGTGTGCTCTTGTGGGATTTCCAGATTGCTTGTTTAAGATGTCAACGTCCACATTTTCTCCTAACATGCTCCTCTTCTTTCCGTAGGCTGAGGCAGATGTCGCTTCCCTTAACAGACGTATCCAGCTGGTTGAGGAGGAGTTGGATCGTGCTCAGGAGCGTCTGGCCACTGCCCTGACCAAGCTGGAGGAGGCTGAGAAGGCTGCTGATGAGAGCGAGAGGTGGGTTCTAATGAGCAGCGTGAACTCAGTCCCCTAATCTTTGCCATTTTGCTCGAACTGCCGAGACCACGTGGCAGGGCTGTGTTTCCATCCCTTTTGTAGGGGGTTACAAGCAGAGCCTGTGCTGCAGAGCTGGATATCACACAGTATACTGACACACTAGCTGTGCAGTTGTTTCCTAAGATCCCAAAATTCTGTATTTTCTTTCATGTCAGCAAACAATTAGCCATTCACCATAGAAGTACAATAAATATGTTTAACAGCTAATACTACTGTGCACTAGACATGTGTGTCTTCAGTAAGACTGTCAGATCTCAGCTCCTGATTTCTAACACCCCTGGACTGTTTGTTCCCTTACACAGAGGCATGAAGGTCATTGAGAACAGGGCCATGAAGGATGAGGAGAAGATGGAGCTGCAAGAGATCCAGCTCAAAGAGGCCAAGCACATCGCTGAGGAGGCTGACCGCAAATATGAGGAGGCAAGTTTTTCAGCCACTGGCAACCACCACAAATTACTTCTGTAACACCCAGTTGCTCAATTACTGCAATCAGCATTTCTGTGACATACGTGTTACAGTTCAGATAATAGCTTGATTTCCAAGATATATCCAAATTATGACAAAGTTTCAATTCAAAATCACCATTCACAAAGTTCTTACTTCTTTTTTTATAAGTATAAGAAAAAATGTAATACTTTGTCATAGTATATAAAAATAATTACAAATTGTTTATAACATACTATAATATAGTTGTAAGCACATATATAAATATATATAATGTATTTGTCAACAGCTATAACTCCAAAGTGGATATAAGTGGAGGCTAGTGTACAATAATGAATGACCACATAGTAAAACACATCAGTGGTGAAATGTAACTAGGTACATTTACTGAAGTACTGTACTGTATTTTAGTTACTTGTACTTTACTTTAGTATACTCATTTTATGTTACTTTACTACATACAATGTATACAATTAGAGCTGAAACAAGGAGTTGATTAATTGATTAGTTCTTTTTCAGAAAAATCAATTTACATACTATTAGGTACTTTTACTTTTGATACTTTAAGTACATTTTCCTGATTGTACTATTCTATGCACTTCTACTTAAGTAACATTTTCAATGCAGGAAGTTTACATGTAATGAAGTATTTACTTTACAGAGTGACATTAGTACTTTTACTTAAATAAAGGGTCCTCCATCACAAGTAGTTGTAATAGTATAAAATGAGTTTTTATGGAAGAAGTTAGAACTGTTGACAGATGTACAATAATAAACCCTTAAACTGTTCTTATGGCTGGTTACAACTACATTATAGAGTGGTATAAACCTTTTGATACATGCTTATGAATGCTAAATTGGGGGGGTGAGGGGGTTACACTAAAGTATTTCCAAGTGTAGTTTATTGATATTAGAGTGGGACACTTTCACTTTAAGGAAAAGAAACCCTAAACCACGTCCTAGCTGTGTCACAGTCATTAGCTATTTGTTGTGTTGTAACACTTTGTTGTGCTGCACCTTAGGTGGCCCGTAAGCTGGTCATCATTGAGGGTGACCTGGAGCGTACAGAGGAGCGTGCTGAGCTGTCAGAAGGGTACGATGTTTCACCTTTACATTCACTTAATCTGCACTTACACTGGCACTGACATTTGGACAGTTGGAGCACTAATACACAAAGTATCCGACTTGTATCCATTTTAACAGTGTGTCCTGTATTCTTATTGTATGTGCTGATTATTTGCATGCTCTTCATGGTTTGAATGGTTTTGGCTTGCACATGTACGCCACACCCACTAACAGACGGGCTCGGAGAGCAGAGGAGGAACTGAGGGTTTTGGAGCAAAGCATGAAATCACTAAACTCCTCAGTCACACAGGTACTACAAACAAAAAAACTAACGCTTATATCTTTAATGAGTGGCTCTTCTTCCTTGCTCTTCTTCATGCCGCTGAGTGAACCCTCTGCTGTGCTTGTTCTTTTCCTCTTTTATGCTCTTTTATTCTGGCCGTATTAGACTCTTTCACGCCTCTAACATGGCAGAGACTGTGCAAAAATAACACCTCATATTTAAGAGAAGCATGATATTTTAATATAACATTTTCCAAAATTAGTGATACCATTGCAACCCGCTACTCTGTGTGTGGTCACAAGAATCCCATTTCTATTCTCACAATCCTGCTCTGTTAAGGCACTTTTAAGGAAACTTGGGGTTACCTCCTCGTTTATTCCCTGTAGTTCTTATTTATCTTGTTTCCTCTCCCCCCTTTCTTACTTTCCTTCTACCTGTTTTGTGTCCCCCTCTGGTTCTGTCTATCCTTGCTTCTCTCCTTTTTCTCCACCCCTTCTTCTTCTTCTTCTTCTTCTTCTTCTTCTTCTTCTTCTTCTTCTTCTTCTTCTTCGCAACTTTATCCCCTCATCTAAAACACCAGCAAATGCTCTGAGCTTGAGGAAGAGCTGAAAACTGTGACCAACAACCTGAAGTCACTGGAGGCCCAGGCTGAGAAGGTAAGTGCGACCTTCTGGCCTACTGCATGCTGTCAAACTCCTCAGCTCCCTGTTAAACTGGGGAGCTGGGGAGCAGAAGAGCCTGGGGAGCCCGATTGTCTTCACTTAAGTTTTATTTCATAATCCAAATCTGTAAAAACGTAGTAAAATGTGTTTGAATGCCCTATGCATTTTGATTTCGACTCCATGCCTAAATGTTTGACACCTATCATTGTTTTTGTCCCGCAGTACTCACAGAAGGAGGACAAATACGAGGAGGAGATCAAGGTCCTCACTGACAAGCTGAAGGAGGTAAAGTTTCACAAGGCCTTATCTGGAGTTGCTGGCTGAGTCCTGGATAAATTAAAGAAGTCACAGGTGCTGTATTACACTTTGAGTGTTGGAGTAACTCATAAATCTGTCTCTGTAACACAGGCTGAGACTCGTGCTGAGTTTGCTGAGAGATCAGTAGCCAAGCTTGAGAAGACCATTGATGACTTGGAAGGTATGATTTTTTTTTTTGCTTTTCTCTTGAGCTCTATTTGTGCCCTCTTAATGCCATTATGTCTTTTTTTCTTGGACTTTCTCTGTTAAGAGTAGTTGATTGGTTTTTAGGCTTCAAGGTAGGAAAGAATGGCTTTGATGTTTACCAGAGATATCATTTCTCAATGTTGACTTAGTGTTCAAGGAGTTGAAGTGAGAGCTAAGGGCTGAGAGTGAAATATACGATCCATTTCTTCATGACGCTGAGGGACTTTCCCTGACTTTTGCTGCACTTCTATTCTGTCATTTTCTGGTGTAACTTTGTTTTCCTCTTTTTTCCCCTGTTTTCAATGTTTTTCTGTCATCTTTTCCTGTCTTCTCTCTCTCTCTCTCTCTCTCTCTCTCTCTCTCGCTTTTCAATTTTCTGGATGCTTCACCCTTCACCTCTTTGCCATGTGCTCCTTCACCTTTGCCCCCTCCCTTCCCTGCACCCTTGGCCCACCAATAGATGAGTTGTATGCCCAGAAACTGAAGTACAAGGCCATCAGCGAGGAGCTGGACCACGCCCTCAACGACATGACTTCCATGTAATTTTCTACTTGCTGCACCTGCTTGTTCTGCCGCCACCCGCTCTTCCCCTGCACCCCTCTCCCCTGTACACCAGCTACCTCGTTGTAATCTTCTCCGTTATTTTTTTTTTTTATAGCCATCATAACTAGTTCCAGCTCTTGTATCTGTCCCTAAACTTAACATGGTTATGCGGCTGTTGTTTTTTTTTTTTTATAAAACTTTAATGTCTTAAAACAGACATTGTGCAATTGTGTAATTAAAGTCCACTTGCAATAATTACAACTCACTCTAAGTGGTTTCCACCTTCACATTAGTGTGGTTACGATCATACTGAATGCCCCTTGTATCAGTATCATCGATGTTTGAGAACACTGTAAATTGGACTGAAGTAATGTTTTATAGTTTTATATAACTTTCACATAGATATTTTCACATCCTATTTTGACATCCTAAGCAATGCATGCAAGTTGTCTTTTGAAATGCTAACTGTATTAGGAAAGCATTTCAGTAAACCTGATTTTAACTCATGGATATGAGTTTGAGTAGTTTCCTCTTCTACTAACATGGTCTACTTCTGTCCAGAAGAAAGGCCCTCTGTGTGTTTGTGAAATCCCTCCATTTGTTCTTTTCTTGCACCAATTGAAGGTTAACTGTCACAGTTTAGCATTACTGTGGTTGAGCCCCCGGTTTTGCTAAATTAGTGTTGTTAGGAATGGCCATTCTGTGGGAGATTGACAAAGCGCACTGCATCAGTCTGGTCCAGTGCCGCTCCTCCTGTTTCAGCAGAAAGGTCTCCATGTAGTCAATGGAGGAGTTGATCCAACCTCTAGTTTGTGTTTGTAAGCGTGTGCTACCTCACAATGCATTGCCATTGTGGTTTTGTAGTGTCGTGCCGTGACTTTTGTGGTGCTGGTGCATTGTGGTGCACATCTCAAATTCCCGTAGGTCCCACAACAACCCCCCGGTTCACTGTACTTCTTCTCTCCCACACAGATAAATATTTTACACCTCATCAAAGACGCCTCCTGCCGGCTGAGCGGCATCTGTCGGCTCTCTCCAGCCCTCACTCTCAATTTCCCACCCCTTTTTGTCTTTGCTTTCCTTTCCTCCTCATGTTCCATCCTCATGTCAAAGTTAATTGCATCCCATCACTTGTACAGAATCCTAGAATCTTTCTGCATTGTGTAAAAAATAAACGTCCTTCCTTCTATGTAAGCTGTATCTCTTTACTCTATCCTTTTTTCTTTTGAATTAATTTATTTTCAAGTGGCTCTAATAAAACCAGGAAGCCTTGATTTTACGTTCTGTTTTTTTCATTTTGTTTCTGCATCTCAACAAAAGATTAGTTGAGCTTTACCCTGCTTTCCTTGGTTCTTGTTTGTATATTTTCTTCAAATATTGTTCTGTGAAGCTGAGATATAAGGAATATCCCAGTAGTGCCATGAGTACAGAAACCTAGAACAACTACAGGTACTTGAGTGAAAGCTGAGCCAAGTTGTCTTCTCTCTTCGCATTTGAGCCTGATGCATGCAAGCACTTTTCAACATTTAGTACTGTGACAGGAGGAGCAGATTGGAAAGACTTGAGAATTGTAGGGAATTAGTTTTGGATTGTTACCGGGAAGATTGTGGTGAAGTAGAGTGAAGGGTATAACATGGAATACAGAATAGTATGTACGATTTGTTAAGGCTCATCGGGTTGCTGAAAGAATTGGATGGATCCGTGATTAAGAGACATGGGCTTTGTATGATACACAGTATCCTGTCATATATTTGAATAAATACAACACAATCACACATTCTGAGTCTTTTTTATTAAAGTCCTTTCCTTAAATTCAGACACAGAAAGATAAGCCGAAGTGAGCCATGTTATGGTGCTGTGTGTTTTGAGGCATGATTCAAATGGGACTGCAGAGCAGTAGTTGAGCCACATCCTTAAAACTCTTAAAAATGTTAGACCAACTTGAGGCTACACACTGATTGATTCTCAGTAGCAGTTTATCCAGTTCTGATGTTGGTCAGCTGGCCTAAACATTTGATAATACGCACTCGACAGAGAATATTACGACCACAATGTCAAATAAAGTTTAGTAATCATTATTTTTCCATACCATTTTTTTTCCCACACTATCCAGTTTTAAATATTTTATTTTAAGCTGCCATTTAAGCCTTTGAACTGTTCTGGGTTAAATCTGCTCATCCTCTGTTTTCACTCTTCACACTGCCCTGCCTTGCTTTACATCATAAAAAATCTAAAGAGTGGATTTCTGAAACCCTCTCTCAAAAACATCCAAACACTGTTTGATCGTGTTATTTAAAGGCTACTCAGATACTGTCGGTTTGTTTTTATAAATATAAAATAAGTCCCTGGTGATCTGTTCTAGAGAAGGTAGGTGTCAACAGGCATTTTCTCTTTCCCTATTTTCCTCTGATTTCCTGTCCTCTCTCTGTTTTTAACTTGCTTTCTGACTGCAAAGATCGCCTCCACCAGCAACTTCAGAAAAACCGCCTTCTCAATAATGAACTATGCCTGGCCCTGAATGAGGACTAAATTGTGTGAATGTTTTATGTGTTACGTTTGGTTTTGTTGAATGTGTGTACGACAATCTGATCCAGAGCAAGATCCAAAGCTACTCTGTATCGTCCACGTACAGTACAATGCCTGCACTGCTTGAAATCTGTGTTGCGGTTTGTTGAAATGTAATTAAATATAGTGAAAATCAGGGATTAACTCAAATATATAATTTTATAGTCTTACAACCTAGTATTATAGTATACAATAATTTTTAATATGTTTTTAGGAATGCCACTGTAGACTGTAACCTGTTTGCATGGTGGCTTGCATATCATTACATGAGCTTGTTTACTCAGTGTTTTTTTTCTTGTGTTTTATCTGTGAAGTGTAGGTTTAAATAATTTTAATGACTGACCTGAGTGATGTACAAGCTTCATTATTAACACAAGCTAACCAACTGACTCCATTTTGCTTGCTTGTGTGAAATTAAAACTTCTCCATTTAATGTTCTAACAGAGAAACTGTCACAAGCCAAAGAAGAGAACCTCGATATGCACCAGATGCTGGACCAGACTCTAATGGAACTGAATAATTTGTGAAAGCACGGTCTGACCCCACACGCACTGTGGTTTTGGCTTTTTGTACTTGCACCTTGCTAACCATAAACCCCTCTTCTCGTACCTTGCCCGTGGGGGAGATGAAACAGCCAGATGCTAATTCTTTTGCACCGTCCTGTCTTCAGCAGAACTCAACCAAGGAGCAAAGCTAAGGGGTAGTAAAGCTTAACCATTCCCTTTGATGAAGCCTAAACTGAGAAACAATATTGTTTCCGCAAGCCCGTTTTTAATCTTCTAATGGTGTCTGCCTTTTGCAATCCTTGCAATAGTTTGTTTTTCTTTTCTTTATTTGACACGTCATCTGGTGAAATGACATGTGTAAGGTTGTTTTCTACATCTGCATTGAAGCTGATCTGGTGCATACCATTACACCTTGATTATGCACATACCAAAGGACAAAGTGGAGAAATTTTGCACTTAGTTAAACCTCAACATTATGCACATTTTAAATTCTATGAGACAAACTATTTTAATAAAAGATACATGCCAAGATACTCTTCCTAGATACATGCCTCACAAGTGTAAGTATACATTGGCTTTTGTCAGCAGCATGTATACTGGTGCTACTGTGTGTTGTATGACTGAAATGCTACTGCATTACAGTATATTCTAATCTTTAAAACCATGGTTCAGAATTTTTTCATCTTGTCTATAAAGGATAAATTTAGTCATCTGGTTTTGCATTGTTTTAGCATTGTATTAATGTAGATGTCTCAAGTGTTTATCATTTCTGAAATGTACAAATTATGAAAATAAATAAAAGCATGTTTTGAAAGTTCTCAAACTTTGTTTGCAATGCATTTATAGCCTTTTTGTCCAGAGGTGACCTAAAGTAAAAGATTTGTGGGTGATCGAATACAACCTGATGCAATGCAAAGGAAGGAATGCTTATTTAATAGACTTTATCTTCCCTACAGAGGTGTAGAATGTGTTTCTAAACAAATGGAGATCTGTTCATTCTGCAGCTTTATTACATTACGCCTGGCTCAATTTTTTGTTAGCTTGACCCTCAATTTGACTTTCAGCTGGGGCAAACACATTGTCATGTGTTTCTTGGGTTCACTGGGTACCACTGAACCATATCAGTTTAGTTATTTGATAATAATCAAACCACGGTGGAGAACTTTCTGAATGACTTTAGTTGAGTTAAAGTAGCGGCAACAATAGTGCGAAAATAAAACATAGAGGATTTGTATTTTTCAGTTTAAATGTGCTGTATGTATCAAGGTAAAAGCCTACTCCTCAATCAAGATGCTTTTCATTTGTGTTGAATTATTGTTGCATGTGATGGTGTAATTTATCAGTCGCCTATATTGTTAGGTTGGTTATTTAACTCCAATATTAATAATTATTATAATACCTTTTATTTGTATAGCGCCTTTCATAAAACCCAAGGATTAGTGGGGAAACAGAGCTAAGGGAGGTTGTAAGCTGTGGTGAACATGTGGTGTTTGAGGGATGGATTGCGATATCTGCAGGGAGGGTATTCCAATCCAGAGGGACACAATCACTACAATTACTTTATGTATGTATGTATGTATATAACGCACCATGTTTCCCTCTGACATAGCCTGTAATGGAGTTTAAAAATAAAACAGACTATTATAGTAGGCCTAAAGTAAGGAACAGTGCCTCAACACCTCAGAGAGAGACCATGGGTTACTACCGTTTAAGCCCAATTTGCTGGTAGCAAAAAAAAGGTATGTTGGGAAAAAACAGTACGCATGCCCAAAGCTTTTGTGTCCTGGCGTGAGTTTTGTCACTTTTACAATGGTGGCCTATGGGCTAAATCTTTTTTGTGCGAGCGGCCACTGGAAGAACCAGGGCCAGCGATTGCTATAGGCGACCTAGTCGATTGCCTAGGGTGTCCAATGTGTTGGGGTCGCCATGTTGCCCTTAGGTGTACTACTTCCCATTAATAATAGAATTAGAATGACAAGCTAAATAAAACTCAATCTCGCCTGGGGCAACCAAAGGAAGAACCGACCCTGGGAAGAATTTAGCTGGAAGGATGAGCTGAGCGCACTTCTCCGTGGCTGGGATGGCTCCATGGCTCTGGGATAAATTATGCTCCCTCGCTCTATTTTGTGTGACTCGTGATTTGATTCATTCGGTCTGGCTCGACTATGCAAACAGGAAGCAAGTTGTTGTTAAACTGACAAGGGACAGTTATCGCCAACATAAAACAAGAGAAGCAGCATAATTAACGATGTCACGATTGATTTGGCCTAATCGTTTTTGTGCCAAATGTGCCATCCTAACAGCGCGTGGGCTTCCTTTGTTGACACCGCGAGCAGGAGTGCGAGGCAAGCCGCCGCAGGTAGATAAACTGAGTGTTTTTATTCAAAAGCAAAGAAGACACGTCGGAGGGTCAAACACAGTGTTTTTTAAATACAGGTCAAAGTCCAGGATTTGGCTATGTGGGGTTGGTGTGGGGATTGCAATAGCTGTCGCTATAAAATACCGCGCGGACACCGCCAACAGTTCCTGTGATGATAAAATAAAAAAAGGACAGACGGCTGATCGATACAGCGATGCCATAACAGTTAGCAGGGACCTTGTGAAGCGGATACAGGTAAGCATAGAGGTAGGCTATGAGCCGCTTGGTCTTTGTTTGACTACATTTGATATCTTTATATTCCTGGATAATATCAGTGCCACCTGTATGAGTTCAGTGTTTGTGTCTGTCTAATGTCACTCAGGCTGAGGTTGGGGCTCCAGGACTGGTGGTTGGGGTCTCTGTGGATGGTGCCCAAGTCTGGAGTGAAGGTTGGTGCCTTCACTCCACTTAAGTCCACTTTAAAAGCGCTACCTGTACGGATAAATAAATATACACTACCGGTCAAAAGTTTAGGGTCACTTAAAAATTTCCATTCCACTCCATTATAGACAGATTACCAGCTCAGATCAGTTGCATTGTTTTTTTAACCAGGGCAGCAGTTTTCAGATTACATTATGTGCTTACATGATTGCCAAAGGGTTCTCCAATGTTTTCTCAGTTAGTTTTTTAAGGTGATATCAGATTAATAAACAGAATGTGCCTTTGGAATATTGGATTAATGGTTGCTGATAATGGGCAATGTAGATATTGCATTAAAGATCAGCCCCCCACCCAGATCAGCTGGTATTCTGTCTATAATGGAGTGGTATGGAAATTTGCAAGTGACCCCAAACCTTTGACCGGTAGTGTATAGATATTAAATACAATATCTGTTTGCCAAGCATGATTTTGTATTAAATGCTGGTCCTGTTTTAAAACAATTTTCAATCAAAGCAAACACATTTCAGATTTGCCTTTGTGAAATGTAGGTAGGCTACAATCGGGGCACAACATATTTTCATTACCATGTCACCTGGCACTTTCTTTAATTCATCATTTAATCTTTTTGCCAGTATAATGTGAGGAGTTAGTTAATATTTATCATTTTGGCTAGTAAAATGACTCCAACGCTTTATCAATTCTCAAAATAGCTGATTAATTTTTAAATCCATCAACTTATTGATTTATCGACTATGAGCGTTTCATGTGCAAGTACAATGTTAACAGTATGGTCCACTTCCAGTTGTCAACTTCAGTCTTTTTTTGTGCCAATGAATCAAGCCAGTATAATAATAACTATTAATGAATATTAGAATGTTAAACCTATTCCTCTGAAAACACACATTGTGACATTGTTATATGGTGCATATAAATTCTTTATTTGATTCAGGGATCGGTTATGCTGATTTGGAGAATCGTGTGCCATGTCGCCCAGAAACTGTGATGCGAATTGCCAGCATCAGTAAGCCCCTCACATCTGCAGCTGTTGCACGACTGTGTGAGGAAGGGAAACTAGAACTTGATGTTCCTGTCCAGAAATATGTCCCAGAATTTCCCCAGAAGCAATTTAATGGACAGAATGTAAGTTACTTAAACAAAACATCAGATTTTTTGTATGATCAGCGATAACATACTGCTGTTCAGCTCACATGTACATCATTTATTTCAGGTCACAATAACTCCTCGTATGCTTCTGTCCCACCTGAGTGGTATACGGCATTATGAGAAGGATGCAAAGAAAGTGAGGGAGGACAAGGAGAAAGCTAAACGTCTTATGAAGCCAGAAAAGAAAAAGGATGAAAAGGGCTCATTTGAAAACAAAGATAAACCCACAACAGAACAGAACACCAAGGGCAAAGAAGCCACTCAGGCTCAAAAGAAAAAAGAGTTTGAGCATGAGGAATACTACTTGAAGGACAACTTTGAAAATGTCACTCAGGCCTTGGACCTTTTCAAGGATGACCCACTCATTTTCAAACCTGGTAAAGCACATATCTGCTTGCTAAACCATTCACATATGATACAATGTTAACGTCTTCATGAGTAAGGTTTTTGATGAGTAAGAGTTTTTTTACGATGTGCAGGCACCACTTTTCTGTACTCCACCCACGCCTATACCCTGCTTAGTGCTGCTGTGGAGCGAGCTGCTGGACAGTGCTTCCTGGATGTCATGATGAACATGTTCCGTGAACTGGGAATGCTAGATACTGTGCCTGATGAGAATGACCCTATTATTTACCACCGCTCCAGGTAATCTATAATGACATGAAGTTGTTTTGATTTTTTTTAAGTGCACAATTTGATAAAAAAAAAAATCCATTGGTGAGTCCATATCAATCATTGATGCTCCTCCACAGATTTTATCATCTCAACAAGAGATCACGTGTTGTGAACTGCCCATACGTAGACAACTCCTACAAGTGGGCAGGAGGCGGCTTCCTTTCCACTGTGGGTGACCTGCTGCTGTTCGGTAACACTCTCCTCTACAGCTACCAGGTGGCCCACCTTAAGGACACCAAGGACTTGCTCCCTGGCTTTCTCAAACCCCAAACTGCCATTGATCTGTGGGCACCAGTTGACAGGACAGAGGCCAGCTGGGATAAGGATGGACTGTATGCCCAAGGCTGGCTGGTAGTGGAGAATCTACAGAAATATGGCCAGTGCAGGAAGCGTAGACACTACGTGTCACACACAGGAGGCGCTGTGGGAGCTAGCAGTGTCCTCCTGGTGTTACCCAGTGTGGAGATAGATGAGTGCCAAGGACAGACCCCCTGCCTCCCACAGGGGGTGGTGGTCACCATCATTACTAACATGCAGTCTGTGGGACTCAACAGCACAGCACTGAAAATTGCGCTTGTGTTTGACAAAGCCAGAAGGCTATAAGAATAAGTTGTTTACAGAAATGCGTGAGTTTATATTTTAAGTATTTCAGAAAAACCTTGTATGAAATTTTGATAACACTATTACACAAGTCCATAGGACGTTTTAGGAAATGAAATAAATCCTCAACATGTATTTAAAGTAGCAAAGTAAAGTCTACTTACTTTCCATTAAAACACTTGACAGGAAAGCCACTAGATGGAAGCAATTTACTACATTTCTAACAAACAGAAGGCCCTGACCTGTTTGTTGCCTTAATACAGAGGGTTCTGCGTCTCCTTCTTAAAGCTAACGCGAAAACATTTTAATATATGTACTTGTGCATTTGAGAGAGAGAGAGAAAAGAAATTGAATACACAATTAAAATAGGCTGTTGCTATTTTAAGCAACATGGTACACCTTAAAAGTAACTTTAGGGCCCACCCTGAGCAGATATTTCCTCATAGCAACATGACACGTATGCTGTACATTCTGTAAAGCCTCTTAAGGCAAATTTGTGATTTGGGATGTTGGGCTGAATAAAATTGACTTGACATGCTTTGGGAAAAACTATCCTTAATCAGTAGAGTGGCACACATTTGATGCCACCATTTTCATTATACTCCTTGGATCTCCGGTGCCCCTGTTTTTAGATTTAAGGAGATTGATGAATGGCTTGGGATATGCTAAGTATACAGACTCCCACACACAGTGTGATGCTACATTGCTGTGTGTGTGTGTGTGTGTGTGTGGGTTTCTGCATGTCTAGCTTTGTGAGAGCCAATTTTAGCTTTAAAACTGCAGAGGGATGACATTTTTTAAAAGTGAGGTCATCCTGACCAGTCCTGGCTGCTTCAAGGGGCAATTATGGTTTAGGGTTAAGATTAAATTTAGGATTAGGTTAAGAAGGCTATAGGTTGAGGTGAGGATTGAACTGCTGGCGGTTGGGGTTAGAGGATGGAGAATGATCCATCAGTTAAATGTGCAGAAAGTCAAATCATTCGGTAAGGGTCAAATATTTACACAATAACAATATATTTACTAATAACATATTGAACACATTGATTGATACAAGGGGTTATTTCATAAATCTGTATTTCAAGATCAATATTTGGAATATTTTACAAAATATTTTTACATAGTCCAACTATGCTTTGTAAATACATTTCAGGCAAAGCACATAAATTGAAATGTGATTTAACACGAGTAACACCAGTACCAACTTCATAGCAGTGTTGGTATATGGTGTGTGTGTTGTAATTACACCTTTCTGTAGCAAACAGCTTGGACTCCAAATCTCATGAGATGATGATAATCAGTTTAAGATTACTGTAGAAGTTTTCCTCCTCTCTATTGGTCTTTTATAGTCATACCCAAAACAGTCCAACAAGCCAAGTGACACTTAACTCTGAGAATTATTATTAATGAGTTTGTCATCCCACTTAACACACAGCCAAAAGAAAAATAAATATTAATCACAAACCCATACTCTGGGTTTTCCTCTTCAATACTGTTGATGATTGTTCTGTTTGCTCTGTTGCTTTTCTTTCAACAGCCTGTGTGTAGACACAAGTAATGGTTATTAGCTTTAAAATAATACATTCTAATCAAAGTACAAAAATAACAACACTGTATAACACACATACAACCACATCCTAATGCTATTTTTTTAGATGCCTGAAGAATGCTTGGTAATCCTAAATCCATAATGTACTTACTTGTGTATGTAGTAGATAACAACTGCCAGCACCACTAAGATGAGGAGTGCAAAAATGGTCACAGCTGCAATTAACCCTGCTTCCTCTGCATTGGTGGAATGGCTGAAGAGTTGGAAATGCTCACATCGGCTGCCTTTGTAATTTTCATTGCACCTGATTTAAGATACGACGCACAAAAATGTAGACAGTCTGTCAGCACAGAGGACATTTTTCAAGAATACTGTCATGATTTGACATCAACAGATATTCCAACATAAAAGTTAAAGGTTTCTATAGACTTATTATTATATCAAAGACCATTGAAAATGTTTCATTTCAAGTTTTCATTCAACTTACACACAGGACAGTGTGTTCATGGAAGGTATATTATAGCATGTCCCTCCATTCATGCAGTAGGTGGCTTCCTGCCCATTGCAAAGGTTTCCATGATCTACACAGACATAACATTTCAGGAAAGATTTGGCTGTAAAAAGGCTGAACAGTCACTTTTTTAAAGCAATTTGTTGTTCTGCTTTAGTTTTTATCATTACCTGCCATCATTTCAACTAGTCTCGCTGTTTCCTGAGAACAAAAGAAACATTTTTGTCTTTGAAAAGGAAGTAATTTCACCACTAAGGATAGTGTGACACAACCAGAATTTCCAAATACCAAAAGTGGAAACATAGCTGCATATATAAACAGTTGTTGTTGTTTTTTTTTTTTATTTGAAAGGTGTCATTAACTGATATTGTGCTTTGAGACGAACACCCTGAATGAAATGAATTAAAAAAGCCATCCTTACCAGCTTGTGAAAACTCCCAGCTTTTACTAGATAGTGCAGGTGCCTCAGATGGATAGTGACGCTTCACAATAGCTCCAAACTGCTTTTTGTTGGATTTCTGAAGACGCTTTTATGTGGGTGTGTTCATGCTTTGTCCTGAAAGAATGTAGTGATTGCAGTTTGTCCACATTGTAAATGGCAAGCTAAATATCAGGCTACTTCCTACTGATTGTAGGTAATTAGTTAGGGTGTCATAAATGGTGTCATTTAATGGTATGTGAGCAATACATACAAAGCTGTAAGAAGTCTAAAAAGTCTTACGAGAGTAAGTGTTTTGACAATGTTGACATCTGTGTGAGACTATCAGATTAAGACGGCGACAGAGTAAGAACATTACATTTTGTTTTTGTTCTTGGAGTTGCATCATGAGATCAGGCAGAGGATAAGGGCAGTGAGGAAACCACCTGTTGTGCATGAGCTCAGCATTTCTGGGTTTGGTAAGAAACAATGGAATGATTGGTATGCAAAGAAGACATGAATGGAATTGTGGGAACATTTTCTAGTCTAAGGACACATTGCACAACTTCCCATCAGTCAGAATTACTGTTGAATGCTCAGAACCGTTAGTTGACTCTTCAACTGATCACTTTTTATAGTTCACTGTATTTCGGTGGTTCTTGAAGTATTCACATGATTTACCTACAATTGTGTCCAACATCACTAACCTTATAAATCATATTTTTTGGTAGAAGTTATATTTCTACAAGGCAAATAATGTACCAGTAAGTGTTGTAGAGTCAGACCAAAAGACCCAACAGTCATGACATGCTGCTTATTCTGTGTAATTGGAAAAAGTTGAAATTTGCCAAAGGACACATTGATTGGCCAAAGGAGAAATGGCGCAACATTCTGTGGACTGATGAGAGCAAAATTGTTCTTTTTGGGTCTAGGGGCCGCAGACAGTTTGTCATTTTGATGATTTCTCTCTAGTGTTTGATCAGTTTAAAGCATGTGATTATAGGCTACCAAGGTATAGGCCCAGAATGGTTAGCCTACATTTAATTTGGCTATTAAGTTGGTTCTTATTGGGCACTTTTTCTAAAGTGTCTTTTGTAACTAATGACTATATAAATAGTGATACATTTATTTGGTAATTTTGCATAGATTAACCATAAGCACTTAATAAGAATAACGTATGGCTTGCCAGGTTGAAAAAGCTTTGATATATTATTGTACAAGACCTTTATCAAACACATATTAATGGTACAGTGCGTAGTTTCTGCCGGCCCCATGAGGAATTATAAGTAATGACAATAAAACTGTCAGAGCTTCCACATGTTACAAGCCTTACATGATCTACTAAGGCTTGTAACCCCTCCTCCACGCAGTTGCTAGTAGCCAAGGAGGATTAAAAGAACATGATGGAGGGCTCCCGAATAGCTCATTTGGTAGAGAAAGCACCTATAGAGGTTTACTCCTCAACTCAGCGGGACAGGGTTCGACTCCGACTTGCATGTCATTCCCCCCACTCTCTCTCCCCTTTCATGTCTTCAGCTGTCCTGTCAAAAATAAAGTCCAAAATGCGCAGGAAAAAAAAATCATCTTAAAAGACTTTCTCAGGAGAGGTAGCCTACTTATCTTCCCCTATCTTCTGAACATAGCCATACTAAGAAATACAGAGAAAGTTGTGTGGAGCTGATAGTCCTAATTAGCTATGTAGCAACTAATTTGGTAAGGGCTTGAATGTAACGGACTAGGAGAAAACCTCATAAGCATTTGTTGATAGATTACTGACTGTTCTAACAGCATTGTTACCAAAAAAGAAAGGATAAACACCAATCAAATGGATTTTTGTATCCTGGCAACCCAAAAGCTTCTGTCTTGTAAGGGATCTACAAAGCACACAAGTTAAAAATTATAAACCCTTTTGAAAATTGTTCTTTATTAGAAAATGGTGGCGTATTTACTTTTATACTAATGATCATGTTGCCATTTTTTTCCACTTCTACCCTTTGTGTGGTGTTACTGGGGCCTAATTCATGTGCTACATTTTTAGAATACAATTCAAACCCTGATAAATGGAATTAAATACAGTAGACTTAATCATCATTAACACACCACAATAACACTTGAGGTCACTGTAAGTGTCATTAGGGATTTTTTTTTTCGTGCGGGTGGGTTGTTATCGCGAGGAACTCTGAAGCTCAAGAGGTGAAGTGAAGCGAGTGTTTTTCTACGTCGACGCTTCCAGAGTGGCATTGAAACAGTGACGTCTGCAGGTTTTCATGGTTTAATAGGACTATAGACTACATATCTGGTTTATTTGATATTACTGTTTGAGTGTACATCTAGTCCGGTTTCCTCTGCGTTGACGGCGCTGCTCGTCAAACATCTGTAGCCGCTGGAATCCTGTATTCAGCACCTGGACAGCTCCCTGTCGTGAACCTATTCTTCTTATTATTATCGGGCACATGGAGTCCCTGGTGTGATTGTGGGGGAAGCCCTGCAAGCACATTATGCCTCCCTCCGAGGTTTCGTTATCTTCCTGATTCAATGACAGCCCTGGTCGTCTTCGCTGAAGGATGCTGCTTTCAGACCGGAGTAGGTGTTTTCGTCGGGCGCTGTCTTCTGAGAGGCGATACGGGTGCTTGGTCAACGTAAATTTAAGGGGAATCGCAGCCTACATACAGCAAGATCCGAGCTTCCCTCACACTTATCATCATCATCATCATAATCGCCGAGAAGGGAGATATTAGGCTACCATCAACACTGCGAGGGCAGAGGAGTCACGACCACATTTCACACAATGTAGAAAACATAAGAGGTTAGTGTGTCTTTTGGAGTCCGTGTCGATTTGAGCGCGCCGAGTAGTTGATGCATTCGTGTTGGTTTGAACAAGAATGTTGTGTGGCCTCTAAGTAAAGCGGGAAATGTTACTAGCACCATAACTGTTATGTAGCTACGACTTGGTGGGAAATTATTGCAAATACATCTTGATTAGGGGAAATGCAGAAAGTCTGGTCAGAGATGGCCCATAGTGTTTGTTTCGTGGAAGGAAATAGTAGAAAGTGTCCTTTGTGGACAGCCACCTCCGCTGATGAAGCACTCACTAGACTGCAGCCTACTTATAGTAATAAGCGGCAACTCAAGATGCTGATTGTTAGATTCAATATAGCTCTGATATTGTGATTTACTCAAGTCCAGAAACTTTCCTCTGCAATGAATTACATCCAGAAACAATCGTTGATCCTACTTGCCGGTCTAGTCTCCTCTGCAGGGATTCCTTACAGAAAGTGAAGCACATTGCTAATTGTTTGGCTGTGTGGTTTTCTTCTCATCTAACAGTCAGATCAATTTTTTTTATCATTATTGCTAAAGGCCACGATTTTTTGGAAGCCACAGTGAAACAGTGTCACTTTCAGCTCTTGAATGACCTGGGCTGATTTATCCTGAGAAGCATTTAATCTGCTGTGGTCTGCTGCGGCTGTGAATGCTGACTCCTCACCTCTCCATGTCTGAAGGTTTTTTTTTTGCTGTGCCTCTGAGTGTCACACACACTGCCCCAAATCATGAAATATTGTGTAAATAACAAAGGTGTGAACAGCAATGCAAATATATAATCATTGTAGTTGTAATTCATCTCTTGTTGACAGCTGATTTCAGTGTTACTTTTACTTTGCAACACTGAGAACTGGGCTTTTTTTGTAATAATGGGCGTTTCATGTTAAAGCATTGGTTATGTGTTTGTGACTTTCCTGTCTGCTCGTGTCATGTCAGCTGGAGTGGGCTTTCACTGAACGGACTTCGTCATCAATGGCTCTCTATCCCATGGCACAAAGAGCTAGAATCCTGTTGTACTTGCTATGCAAGAAGTGTGATGTTCCTCAGCCCTGATTCACAGAGCGGAGTGTATATTGGAGGAGATTTCAAATCCATTGCAGTTTAGTTAAAGGAAAATAGTTGAACGGAACATAGCTTAAGCTTAAGTTAGGACAGAGCGCCTTCAGGAAAAGCATAAGCACTCATTACTTCATTGATAGATTTGCATGCATTTGTGTTATACTACTCAACAGTATATAACTATTTCTTTATTGACATGTTCATTTTTGACCTTGGAATCAGCAATATTGGCAAAAAAAACTCACAAAGATCTCATTATCTTTCTCAGCAGATGGAGTTTGCCCATGATTTGCTTCATGAATTCCTATTTCTGTAGTAATTACACTATTATTTTTTTTATATTTTCTATAGGTGTGGTAGAAGCCAGGTCTTTGCAGTGGTGAAATCACATTTCACACTCAGGTTCATTTGCAGCAACAAGACCTCAACATGAGCAACCCACAGTAAGTATAACAGCCGCCAGTGCCTTGTTTGAAACCATGTCTGAGAGAGTGTGAAATCTTAAATCTCTATTTATGAACACGCAGTCTTATGCAAAGGGCATCTTAGCGTGGTAGGATATGATTAGCGGAATGGGACCTGCATATTGTCATACCCCTCCTGCGAATGACTTTGAACAGATATCAGCGGGAAAGCGGAGCCTGGCCTCATCTCAGATGAGAGCGTAACCGACCATATCCATTCTCTGCTGGCATCTTTAGCATTCAGGAGGGATGTTCACTTGTCATCTTCTCTTATTAATAATTACTCTGTGTGTGGTCCTCCAGACAGCTCCTGCATTCTGATTACACCCAGAGTTGGGGCTAAGAGAAGGGAAAAGAGGAAGCAGGGGGAATAGAGTGGAGTGGAAGGAGGTGGAGTGGAGTAGAGTGAAGTGAAGGGTAAATGCAAAATGAGTTCAGTCAGCTGCATATTCTGGTTAAAGGCACAGGATGCTGCTTCAAACCAGCAGAGATCTCGGTCCGGGCCTCAGACCAGCAGATTAGTGCAGTTGATGGTTGAATCCATTTGAAGGAGAATGTTAGTCCAAAACATCTGTAAGATGGATAATGTGTTGACTGGTTAGTGAAACAAGGCATGATTTAATGCTGCCGAATGCCAGTGCCTCTGTGAAGTGACAGATGGGAAACTCCCATGGAGAGATAGTTTTTTGGAGTTATTTTCACTCGTGCTCTCTTGACTTGATGCTGCTGTAAATCCCCCTTTTCTCGCCCATGCGCACACTCTCTCCCTCTCCCTCTCCCTCTCTCTTTCTCTGTAACCCTGTGGCATCTCTGCCGTGGAAACAGTGGGAACTGGAATGGGGAAATGATTAGATCCTTAAATACAACAAATTCAAAGGGATTTATCTCACACATTTTATATAAAACCATTTAACATATTTCTGTGTAAGTCAGTTTACATTCAAAAAAAGAGTGCAAAGTGAAAATTACACAGCTTTAAAAGCATAATATTTAACACAAAATATACAGAAACACTGATTAGTTAGTGCTCTTCCTGTTTGGTCAGTATGAAGCAAAATTCTTATTCACACACAAAGCGAACACCACACACTACAAGGAGCCCACTGGCTTTAAAACAGGTCAGCTAACATTTACTGTAACAAACTTCAGTGTCCTGTGAGTGCCCCACTGCTCTTAATTTCTCTTCATAATGAAGCCCTCTCTCCAAACACTAGAATGAAGTCAGTTGAATAGCAAGTCACTGCTACTCATAGCCACTATGTCTATGTTTATGTTTTAAGTCTAATAAGGAGCTCTTGATACTATGCACTACATTTCCAGTAAATAGTATAATAAATATAAAGGGTATAATGTGATGCTATAGCGTGTGTATTATGCAGTGGACTTTTATAATAACATCAATTTATCAAGTATGATTTAGTGATTTAATAAAATATAAAATATTCCTTTTTAAACATAGAAACAGATCCTTCTTTAAGATGATACATTCATCCACTAAATTAAATGGTTTAAAGAATAGATCTGGCAATATTCTATTTCTTTCCTATTGTCAACAAATCCCATAAAAAACAACAATTAATTGTTCCTGTTAACAAATATTGACTGTGTAGCCCAAACCTGATGAACTGTAATTTATTCTTAATCATTGTTGCATCCAAAAACTATTAAAAACACATCAATGAGCCATGCTATGGTTTAGGATGACGTGTTCTTCCGTCATGATGAACTTGGCCACTGTAGTTTATTTTAAGTCTAGCAGTAAATACTCTCTAGCGCTTCAAATGTGTGTTATTCCTCAGGTAGTCTCACATAGCTAGACAAGGTCTGGCTCCTCCACACATACATTCCAGCATAAGAGAAAAATGCTCTGGGTTGTTTGCATATCTTTAAACCATCCACAATCGTCTTGGCCGGCACTAAGCTCAGGTCACAGAGACGGTGGCTCTGTAAAATGGTCTTGGTAAGGAACTTGTTTTGGTGGAACATTTGCATCTTCAAAATAAAACAGCACTTAAATGAAGTTCACTGTTCACACAATACATAAACGCGAGTTATATAAATTAGCTAGATACATGGTTAAACAAAAATTTGCTCTTACTAGTGTATTGTATTGCATGTATTTTGTCCATAGCAAAACCCTGCAAATCAGTCCTAAAAAGGAAGTAATAATAGTATTAATAAATGCCGTAAACCTATTCTTTGTTAATCATCACAATCATTTCCCAAACGAACCAAGCAGGCCTGCGTTGTTGTACAATTCAAATTTTCTTCCAAACTGTCCATTTTCAGCGTGTAGCTTGCTAGCCTGAAGTCTGTTATTGTTTCCTGAAACACACACGGCGGATGTTTTGGCGATTATCAGAAATGACCTGTCATTGATCCAGACTATTAACACAAATGCATTATAACTCTTGTTTGATTAACCTTTGCTAAAAACAACACTGCCCAGCTGTTTTAGGAAAATATCTTGCCTTTTACTTTTAAAGGAAATTATATATTTGTGATCCGTTTTTAAGATTTACTTTTTCAGTGGGAATGAATGGACTTGAGACTTGAGTGCCAAAGACAGGATCAGGAAGTAGGAAAGGATTGAGAACTGGAATAACACATTTTTCATAGGGTTTTTTGCCTTTAGGAAAAATATATGGGGTGGCAGTATCTCAGTCCATAGGGAGTTGGGTTAGGAACTGGAGGCTCGCTGATTCAAGTCCCCATATGGACCAAAGTACTGCATGTGGACTGGTAGCTGGAGAGATGCCAGTTTAGCTCTTGGTGAAGGTGCTCTTGTATTTAATGTGTACAACTGTACCAACGGAGTGAAAACTGTGAATTTCCCCTCGTGGGATAAATAAAGGCATTCTTCTTAGAATAATGACATTCTTACACAAAGTGTTACTGTGTGTTCAAATCGAACATAGTTATTGTTGGTTACTTGTACACTGATGTATGCAGAGTAAATCTGAATGTTTCAGGCTTCACCTTTTCTGCCTGTTAATTGAAGTGAAATGGATATAAAACAACAGCTGAAACATTTTCTCTATTAACAGTTAAAAAGAAGACTCTAAAGACCAACAAAACACATTCACTCCTTATTGATGCAGTGGTATTGTGAACTGCTGTAATTTCCCCAGACATTGCCCAAAAAATCTGATCTCACAAATGTACCATTGTGTCAGGAGCTTGTGTCAGGGCTGCTTCTGCTGGGAAATCTGGACGGTGCCCATTTAAGTGATTTGGCACATTGGTTCCGCTTTCCTGATGATATCAGGGCAGCGAATCGCTGTGTACTGAAGAATAGCCAAGTGTTCGTATACAAACTTATTGGGTGAGACAGAACAACTGGGTTGTAGGCAGCTGGCCAGAAATACCGTGGCAGTGAGCACTGAGAATGACAATGATACTGATGCCCTCTGCAAACAACCAGTTCATGCTGACACAGCACTTTAAAATCTACACAAGTGACAGGAAAAGAGTGTGTTTGTTCAGAATAGGTGATTTAAGATATTATGTGACAGGCAGGAATCTCACCCCTAACCACCTTGATAAAATAGCTATACAACATAGCTATATATATATATATATATATATATATATATATATATATATATATATATATATATATATATATATATATATATATATATATATATATATATATATATATATATACAGAGAAATACAGAGAAAAGTTAGGTGCAGATGTCAGTTATTTGTTACTTCTTAGACCTGTGTAAGAGTCTGTTTACCAAATAACAAAATGTATGAAATAAAATACAAATAATATAACTTAAAAACAACCCAGAGGACAGTTCTATGTCCTATATTTAAAAAACAGATTCACTAAACATTGATTAAAGTCTTGTGATATACATTTTTTATGATCAAATTTTTTTATTTAGAAATTAAGAACAATTACAAACAATTGCAAACAATACACTGAGACATAAGAACGTGTCCCAGGGCCATCTTGTCATATACATATTATTGTGAACAGACTCGCTCTCTACTGACAGTTAACACAGCCCCCAGCTACAGCCCTGGACATTATTTCCTCCTGATGTATCCTATGTCAGCATTGAAACCTCCTTTATGTGCGCTGGTGTTAGGATTCAGAGTAAAAAGATATGATTTACTTTTACTTTTTGTTGAGTTCAGCAGTATTGAACTTCAGTGGTATTTGAGTACCTTTCTCACAGTGGGCTGCAGAAAATTGAGACTAGAATAGATTACAAGTGAGATTCATTTAAACGCCAGATCTTTGGAATCACTTAGTTTTGCCAAGAAGATGTTCTTATTGAAAATGTCCAAGAAAAAACTGTTCTTATTTGTATTTCCAACTACTGGGGAGTGTCCCTGAATGGAAGGTGTTATACGGTTACGATACCTTATTGTAACTGAAAAGGGTAGGGCAAATGAGATCAAATCAAGAAAAATATATATATATATATATATATATATATATATATATATATATATATATATATATATATATATATATATATATATATATATATATATATATATATGTATGTACTGTATATGTATTGATCACTGCATGATGACTTACACTTGGCATTAATTACACAGAAGAAGGAAATAGACCTCCCTAAATACACAAATCAGGTTTTAAAACTAAAGTACCAGTATAATTACTATGATAGCTGTACTGAACAAAAATTCAGGAAAACTATAACCAGGTTGAATGTTAGTGTAACGACAGCCTTAAGATGTGGCTGTAACCATGTAAAACCAAAACAGACCAGCATTTAGTTGCCTAGTGTAGATGCTTTTTGTCCCTTTTGGTCTTCATGATAAGCCTAAGCTCTTACTCTGTATGGGTACGAGATTTCCCCCTCAGCCATGCATGCGCTTTGTTAACCTTTTTTCTTTCTTGTGGTGCTTGCTAATATCACATGCCTCTGAAAAGATCCCAGATTTTAGCTGTCCTTGCCTGCATTGTTGAAGAGAGCAGGGTGCTCAGATGTGAAGCCTCCACTCCATCCCCAGGATGGCAACCAGCCACTCCACTGGGCTCGCGCATAATGGCTCCTGGCCTACGCTGGGATTGTCTGGGAAATGTGATTTTGATGCAGTAAACAGTGCTGTGTCTGTCATGACTGATTAGTGTCCTTGTTGCTGTTGGTCAGAGGTGCCAAGTCCACAGATAATACTGGGATGCGCAGTTGTGTTTTGTGGCGAATATCTTAACAAATGGGTGTTTGACCATCGAGCTAAACAACACATCTAGCAGGACACGCATAACTACAGGATCAGATATTTAAAGGAAGGGGAAGGGCAAGGCATTTTATGTAGTGAGCACACTAAATAAGAGGTTGTGTTCCACCGCCCTATTGTGCCACGTTAAGACAATATAGTTCAGATGATTCTTGGTTTTCTGTGAGAATAACAAAATACCCTTTCAATGGAGTCCATTAAACAGCTTTTAGTCAAGGAGTAAGTCAGGAAAAAGAAAGACCTATTTTCCTTTCCAAGCCGGCATACGTTAAAATTTAACAGCAAGGTGGTCTGCACAGTGATCTTCTACTAACTGTCGTCCTCCCACTCGGTTTCACCTCCAGCACAGAGGTTGTAGAATTCACCAAGCCAATGGCCTTTGTTCTCTCTGTCTTGTAATCAATGCCTTCCTCCGCTGTTAAGCACTGGAGTTATTGATGTCTCCACAATGGCTGCACTGGGACGGCTGCCAAGCCATGTGAGACTCCTGTTCCAGGGTGACTTCTCCTTGTCCGCTATTGGCTGAGCTCAAAGGATCACAGCCCTCCCTACGCATTCAAGTTTCAGGACCTCATGGCAAATAAAATGACACTTTGTCTGGTTTGGCCAAATATAGCTAACCTCACAGAGAAAATAGAGTGGATGAATCAAAATGTAAAAAAAACAAAGCTGAAACAAGCTTTTTTGTGCCCTCCAATGTCAGGTGTCCCCAGTGAAAGATATTGTTTTGTTACAGGATGATACTGCTAGTTTTCGATGTTTTCACCCATGCAAACCATAGCCTACAGCACAGTATACCATATGTTTTTATGTTGATTTCAAGAAGCCATTGGTTTTCATTAATTTCATTATTCTGTTGAGTAGAAACTTAAAACCATCAGGACACACAGTCATGTTATTAACTGTTAATTCTGTGGCCACTCATAAGCTATGTTTTCATAAATTCAAATGCTGAAGAGTGAATATTGTAAAAAGAATAATGTCAGTTTGGTTGGCAACCAATTCTGAAATGTCAGGTGTTGGAGTATCGTTGAGTGCACCAGCAGGGAGAGTTTCTTTAAATGGTAACTGCTATCAACCAAGCAAATGCATCAAATTGTTCACTCTATGTAATAGATAACTTATTTCAAGCAAAGTTCAGTCTATAGTGATGAATTGAAACCATGCTGGGACCTGGGAATTCATGAATCAATGAATGCTTTGGCAAGTAGCCTGTAACAATGTAAAGTATATAGGATTGGTTGTTCAAGCTGATATCTATAATCTTTTTAGTCAAGAAGCTGTTAATATTTCCATATGTGTGGTATGCAAACTACCATATTTACTGTGGTTTGAGACTCTGCTAATCAGAACTGTTGATCAACTTGTCATCACTTGCCAGGTAAATGTGTCCTTGTTGAGAGTGCCAGAAAACACTGCAAACAAGAAATGTCACAAGATTTTTGTTTTCATTCATCAAAATTAAGCATAGTCCCACTATCACACTCTGCTACCTGGAACATTTCCCAAGTAGATGCATTTGTTGACTAATTCAAATAAACAGCACACTTCCATACAACCTTGCACTGCACATGGTGACAACATGCAGATACAATTTATAGCTACAGTGTAATGAGGTAAAACATGCCAAACCACCCATGGGTGACACACATCCATCTTCTGACTCTAATGCTGCTCTGTGTGTGTGTGTGTGTGTGTGTGTGTGTGTGTGTGTGTGTGTGTGTGTGTGTGTGTGTGTGTGTGTGTGTGTGTGTGTGTGTGTGTGTGTGTGTGTGTGTGTGTGTGTGTGTGTGTGTGTGTGTGTGTGTGTGTGTGTGTGTGACATAGTGCTCCTCCCAAGGCCGGAGCCTCAGAGCTAGAGGTAATCTCCCAGCAGGTGGAGGAGGACAACCAGTGCGTAGCCCCTGTCCAGCTGGTCAGCTTCGCCTACAGAGACTTGCCTTTGGCCGCCCTGGACATATCCCTTGCTGGATCCCAGCTCATCTCGAACCCAGACGAAGAGGACAACAGAGAGGGGTACGTCCCACAAACCCACTCCGACACTACCCTTCACTTTCTGTTGTTGCTTTATAGTTTACAGCTTTACAGTCAACATTCTCCAGGGATGATTACGATACTAGTAAGAAGTCGTGAGTGGTTTGACTAGCCTGAAACAGCAACTTTCACATAGAAAAAGAGGCTCTGTATTCAAGGAATGTGAAGCTTATAAAGCTGCACACTTTCATCATTTGAAGCATATCAAAAATTAGTAGCATGCTTATCAATGAAATCTTTCTATAATTAATTTATATATTAAAAAGCCCAAAATGTAATTACATATTGATTGATGTTCCTGATGTTTGCCATCACAGTTAACAAGATACTAGAAATATGATGTCAGAGACTTTGTCTCTGTCTCTGTTGCAGAAAAAGTGCTACATCCATAATTAAGGCAGAATCGCAATTAATACAATCTATAATCTACCCTGGCAGAGAAAAAAGCTCTGCCGTCACTCTCTCCATTGCTCATTATTGCACATAGTAATTACACCTGGCGTTTTGAATCACCCCTCATTTTATATTAGAGTCCAGAAGTTGAGGATATTTGGCAATGAATGTATTAGTGTCACCATGTTAAAAGGACAATGTCTCCACTGATGTGTTCATTTAAGCTCAATGACACAGCAATTTCTCGCTACCAGACAGGCTTCTGTTCATAATGTTCATTTCTGGCAGAAAACAAAGAGATTTGTTAGCACCATAGCTTTCCTGAAATGTCAGAGCCCTGTGGCAGGGCTGTTTCTGTCCAAGAGGCCTGTTTGTCCAGGGTTTGCGTTGTTTTCTTATCCCAATATCGCCATGCTTCAGGCTCAGTATTCTCTGGATGAGACACGCCCCTGCTAAAGCACCCCTGTAGCAAGTGTCCAGAGCTCTCCACTCATGAAGCATGACTCACAACCCTTTGGCATGCTGTGATGCTGGAATCCATACAAAGAAAGTTGACAAAAAGCATAAGCTTAATTAGAGAATCCGGCATTTTGCCATTCAAGGCCTGGTGTGTCAGCTGACCATGTCCGGCTGGACTTTGCCTAGTCTGGCCCGGTCCGGGCTGATGGCTCTGTGGGACGGAGCGCAGGGACAGATGGGTCCTGTCCCAAACACACACTCTCTTCTTGTATCTCTTAGCTTTCTCACTCTGTCTTGTTCACAAAAAGGGCTAAAAACACACACACACAGCAATGCCACAGCAGAGGGCAGGATCTGGCAGCCCAGCAAAATTATCATCATAGTGGGCACCCTCATATGGTACCATATGATACCTTGGTCCTTAGGGATTTGGCATTGTGCAGTGGAAAATCATACAGTGTCAAGACGTGTCTGAGGGATTTGTCAAGTCAATAATGTGAATATTCTTTATCATGAAAAGTAAGACGGCACTCATTCCAATCAGAGAAATGCCCTCCTGGGTGCCTAGGTAGCTCACCTGGTAGAGCACATGCCAATATAAAATGTCCAAAAAATATTAAAAGAGAAACACCCTCCTCAGAGTCCAGGAAGCTTGAAAGTATTCAGCAGACTAGTGAAAACAGTGTGCAATCTGACACCCATGCAAGTGCAACATGTGAAGATTGAAATTCCTGATTTTCAGCTCACAGTTATTCCAAGACATTCCAAGACCTGTCATCATAGTTTCATACACACATTTGTCTTTTGGAAGCGCTCTTGTAAAAAACACGAGCCAGCTCGTTACCACAGGTTCTGGCTGCCTTCGTGACTCATGTGTATAACATCACAGAAATTACACAAATGCTAGATGTGGTGTAAGATTTTAAATGATTTCAAATGAATTAAGACTATCAAAGACTATCAATGGCTAAGCAATAAACTGATTGATTTACTTAGTTCTGTCAACTCTGGTAACAATTTTCCTCTTGTTTATCGGATTGTGTTGTCACTGAGACTCCTCTGCATACTGTAGTCTAATTTTAGCACTTTGCAAATGATTGTGCGCAATAATGTAAACCCACTGTGCTACAGTGGCTTTTTGCTTCAATTTTGGTGATAAGCAGGACAGTTTGTTTTCTCAAGCTACTATGACTTACATTCCTGAGATGTTTTTATATCTTAGTTGTCATTTTGTGGCCGTGACTCTATCCTGAAGATATATAAGCAGGTTCCTTATGATTTCAATTTGATCATAAACAGGTCTGCTGTACAGTTTGTAAAGTTTATATTGATCTCAATGCTTGGGTTTGGATCTGGACATGGTGAAAGGAAAGCGAAGGTCAAAGGAACATATTTATACCAATGGTCAGAGATGTGAAAAAGAAGGGATGATTACTAAATCTTTGACGGTGAAGCCTTGGTTTTGTTTTGTTACATATGGTTGTAAAAAAAAAAAAGAAACAGAGCAAAAGTATACACAACAGAGATGTGCATTTAGTCTTGCATTGCAGCTCCTCGTGGCTCTTTATCAGGAGACGTGGGCGATTATGTAGGAGGTGGATGTTCTTGCAGACTACAAGGGGCACATGCAGTCCTTCCAGATTCTGTGCAGTGGTGAGCTTGATAGAAATATTAATAGATTTTGGCAGTATCATTTTCTCCAGAACTTGCTGGAAAGTCCAAGATGAGGGTGGTGTTATTTCACATACACCTTTTTTCACTTAATTATTGTCTCATTGGTATTATTTAAAAATGTCTGCCTTTTAAATAGTGGATAATATTTTTGGAATTTACAGTTTTTTTATGGGCTGAATGCTTTGTCACGTTTTGATATTTTGATTTAACTGTCACCAACATGATAGACCTAAAAGACGCGTGTAATAAGTGGCTGCTGTTTGTGTGTGTACAAATCATAAACAATCTGACTTTCAAATGTTGGTTCTTTACTTATGTCCAAATTTGGTTAAATATCTTCCTTCTACAGTCATTTCAGAATATTTCATAGATCACAGCATGCTCAGAGCACTTCAATAACGATAAAACTGTGTATTATTCTTTCTACATACACTGTACATTTTACGAATCTGAACAAATGTGCAGCAGCAAGGTAGTATGTTCCGATGTTCAGTATGTTCAGTATGTTTGTATCCACCATCATTCTGACCTACCATCATGACCTGCAGACTGGGAGGAGCTCAGGCTACTAGAGAGCATCTCCCTGCCTGGCCCCAGTCTGCACATATAATAGGTTATCATCCCCAGATCAGCCTGCTTCCCACAGCAGCAGCAGCATATGCCTTTGATAGTGTGGCACCGCAGCAATGACAGACGGTTCCTATGGGTCAACCTGCCGCATTGACTCAAGAAGAGGGGAGGTGGAGGAGATATAGAGAAGGCTGGAAGGAGGATGACCCTCCTCCACACTTTCATTCACAAAGCTCCCTGCTGCAGATCACAATGAAATGGCTCCATTTGATGTAAGTCATATCTGTCCATGTTGGACAGCAGTGTGGGATTAACCCTGTGCCACATTGTTTGGTGACAGCCATCGTTGAAAGCTGATACAGTGTTGAGTGAAATGTCGGATATTAGATAAGCTTAAGTGAGCCCAGGCCAGCCTGGAGCGATTACATTACTTAACAGTGCTCAGACATCCCGAATGAAATAAAGTTCTCTTGTCACTGAAATGAATTAATATGGAATGGAATGGAATCATTATAAAAAATCTAGACTGTACAATATAGCACTGACCAACCTTACCAGGGTCTAGTGTGAAGCTTGGCAACAGCAATATTTCATGGGGTTTTGGAAACACATTCATACTATACCTGTTCTGTGTAGATGGACATCTGAAAAGAGAGCACGCTTCTCCCCCCCGATTCTATTTCAAACACACAGAGGAACAGTCCTCTTCATCAAATTGGCTCTCTTGCCTGGCACCATGTGCAACACAATAGATGACATTTGAGTGCAGGGTTTGAGGGTTTGTTAATATTCACAGACATGCAAAGTGTGAGATTGCTTTTTAGGCTGAGAGCGAAAGAGATCAAATGTCCTGGTGAAAACCCATTTATCAGGGACAGCTTGTCTGCTGCTCTGCACATCTAGACCCATATATCTCCATTTGCTTAGTATCTGTGGCCCATTTCTCTGGCAAAGATCAGCTCCGAGTCCCCTCTGCTAGGTTGTACCATGGTGTAAGATGTGGAGAGATGGTAGCTGTTCACACTTGGAAATCAGTGGAAGGGTTTTACTGGAAAGCAAGCTGTATTTTCATATGAAGATAAAAAAAATAGTTGTTACTCAGAGGGAATGCTGAAGCCTAAACTTTGTTTATTTGCATCTGTAATTGATTAGGCCTTTTCATTTGATGTGTTAATTTACCATAGAATTATTTTCTAATACCCCAGGGGTGAGACTGTAAGAGATTAATAGCAATGAGACGTGGAAGAAAAATGTACAATTGATTACCTATGATAACTTCATTTCATTCAGCATATTTATTGCTTAGCAGGCTTCCTTCTCTTAGAGCTTCTTTGCTTCTTTTGGCTGTTTTAACACTGATGACTCAGCAGTTGTTACCCAGGAAAGGATTTAGCCTGTTTTTATGCTGGCATTTGTCTTGATTTTTTTAAGCAATCTAGGCGGATGCCCAACCTGTGTTTTCTCAGGAAACAGAAGCTCTCGAGTGAAAAGAAATGCATGTAACAGGAAATAAATGAAATGCCTTTTCAAGTGTATAAAGTAAGAGAGTTTGAACAGCCTGAATGGAATGAAGACCTCCAACAGGCTGCTGTTCCATAGCCCCCAGGCGCTCAGCTGTGGTCCATTTTGCCCTGCCCAAGCCTGCTTGAGTCTGCTGAGTTCAGCAGATTGGTGTGAATTGATTGAAGTTTATACTGGAGGCTAAATAGTTATCAGTACAGAGAGAGTAATTGAGAGGAGACAAAAAACTGAGTCAAATAGCATTATTTTGAAATGCTGCAGTCAGTGTCTGACATTGCCCCTTCCACCATTAAAGAGGATACATGAATATTCAATTCAAAAGCTTTTCCCAGTGCTCACGTGTTTCTACAGTCAGAGAGATTCATGGTTCAGGTGTCTGCCACTTGGAAAAAATACATACTGCAGTTTGTCAAAATAATCTATAAAAATGAACAAAGTACTTTAAAAAAAAAAAAGTAGGATTTAGGATCCCCCGTACAAGTGACAAATTTATAATTATAATTATAATAACAATTTACATCTTTAAAATAAAGAATCGTTAGCCAGTGTTCTAAATAAATAGCAGAGATGTGAGTCTTGTTGTGTCATGAATTGTTTTGTTTTATTAGACTCATGATTAATCGTTCTGGAAGCAAATGTAATAGGTCTGTATCATAATGTGCTGGAGTTTTTCACCAAGCAAAGTTGCTCTCTTGTAAATGTGCAATCCAGACATTGATTAAGAGTTCCAATCAATTATTTAGAGGCGTTCAGAGCAAAACTATTTGAGGTTTTCCTTTCAAACATTCTGAGGGAGGTGTGTGTGTGTGTGTGTGTGTGTGTGTGTGTGTGTGTGTGTGTACAATCAATTCCTTTGACGAGTTTATAGTCTGAGTAGTCAAGAGTAGTTGAGTAGTAGTCAACGAGTTAACTTCTGAATGAATTTATCCTTTGCAGTCCTTCCCTTATCTTTCCCACCATCTCTTAACTCACACCTCAGTGAGAGTTACTTCTGGGCTGGAGCCAAAGCTCTGTCCTGTCTGGCCATCCTGCTGCGTGGGCCACTGCAGCCAGTGTCATGTACAGCATGATTTCACTTCCATCTGAGGCCACTATTGATTGGTCTCATGATCTAATTCCCTCGCTGTGCGCTGCTGTCGGACGCACTTCGATCTTCCCTCAGTACTGCAGCTGCTGGCCGGATGTCTTTATGAACCTGTCCACAGCATATGCCAACCTGCATCTCTCACTTCCCCCACACAATTTTCTTAACTTTGTGTGTGTGTGTGTGTGTGTGTGTGTGTGTGTGTGTGTGTGTGTGTGTGTGTGTGTGTGTGTGTGTGTGTGTGTGTGTGTGTGTGTGTGTGTGTGTGTGTGTGTGTGAGAGAGATGTTTGCCTTTGTACACACATTTGTGCAACCCTGAAGGTATTGCCCATTCGATCTGCACTTGTCAGGACCCTGGGGAAAGAGTGAGGTGATTTCCTTACTTGCCTTGCTCCAACACTGAGGCAGCCTCATTTCCTCATAAATACTTCCGGTCCTCAGCATTCAAGGTTTAAAGTGATTTTCCTAAAATTAAGTTTCTAAACTTTGAGTAATCCATCACTGCCACTTCCAGACAGGGTTTTTCTTTACAGGTTTATTAAATTAATACCTTTTTTTGCCTGGCTTTTCAGTCCTGAGGGTAAGTGAGGTGTCTCTTGGAGTGTGTGCTGCTCATTCCGTCTTTTAACTAATGGTCCTCAAATGTCCGGTGACAGTCTTAGGTGTATCATTAGGTAAATGTTTCTTTTTCTTGGCTCTCCTCCACTGGCAGATGGAGTTTGACAATGTTCCTTGGGAACAAATCGGTGCTGAGGAAAGTCTCCATGGTATCTGCTAATGATACCATTACCATCCACAACCTCTTTGTCACCCCAGGTGTTGAGCTCCTAATCTGTTGGCATTGGTGAGGGTTGCTCCAGAGGGCTGAGTGCACCGGTTAGCCTCTGGGAGAGCACTGACACAGCATGGCCGAGCTCAGCCTCTCCTGTTGACCTTGGTGAAGGATGGAGGCGATGTGTAGCTGTTCTTCACCACAGGCTCAGCTGCAACTGCAAAATGACACTTATTACTAGAATTCCCTCTCACTTTTTAACCTCATAAGAGAACTTTATTATATTTTAGCATTATAATTTATAGTTTTGGCAATGATTTCTATTCACCGTCATTACCAAAACCAGGGAACATGGGGACATTGTTACAAAATGCAGTCCAATGGGCCAAGCAATAAGCCACCATCAGACAAGCCAACTTTTTTTGGAGTTCAAACCAGAAGTAAGCGTGCCTGAAATGTCAACAATAACCCTTCATTGTACAAATACAGTTGGTCACAGTTGCACCAGATAGTCAGTAAGTTAACTGTGATAGATTTTTAAAGTAGACATCATTTTAACGTTCTATTTGTATTCTCTTCCACATGTCAAACAAATAGTCGGTCAGTCAATCGACACAATAATCTGTTTTGATAATTTAATTGTTTCGGTCATTTTTTTCTATAATGTCAGGATTTGCTACTTATCTTTGTCTTATATCATAGTAAAGGGAACATCTTTGGATTTTGGATGAAACTGGACATGTCATCAACAGTTTTGCTATTTTCTGACAATTTATAGACAATTGACAATTGATCAGTTAATTTAGAAAATAATCATTGGTTGCAGATCTACTTTAAAATAGGTTTAGCTTATTCAAACAATATTTCTATGTTTACAAATCCTAGCATTTAACATAGTTTAATACTGTTGTAATTTTGGCCCATTAAAACCCAAGTTATAATAGACCGGAATTATCCTTTAACTCAAGCTGCATCTTTCTCTGTTCTTTCTTTCTCATTTTTCCTTCTCCAACTCCCCCTCCTTCCTCCCTGGCTCTCTCTCCAGTTCACTTTTGGATGAGTCCCAATGCCTTTGAACCGGCTGCACCACCGTTTCCTCTCTCAGTGTTTGCCTCCTTCATTCTGAGCTAAACCAAGAGGAGAGTAGAATAAATTGCATCTTCTTTTGTCCTCTGACATTGCTCGAGGCTTTCCTCCTATGGGGACAGGTGACAACGGATAGCTGCTATTTTCATGAAAACATACTGCCTTTCTCAGTGTTGCCTCAGAGACAAGAGAAGGACAACAACCCCCACACATTTTCCTTTTCTGTACATCCGAGTAGCGTGTGCGTGCAATGCAGAGCTATGACAGGAAGGGAAAGCCTGGTGTGCCTCCTGGAGATTTGTCATTATTTATTGATAATGAATACGCAGGAGTGTCAATCAGTCACAGTTTCTGATTGTTGGAACCTAAATGGGGAGAGTAGGGATGGATTTAAGGCAGGTCTGACACTCATATCTTCAGACACAATGTACCTGGACAAGGAGCAAGCACACAAGGGACACTGGGACACTAATGTAAAATAAATTAGCAATGTGGAGGAAGGTTTATAAAGCAGTAGCTGCTTAACCAGTATAGGAATGACAGACTCTGGAATCAGGAATTTTAGGTGTCATTAACCCAAGTTTCTCCCTCATTCCTTCACTCTGATGTTCTCTTAGCAAACCAGCCAGACAGGTGAGACTGCACCATCCAAATGGTGCACATGTCATGCCTGCAGAGCTACATCATGCAGTCAGCCAGCCAGTTAGCTAGTCAGTCGTCCAGAGCCAGTAAGCTAACTAACAGCGTCGTTGTCAGCATATTAGTCGCCCAGCTGGGCATTCAGCCAGTTCACTAGTTTTTCACCCAGAGACCTGTCCTCTCACCCAGTGGGCAGCCGGGAGGGAATTAATCACAGAGAGACTCTAATCTAACTCTAATCTTTCCAGAACCATACTTAATTGACTGTAAGATTACAGATGTGTAATATGTCTAAACATATATAGAGAATATAAGACTGAGTTGGGTATCACCTCCTCCATAGATCCATCTATTAGTGCTCCATATACAAGCATGTTCTGATTAGACAAAAACTAATTCTTTAATGCTTGAATGTGGATTACAACAGACGTCATGTAATCTGTTTCCAAAAATAGGCCAACACAAACCAATGGCTGTTATAGTAACTAGACTGCACTGCTTGATGATGCACAAAAGAAGAGCTTTAATGGGAAGAGGAAGGTTGCAGAAAAGGCCAGAATAAAGGGTTTTATGAGAAGATTAGGAAAGGGGGGGAGGAAGCAATAACACATTAATTCATGACCAGAATCACTGCATACTTATATATCATCTCATTGACAGCAGAACATATATTTATGCTTCACATTGAATTTAATAGCATAAATTAATTTCAGCATGCATGCTTTGAATTTGTATGCAGATAAGTGCCCTTTGCTAGAAAATATTTAGAAAAATGTTGACTGATAGAAAACGGAGCAAGTCAAGGTTGAATACACCTCACAATTTGTGTATCTTGATGTTTTATTGATTTGACCTTGCTTGCTGCCTGTCAGATCTGGACTATGTACCAGTGTTACATTTTATATTAACAACACCCAAGACAACAACAAGACCCACTATTTATGTTTCCCCCCTTAAGCTCTTCTAACCGCCTTTTCTCCCTGCCTTTTCTCCCTTTCTCCCCGGTCAGGTCGAACTGGCTGAAGCCGTGCTGTGGGCGAAGAGCAGCGCTGTGGCAGGTCTGTCTGCTGTCAGCAGGCTTCAACTGTTTCCTGGTGGCCTGTGTGATTCTGGTGGTTGTGCTGCTGACGCTGGAGCTGCTCATAGACACCAAGCTTTTACAGTGTGAGTGGTAGAAACCAAGACAGTGAGACGTCACCTGAGATTATCATAAGGATAAATAATAATAATATAATAAGGATGTTGATGTTTGAGGACATGATACTGGGGTGGTGGTTACACACATTGTTTATGGTCCTGGCTTGCATTAGCTTTCTTGGAGAGGGAGAAAAGCACAATTTTAGTTTACTTTTTTAGTCCATCCATCCATCAATCCATCTTAATCCGCTTGTCCGGTATCAGGTTGTAGGGGCAGCAGCTCCAACAGGGAACCCCAAACTTCCCTTCCCTGAGCCACATCAACCAGCTCTGACTGGGGAATCCCGAGGCGTTCCCAGACCAAGTTGGAGATATAATCTCTCCACCTAGTCCTGGGTCTTCCCCGAAGCCTCCTCCCAGCTGGACGTGCATGGAACACCTCTCTAGGGTGGCGCCCAGGAGGCATCCTTATGCATCCAGATGCCCAAATCACCTCAACTGGCTCCTTTCGACGCGAAGGAGCAGCAGCTCTACTCCGAGCACCTCTTGGATGACTGAGCTTCTCACCCTATCTCTAAGGGAGACGCCAGCCACCCTCCTGAGGAAACCCATTTCGGCCGCTTGTACCCTGGATCTCGTTCTTTCGGTCATGACCCAGCCTTCATGACCATAGGTGAGGGTAGGAACAAACACTGACCGGTAGATCGAGAGCTTTGCCTTCTGGCTCAGCTCTCTTTTCGTCACAACGGTGCGATAAATGGAATGTAATACCGCACCCGCTGCTCTGATTCTCCAACCAATCTCCTGCTCCATGGTCCCCTCACTCGCGAACAAGACCCCAAGGTATTAACTCCTTCACTAGGGGTAAAAACTCATTACTTACCTGAAGAAGGCACTCCATCGGTTTCCTGCTGAGAACCATGGCCTCAGATTTAGAGGTCCTTATCCCAGCCAATTCACACTTGGCTGCGCACCTATCCAGTGAGTGCTGAAGGTCACAGGCCGATGATGCCATCAGGACCACATCATCTGCAAAAAAAAGCGATGAGATCCTGTGCCCACCGAACTGCAACCCCTCCCCACCCCGACTACGCCTCGATATCCTGTCCATAAATATTACAAACAGGATTGGTGACACAGCTATAAAGCAAAGAATGAAAAAAAGAAAAATATAAAACCATTTTCTCACAGTGCGACAAACATCTGTTGTGGAAATTGAAATTTAATAGGTGAAGGTGTTTGTTAAATTAAGGACAGGCACCTGGTGAAACGCAGAAAACAGCTTAATATACTTACACAATTAACAGTGTTAGATTGAACATGAGCAAATGACAGCAACATGGAAAGTCAACAACATGGTAGTAAGTAACAATAATATATAGGATACTAACTAGAGCTATACACCAAGAAATTAACCAGGCCAATATATCATCCAATATAAGCTTTTTGCAGATATATCAGTATTTAGGTACTGTATATGCCAGCCAATAAATAATTTTTGAGATTTATTTTTTTATTTTTTATTTTAAGTTTGCCAAGTTTGCCACAGAAAACTTAGAGGTTTATTTCAGGGATCATCATCAAAAATGTTTCAATTTATTATAATTACACTAAATATATTTAATATATACCGTGAACCTTTTTTAGGGGGGGTGGTCACGCCTAGATTTAAGCCAATTGACTGTTTTTGATCATCAAACTATTGAATTTAGGCATAAAGGTTGCTAGGATTGATTAAATAGTTGGACTGTAATATGTATTAAAAAAAAAATCATTTCTGCCATACAGATGATATGGTTTTCGTTTTGAAAATGACCCTGACGATGACAGTCCCATCTATCAACACATTATATTCATGTACTGTAACTTATTATAGTATTAGCAGTCTGTGAATGTGCTATGGTCATACCTAATGGTTACATAAATGTTTGTTTGTAAGACAATTCAGGACAGTTTTTGGACCTGCCAGAACAGAATAGATGTACAACATGTGTGTGAGAATGTGCAGATATGTTTACTGTATAATGACTCTGTCACTGATAACCTATCCTGGGACCCGAGGCTCTGATTCATCATGGAATACAGTGTTTCTATTATTATTCCACAGTTAACACAAAAATGTCAAGTGATCAAACGACCCATGTCACCTTGATAACAACTTAATCTACATCATCTGGCATGGTGGACACATCCTCATTTATCATAAGTGGAAGGTAAAGGGTCATACCTGTTTGATGTCACGGCGCTGAGTAAAGAACACACATGGTGGAGATCTTGCTCTCGCAGTATCCAAATGCACTTACGTCTTTACTATTCCTCTGGGACTGACTGACTAGACGGGGCAGACAAAGGAAAAGTAAGACAAATACGTGAAGGGAGATTAGTGGACAAAGAAATCAGGCAATACAGAGTTGGCTGGTGGATGAGTGTGGGGAGGACTTGAGGAAGATGAATGGTACTGATAGACAGATCACTGAACACGGCAAACAAAGACAGATGGGAGGGAGAGGTGGCGCGTGAAGAGAAATGCATCAACTGACAGCCGAGTGCTGTTGCAGGCTGTTTACAATTAGGCTGATGAATAGACAGGAAGATACAGACACATGCATGTACACTTGAATTCACATTTATGATGTTGTTTCATCTCTGTCTGTACATTTATGTATTTGTGTGCATGAATGTGCTCATACCACTTTACTGCACCTTGTCAATGTTACAAAGCAGGTAACAGCCAAAACAAAAAAAAACTTTTACAACTTAATGTCACAGAAACTGTCCTTTAAAATAATGATTTATTACAGTTATTCTGTTTTATTCCTACAGTTAATAATGCATTCCAGTTTGCCAGCATCATCCACTGGATCAGCCTGGCAATTCTCTCTGTGTTCTTCACTGAGGTGAATCTCCATCTTTTTCTTGCTCAACACAAAAACAGTCTCACTTACAGCTGATGCAGCGTGCTGTCAATAAATACTATGTTGTGCAGTATGTGTGGCCAGTGAAGTACACCTATAGATCCTTGTAACAATACTAACAATACCAGGAAACACCCTGTGTCCACCCTGTGACCCTGTGTAGGGGTTAACTTGTGTACAGGTCCATTAAAAGTGTTCTTAACAAAAGTGACTATGAAATCACACAACAAAGATCTACGTCAGTACACTGGGGAAATAACAACGTGTGTGACGGCTGTTGATGAAGCTGGCACAGTCGGTCCCTCTTGGGTTATTCAATTGATCTGCAGATAAAATGCAGATAGAGCTTTTTTGTGCTGCTAGTTTTAAATAATTCTGAGGCCTCAGGTGTGCTGTATTGATTACCATTTTCTTTACAGCTGGCCACATTTGTCTTAGTTCCCTACACTTGACCACCGCACTGCTAACTTTTATGTATAGCTGGATCTTTGCTTTTCAATAACCCCCGAGTAATAAATTGAAGGAGTAGCAATAGCAGAGAGGCTGGTTTCAGCTCCAGTGCAACCTTGAATTTCTGAAATAGCCTAAAGATGGGGGCTAGGGGATGGCAGAAGAGGAACACAGACAAAGGGAGAGTTGTTTGCTCTCTGCTGCGTCAGCAGAAGGGGCTAATTGCGCTGTCTCTAATTGTTTGGAGAAAATCTTATTGCACCGGTCTGATTGTTTATTAATATGATGTCATTGATAAATTACCAGTGAAGGGATGAAAGAAATGTGAATCGCAACTGCATATGCCATTTACTAGGTTGGGATTATTATTGGCCGTGTAATAATAAAAATTACTACCCAGTGTGCTCAGCCTCCATCATCAAGTCTCACTCTGTTTAGTTGTCATTGTTTTCTCCCCATCTCACCCAGTGTGTAACTTTCTAACTTTGTGTCCATCTCTGTCCCTCGGTCTGTCTCAGACGGTGTTCAGGATCGTGGTGTTGGGGATATGGGATTACATAGAGAACAAAGTAGAGGTAAGCTCCCATGGGTCCCATTAGGCCCGTTACTTGGGGCCCCTTTCACTGCAGTGTAATTCCCTCAATGTCATACCACTGTGAAAGCTACAGACAACACAGTAGGGGTGTGTGTGTGTGTGTGTGTGTGTGTGTGTGTGTGTGTGTGTGTGTGTGTGTGTGTGTGTGTGTGTGTGTGTGTGTGTGTGTGTGTGTGTGTGTGTGTGTGTGTGTGTGTGTGTGTGTGTGTGTGTGTTTCTCTCAGGTGTTTGATGGAGCTGTCATCGTCCTCTCTCTGGCCCCTATGGTGGCCTCCACAGTGGCCAATGGTCCCAGCAGCCCCTGGGACGCTATCGGTCTCATCATCACACTGCGCATCTGGAGGGTCAAGAGGATCATTGATGGTGAGGCTGGGGGCTGATGTCCTCTGCATTCTGTCCTTTACTGTCAGGTCGCAGAGACAGATACTGCGGTGTGCTCTTTGCAGTATCGGCTACATTCAATCTTGAGGTTGATTCTTCTATATTTGTTACATCTGTCCTAACAAACCTGTGGGTTAAAGCTCAAACAACAGCTGCTACATGCAAATTGTTTCATCATGTATGTGCATACAGAGTATTTTTCAGAAAGAATGTTTTGTTTAACAGTGTTGCTCCCCCTTGTGGTTTTTGAATATAGCACAGAATGTATAAAACAATGCAACACCACCACAAACTACTGGCTTAAAGCTTACCATAAAATGAACACCTTTTCTGACACATCCTTAACAAAAACTGAACATGACTGAAATCTCACAAGGGTAGCATTGTTTGTAGCATACATTGTGCTGTTATTTTTTTTGACCCATCTTGTTTACAGTATTGTTGTCACTTTGTCATGTGCCAGTGAATATTGAGAATATGGACACTTTCATCTACACAAAACAGTGGTTGACTTTGATATTTTGAAACAGTGTGTACAATCTAGAAGATACACTAAGTCAATGTAGTGTTTAGTTGAAATTAAGATCAGCAGACATAAGATTAAATTTTTTTGTTGCAAAACTGGCTATAATATGCCCTATTGTTTTAGCCTTTGTGTTGCAAGTGAAGGTGGAAATGGAACTTGAGATCCAGCAGTATGAGAAGGCCAAGGCGGTGAGGGAGGAACAACTTGACCGTCTCACCCAGATCTGCCAGGAACAGGCAGTATGTCTTCTAATATCACTTCCATCTCTTACCTACTTACAGTCTACGATTTATAGCTGCATGTAACCAGCAGAGGGAAGCAAAGCGCTATACAAGAACAAAACATTATACCCAGAAGACATTAAAGATGCATACAAAATTGATCACACATTATCACTAGATAATATTTTTACAGAACTCTTGGGCATATCAGATAGCCAGCACTGTGCATTATCTCCAAGCAATCTCTTGACTACTTCATAATTTAATAATAATAGTTCTAACACACTTTGTAAGTCATATTAGTGTGAGTGAATACGTGAAACTGCGAGTGCATCCGCTGAGTGCTCTGTATTTCTCAGATGTCAGCCCAGAGGAAGAGTGTCTACTGTATGTCCAAGAGTTAGAGAAGTCCAACTGTTAGAGAAGTTGGAAATGTGCAATTTGGCATAAGCTCCCTCTACTGTATGTAAGGTTAACTAAGATGCAATACAGCAACATAAGAAAACAAATAAAATGCTTGGACAAAAGTGGATGAAATATGATTGGGTGAAATATACAGTATGTTGTTTGTGTTAAACAGTCTTTTAAAATTCAATGTGTTTTTACTTTGAAGAGTAATCCAATTTGTCCTTTCAGTTTGAAATCCGGCAGCTGAGGGCCCACCTGGCCCAGCAGGACTTGGATCTGGTAGCGGAGCGTGATGCAGCCATGCAAATCCACCACATGTGGGGTAAACAGAGCAGCAGTTTCCAGGAGGTGGACGGACTAGCCCCTGGGGCCACTGAGCATCACGGGCCAGCTAAAGTTAGAGAGCCCAGGGGACCTGCAGGTAACTGTCTGGAACACCCAACTTCATTGTGTTACAGGCTATCAAAGACCTCTGTGCACACAAGTGTGGGGGTGGGGCTGGGGGGAATCACATTGTACATCATGTCCACCAAGTGCATGGTTAAATGCAGACACTCCCTCAGTGCCTTGAGCCTTCCACGGTAAGAGATGGCTGAAATGTTGGAGAAGTTAGCTTATGTTGGAAGGTTGTGGGTTGAAATTTTGTGGACATGTTTGGAAAATTAAATGCAAAATTCTTCCTCATCCTAAGCAGGCTAGTCTAGAGTCAGAGACCTTTATGGTTATTGAAAGAAAACATAAGCACGTCTCTGCAAATACTACAAATAAAACAACCTCTCGCTCTGAAGCTCTATGCTGGAGGGTAGGACAGTGTATCAATAATTGGTGTCCTCCTTTCAAAAACATCACACTCCACATTAAAATTCTCGTGCCACACCTCGATGGACTATAAACCTTTCATACAGTGACAGGTCATAACTTACAAGACTTAGAGCAACAATGATGTCAGGGCTCAAAATACTTAAGCCTTTCCTTCATCAAAGCTACAAATTATAGCGTGACCTGCCACATATCTGAGCTACAGTGTTTTTAGTTAGACATCCTTTTAACTAGGGCTGCTTCTCATATACTTATGTGGTATTGATCATCTGGAGATGGTCCCTGTCCCAGTAAAGGCTGAACAATGTGGGACAGGCATTAAATGAATATGAGAAACCAAACATAAATTAATATAAGCCATCTAATATTCCTGTGGGACCTTGGATAGCACTTAAAAGAAACCCTTAAATTGATGTTGAATGTATAAGAAGTGTTGCTTATCAATGCAATTGTTGACTGATCTATTCATAAATCAACATTATTTAATTACTTATCAAGCAAAAAATAGAAACTTTCTCAATGTATCTTCTATAATATAACAGATTTTCTGCTTTATATGATTGTAAAATTAATACATTCGGGTTTTGGACTGTTGGTCAGACAAAACAAGCAATTTGAATCGTATTTTGAACAAAAAATGAAAATAATATATCCTTATACTTAGGTACCATGAACTTTCTATGGTAACTTTTACTTTACTTTAAGTCCCCCTATTTAGCATTTGTAAGCCGTATGCAAACATGTAATACATGATTTATAACACTATAAATTGAAGTTGTAAGCAGATGTAAGACATTAAATGTTTTTTTTAATGTATAGTATTTGTCAGCAATTATAACTTCATATGAAGATATTTTATATTACTACAACCATGTTTTACTATATTATCATTCATTATCTGTTACATCAGCCTCTACTTATTGGTGGAAGGAGGAGATAAAGTTATTTAACACATATCTACTCACAACTACAGTATATTGTGTTATAACCCATTTATTAAATGGCTTAGCATTAAAGTAAAGTTGCTGCTTTCTATTGTCAAACTATATATAGTTATATATTGTAACTGTATGAAATATAAATAATTGATAAAGTGACACATTGGACTGAAACACTACCTATGATTAACTTCTAAATCCACACCAGATTCACTTTTATTGTGTATGAGACAACTTACGTTAAATGACCCTTTTTATCCTTATCAGATCACCACGGTCAAGACGACATGAACAACTACATCAGCCAGTACTACAGTGAGCCAAGCAGCGGTGAGTGTCAACATAATCCTGCTTCATTCTTTTCCACAGATATGTAACCCCACAATATTTCACGACCCTGTACATTATGTGTTGTTCTCATAGATATGGGGATCCCAGACCCTGCACGTGTCATCACCACAGCAGCCATAGACGTGCACCTGCCGAACAACCCCAGCCAGCTTCCCCCCTCTCTGGTGAGTGCAGACGCAGTGCCGTCCAGTCGCTTGCAGCGCACAGGCAGCTCGGTTAGCGAAGCCTCCACCACCACCGTGTCCCACAGCAGCTTCAGCGCCCGCCAGCACAGCATTAGCAGCCACACGCTGGGCTCCACCACAGATTGTAGCTCCACGGTGCGCGAGGCCTCCACTTCCACAGATTACAGCGACCAACGCTGCTACCCTCCACCCTACAGCAGCCCTCTAGCCCTGGGCACTCAGCCGCGAGGAAGCCCCAGCGCTATGATGCAGGAGCTGCTCTCCTCTCTAACTGAGAACTCCTGTCTCACCCAGAAGGGCCTGGACCCTGTCAACCTTAAACCACCCAGCCTGACAGGTTCCACCAAAACCAGCCCTGAGCTGGAGCATAGGGTCAACATCTACAACAAGAGGAACCAGGAGAGCAGAGTGGGGCTGCACTCCAAGCCTCTCATCCATCTGCAGGGCAATGAGCCTCTTCTAGAGGAGAAGTATAGGATGATGGAGTCAGTAGACGCCCCTGTCAACCGTCTGTCAGAGACATAAGACTCTGCCTGACATGTGGAATTTCACTGGACTCGCTCTTCAGATCAACTGCAAAAATTAACACTTGACTAAACTTCTGTGTAGTTGGGAGTCACTGGCATATAAACAGTATGTCATCCTTTTTGTACTTTTGGGACTGAGAGGATGAACTTGCCAGAGCAGCACAAAAACAGAGGGGATCAAAGAGTGGAGGAGGCAGATTTGTTATCAGTCACCACTTATCAGGAATTCTTAATTTACTCACAAAAACACTTTTGGAGTTTTATGAAAAATACCAAAAGAAACCAGCACCTGGGCTCAAGCCCAACATTTTCAACTGGTCTGTGCAGAAAGGAAATCTGGTTTTTGATAGTTAAGTTTTGGTTTGATTTCAAGAAAGTGAAACCAGTGAAAGGATGGTGCTGGGGGCTTATTTCCTCTGATACACTTTATAGGAATTGGAGATGTTGAAGAAATGAGAGGATGTATTGGAGGGTCAGAAACTACAAGGCATGGATTTATGTGCAGGTGTATCAGCTGTTTCGATGGTCATTCTAGTCTCCAAACAGGGTACATTGGATCAGTCTCAACTTCTTTCTAATCTTTCTATATTAGCAATGTTAACATTTTTATCTAAATTCTATGAGTGGGAAGAGGGCTGCAGACTTTTGACTGGTCAGTTTTTAATCCAGGTGCCATGACTGGAATCTGACCAAACCCAGTTGAGTCCACATTTACTGAGATTTTGCAAACAGCATGTCCCACAAGCACCAAATTGAAAAGCTACCTGCACATGATTCATTTGAAATTCATCCAGGTCTAAAAGATTACCTTTCATGAATTTAATGGTTGGAAGCTGTGAAGATATTTCTGAATGGGTTAATCACAGCCAAAAAAAAAGTAAGACTCATGGAAATGTCGAAAAGAAAATTATAGCATGAACCTTCAAGATTTGCCTCTTAAATATCAAAACTAACCTTGTTTATTGTTGTAACGTTAACAGGCATTTTCTAATGTTGATCTTGGAAAGAGGGCATTGCACAATGAATAAAATAAAGAGAAAACATGGCAAAATGAGAACTTATTAGTTGTCAGTTTAATACATTATTTTCCAAGAGCATCTCATTGAGTACACATCCTCTAGGTTATCTTGGAGAGCTAAATCTTACAGTCAACGGCGTTAGACACAAGTCACGTGTACCCAAGGATGTCCTTTGCTGTACCAGAAAATTAAATACAAACTACAACATGTGTACTACTAAAAGGCATAAAAACACTGCCCCCAGGTAGGTACAAGCTTAATTCTTGATATTTAATGCATATATAGTATTTATAATAACTGGCTTTTATTTCTATATTGAGAATGTTCTTCTGTGTCCAGTCAGAGAGACTATCATCTCAGATAGTCTTCTTACTGCAGGCTTCAGCTGTGCAATGGAAGTTTGTGGGACTTTGTTTCTCCTCACTTATCCAGTGCTTTAGTCATCTCAGGAACAACCTGAAGAGACAAGATAGCAAAGACTTAAATATAATGACCTACAAACAATTTTCACTGATATTACAGCAGGACCAAACTCAGAATACTTTCTGTTAAGTGTAGTTGCTGCGGTAATGAAAAGTCAAACTATAACTGCTCAAACCACTTGAAATATTCCCAGGCTTTACTGTGGGAATAAATATTCTCCAGCATCTGTAATTTCATCTCCGACATATACCATAAAAAAAGTGTTTATTAAACAAACTCACGGTTTAAATAAGCACACTGACTTTTATCTGAGATTTAACATGAGCAGCATCTGGCCCCATAAGTTAACACGCTCATAATGCCAGACGTGTAGTTTTAAAAGAAAAGCATTTTATTGTAAATGGGAGTACACAATTATTCAAATGGCTTGTCTTGGGAGTCAAGCAACTTCAGAACTGAATCACAAGTCACTGTCTGAGTAGGTCCGGGGTATCAAGTGTCCATTTGGGGGGGAAAGTAGAAAGCCCATCCATTTTAATAAGCTATCGGAGGAGTGATCACATGTAAGGTGATCTCACCCAGTAGGTCACAACTCTACTGCCACTAGCTATTATTACTAATCACTTCTACAGAGTTTGTCGGGACACCTGGGCTGCTCATGGACCATTGAGGGGCTAAATAAAACATGACCAGGACAGGACACACATGAAAATACAACATACTAGCCTTTCACAAGCAGCAATGGACTCCAGCGTTTGTCGTGCCAACACTCCTGTATCACTATCCTCAAGTACCAGCTAGATACAAGAAAGCAACTGGGCGTGTAAAAAGCCTGGCAAGTAGACGCTGAATACAAAACTGAAGCCACCTTTTAGTAACTATTGATCACTTTTTATATCTTTCTCTCTTCACGGCAAGTGCAGCTACAACTCTCCTCTGATTAATTCAAGAACTTAATAATTAAACAGTTGCACATTTCCATCAGGTGGAATATAAGGCATCGTGCAAAATGTATCAGTGAGAAAGCAAATGTTATACTCTGACTGTCACTCTGCACTCCTGGCCATCAAACATAAAGAGCAAGTCCAGGCAGAAATTTAGTGGTTTTTTTTTTGTTTTTTTACCAAATAGAAGTTCATAGTGACATTACTGCAGCAATATCAACCCCAGATTCTTACCTTGAAAAGATCAGCGACCAAGCCATAGTCAGCCACCTGGAAAATGGGAGCCTCTGGGTCCTTGTTGATGGCAACAATAGTCTAAAAAAATAAAAATATTTTAGTAAAATGTTCGCTAGCGGTGTCTTATGCTTAACCAAAAGCACAGAAACAATGATAGTTTATCTAATAAAAATTTAATTTCGACTTTAATGCAGAATGTCACAGAAATGTGATGTTTTATGACAACAGCCTAACATAATATTGATATCATCAGTTTCATAATATCTATATTAAAAGTGGAACATGTTGTATTTAATATATGGGGGGGAAAAAAACATAAATTGTAAGAAAGGGAAAATCCTTAGATATGGTTCCAGTGACTTTACCTTGCTGTCTTTCATTCCAGCCAAGTGTTGAATCGCTCCAGAGATACCAACCGCAATGTACAAATCCTGTGGACACAAACAGAAGACAACCAAACAAGGGTTACTTGCTTGAAAACATTAAGTGTAATCTCAGGACTTTGGAAAAGGTACACCTCAGAACTAGAGTACAGCAAGTGGATAATGTATCAGAGTGTGCTGCTGGGGCGAGTGTGCAAAGGGTCAGCCGTCGCATATCTCCCAAAACCCGCTGGGAAAACCATCTCTGCCATATGAATATTTCAGTGCTTATTTAATGTTGCAGCTGAAGTCTCAGAAGAGCAGAGTATCAATGTGTAAACACAACAGGGTCTCATAACTGAAGAAAATGCATAAAGAAACACAATCTGCAAGCGTACACTCTTACAATATCAGTTTATAAAGCTAAACATAAATATGGGTTGATGAAAACTCATGAGAAAGGACGGTTCAAGCAAGGTGCTTTTGGCCATTCCAAACTAATTCCAAATTGTGTGTTTCATTAAACATTTTAACACCATCCCTAGATCAGAAAAATCAATCAATACATGTATGAATTGATGTGATGGCAAGTGACCTGCATGTTACAACTACACTCCAAAACTGTCAAGCTGTTTTTAACACATTCTATTCAGATACTGTTCAAAGACACGTGATTCTGATGTTCACACTCTTTACGCTGTGTGATGATAAATTCTACTTCAGCAGATTATCTTACACTGTATACATGTAAATAAAAAGTAAATCTTGCATTTTTACATTGGTAGGGTGATAAAAAAAACAAATCAAGATTTAAATTATATTTAACCAACGTAGCCAAATTCAACAAGCTTCTCACATTTGGAAAATCCAATTTGAACTGTCTGGCCAGGCCTGAGTCTCTGACCAGAAATTCACTCTGCTTTAATGGACCAGCTAAATCATTTAGGGCCCTAAATGTGCCATCAAGTACATTTTGCAGAGCCTAATGTGTGGGTAATCACAGCTGGGGTAACCCGGCTGAATCGCATAATGGAAAGTTAACCTTTTTAAAAGGGCAGAGCAGACAGTCTCATCATACTGAATTGCACCCATGCTGTGAAAAGGCAAACATTTATTCGTTGTGTGCCTTTAAACATAATTTTGAAGGTAACTGTTCACATTTTGCTACTTAAAACTTTCCATTGATTATATTCTTGATTTGCTGGACAAGTCAAAGTAAATCCAAATAACCACTTCACAAAACTAATATCTTACCGGTGCTACAATCTTGCCCGTCTGTCCAACCTGCAAGTCATTGGGGACATACCCAGCATCCACTGCTGCTCTGGATGCACCAACTGGAAAAAAGGAATATTATACAATTTAAACTCTACTTTAGTACAAAAGATTAAAAAGGTAAAAAATTAAGGTTATTACTAACACAAAATGAAAATCCCATACTCTACCTGCAGCGTTCATCTTGTCAGCAAGGTCATAAAGTAGCTTGAAGTTAGCTCCACTCTTCAAGCCCCTTCCTGGGGGAAAAAAAACACATTTGTTAGGGGAGGGAATCTCTGGGCACCTCACAATTCAATTCTGATTCAGAGGCCAACGATTTGATTCTAAACCGATTAGTGATGCAACAATTTTTTTATGTACATTTTCATGCGTGATTTAAAAAATATACATAATATCTATACATATAAAATAAGTTTTATTTTGTAGTCATTCCATGCCTAAGCCTTAAAGATGCTTGTGAAAGTCACCTTCTCTATACAGTAATCTTCCATGTTGAGAATCAGTCATGTTTAAAGGTGAAGAATTGGCTTCTTAGAACATGAAACATGAGGTGGTCAGATATAATGTGATAAAGTAGATGAACAGCCTTTATGTGTTTTGCCTAATTATTTTATGTATGTTTTATTAGCTCATGTGTATATGTACACAATTAAATTTTTTTGGCCATTTTTGTGTTTTTTTTTATCTGCACTCTTGCCTGAAGTCTAACCGTGCGTTCACACCACCGCCGACTTGAGCTTCTAAAGTCACCAGAAGTCATTTATTTTCAAAGGAAACCGGCTTCTCTCAGCTGCAAGGAATGGCAAATCTGTCCGCGTCGCGTTTTGAGCGTGTTGAGCATCAATCAGAAAGTTGAAATTTTTCATCAAAGATAGAACGCTGCCACGTCAGAGCGGCCAAAGCGTCAAAAAACTTACTTACTTTACGTACTTTTTGACAAGCGTAGTTGGCGTGGCGGCCAGCGCTTCTTTGCAGCTCAAGTTGGTGGCGGTGTCAACGCACGGTTAGTTGTTGTCAATTATCCCATCCTTTTTCCGTAACTACAAACAACACTTTTTTTTTGAATAATCGATTATTAACTTATCAGAACCGAGCATCGAATTGTTCTAGAGAGAATTGTGATGCATCTAAGAATCCCACCCCTACCATTTGTGAAACTTTATTTTTGAAAAGCACATGCTAATGAATCCTCAACAAACCCCCACGAACAAACACAGAAAGCGCTGACATATCCATGGCCATAATTTGTAATTGAAAAGACAAAAAGATTTCCAACCTCCTGACACCACAACTTTTGCGCTGGTCAGATCTGGACGGTCGCTCTTTGTCAGACTCTGTTCCAGCCACTCAGAAATTCCAGCGGGAGAAGAAGCAGCAACTGCAGTCAACAGATAAGAGGATCAGAAATGGCAAAAAGGGACATAGTATTAAAAATATAATTTGTAATGTTAAACAAATAACATTTGTAGTTGTTTGGTTGTAGTATATTGTATCTTTTTCCTTATAAAAACATCAAAAGTAGTTCATCATTACCCCACAAAGAATCAATACTAAAACATCCATAATAAAGTCATATGTTATCATGCATTGTCTCAGAGCTCTCTTGATGAATCTGTAAGATACTGTACCATCTTCTGATGCAGCACTTCCTCCCTCTGTTGGAGCTGCCTCAAAGGATGTCCCTCTGACTGTGAAGACTTTGATTGGCTCGTTACATTTCACGGTGCTGAGAGCATTTCCTATACAATAAAAATATTATTAACGTGCAATATTTTAAAAGCACAAAGATACCATCAATGAAACTCGCCAGAGCCAGATCCTGCTGCAAAAACTTTAAGTTTCAGTTATATCTGCGTCACATTAAGGCTGTACCAAATCCAGGTAACATGATTAAACACGTCAAGCATGTCCATATTAATCAAGAATTAATGAAAAGATTAAAAAAACATTTGTTACTTCTTTATCCTGATAACAGTACGTACCAGCATAAATGGTTCTGACAAAAGTGTCTGGAGACTTGATCTCAATGATATCTGAAACTGGAGCAACATCTAACTTGGCAGCCACTCTGGGAAGCAGGTTCTGCGGAACAAAATGGTGAATAAGCAGGGAATGACGTGATAATCAACCTTGCTTTAGAATGAAGAAGAGAAAGAAAGACTAAAGTTCATATACTGATAAAGACTTTTGTGGATTGTATGATACTGATTAAGATATGTGAAGCATGATCTTCTAATTTTGGGTAAAATAGAAACTCATTGACTAGCGATAAGAAAAGAAATGCATTTCAACATATATAAATTCAAATTGTAAAAAGGTTGCTGTTGTCCATAACTTACCTTTCCGAAGGCAGATGCACCAGCACAGATGTGGGTGAAATTGAATTTCTTTTGTGTTTCCAGGATAAGTGGCGTCAACTCCTCTGAGGAAAAAAAGAGAGTCTGGAAGTTGAAACAAAATCAGGTAGCCTATAGGCCTGGCTATGGCTGCAGCTGAGCCACTCCTGTCTAGCTTTAACATAGGAGCAGGATTCATTTAAAAACAATCTCCCCTCCCTCAGTTACTACTACCAAGATGCCCTTGAGCAAGTCAAGCACTACATCATCCAGCTGTGAATGTGGGACTCACTTATCAGCAAATAATAAGCGGTTTGTTTGCAAAAACAACAACATGCATGTTTTGCCCTGTGAGTGAAAGTTAAATTAACAATAGGCATCAAGTTTCTTTTGTGTTACATACCTGGCAGGGAACCTTTGTAAGAATCATGTTGAGCCACCAGAACCTTGTTCACACCTTGTACTTTGCTGATTTGCTCTACAACCTGAGAAGACAGAAAATGTATCAAAGTTTCCTGTCCACCTTCTATATTGTCTTATGGTCTCCATGCAGCGTATGTTCAAATTCAGTATATATATATATATATATATATATATATATATATATATATATATATATATATATATATATATATATATATATACACACACACACACATTTTTTACTAGAGTGTTTTTATTTATCAATATATAACAATTCAGTATGGCGATTCCAAAATAACATCTACATTATATCACAATTACAAAATGTTTACTGAACCCTTAAGCAGGCAAATCTAAAAAGCTTTGCCTACCGTTGCACAGTTTGTTCCAGCCACCAGACAAGACACTTCTCCACCCAGTTTACCGCGGCAGTGATGGCATTGAGTGTAATAGGGGTCAGCTTTTCGTTGTTGTGCTCTACAACCACCAAGGTGCTTTGAAACCTTTGGAGGACACCAGTCTAGAAATGGAAGAAATGTCAACATCTCCATATTCAGTGCACTCATGCATCAGTAAAACCACAGATATGGTGGTGCCACGTTGTGATCAGCCTGTCATATTTGAGTTTAAAGACGTCGCGTATAACATTTAAAATTCAATAGTATAATCTATAAATGGAAAAGATTAGAACTGTGTATCAATATTTACCACTGAAAACATGTTTTTCTTAATCCTGATGAAACATTTCACTAATTAACAATCCAAACCAATAACTAAATTAAAATTACTGAGAAATTTTGTTTTCTGAGCTGTCAATTCTGCTGCCATGCTTGATCCTTAAAGTTTACATGTGATTAAATATGTGTATGATATTCATGTGTTTGTTTTGTAATATCACCCGGCTCTAGAAATGAATTTATTTCATTTGATTAAACATTGGTTGATGAAAATTAAGTTTTTCCTCGCTACTGCTACACCAAATGCATGCTCTTGGGAAAATTGTTGGGTCTCTGTAAATAATAGTGTGGTGTACACCTACTCGCCTAATTTCTGTTGTGATTTGACACTATAAATTAAAATCTAATTGCTTGTCTATGTGCAGTGCAACCTCTGAAACAGCTGCATCAGGCTCTATCAAAGTAAAACAGGATAGTACCAGACTCATCTGGACATGACTTAACACCATCAGTTTATGAAGGTCATTTAAAGGAAGTCAAACAAGTTGAGAAAACATAACATAACCACGTGCTTGGTTACTTAATGAACTAGTATATACTGCTACACGTCTCAGGGAATATTAGCTAAATACCTTAGGACTTTGGGAACAGCTGCTCCGCCAATGGCAGTTTTACAGTTTGGTAACTGCTGTTCATCTTTACAAGGTTTCACAACTGCTAGGCTAGCTATGCTCCCTCTAGCTAGCTCATACACAAAACTGTTTACGTAAATTCTTTTTTTACGATGTATAAGTTTTGTCTGAATAAGTCAAACAACGCTGTCACGCACACCTTCATAAATAAAACCACGTCTTGCCAGACGAGCACGATTTGCATTAAGTGTAGTTAATTTAGCTAGCAACCTAGCAACTGTTGCAAAACACTGGTGAGCTAGCTAGCTAGCTAGCTAGCTAAGTGACGTGTGTCATGCTCTTTTGCTCTTAACAGATACGTTACGTTAACAGATCGATACAATATTTGTGTTAAGTGTTATTAAGTTATAACTGCCAGAATCTTACCAACTGTTTCAGACTTGTTTTGTTAAAAGCTCTATTCATCTTGGACCCTTCTGGCTGCTTGTTTCTCAGTACTGCAGGAATAACTGTGTCAAAGGTAATATGACGTTGGCGACAGGTTCTCGCGAGATTTAGAACATAACTTCCGGTCTGTCTCCGACAATCTGCCAAAAATGTTTAACCAACTGCGAAACTTATTCAAAAATGAACAGCAGCTTGATGTTTTATTATAATAAGTTAAACATATGGAAACATTTACAACTTATGGATTCATAACAGTAATATGACACATCGCTGTGGAGAAAACAGGCATTAAAGTTATGTTAGGAGTGAAATATTTCAATTTTTCCCTCAGAGACTAAAAAAGTAGGAAAACGCTTAGATCCTCATTGGAAAGCTTGATTTATGATATATTGATATATTGATATATTCAGATTGTAATTATAGTGCAACTGTTACAGCAACTAAATTGTCTTTTATATTGTACTGATATAAATATATAAATATATATAACAATTAAGCCGGTAACAAATAGGCTACAGACCAAAAATATGATTAGCCTAATTTCCATAAATAATTTTATTGTAGCCTATACACATCTAGTTGCAAGTAAATGAAGAATAAAATATGTGAGAAAAACTTCCCTTTTTTACGTTATTCTTTGTCAAAATATACTTTTTTTATTGAATTATTATTAAACAGTAGGCTATTGACTTGTGTGTTTTGGCTAGACAGTGAAGCGCACGTCAAAATGTAATCAAATAAAAACAAATTAAACGTAATAGCATAATCCTAGAATGTTTTAGAAATCGAAAGATTTTTAAGGCTATAAGATTTTCCTCGTAAATTTATAGGCTATATAAATAATAGGCCTACTTGATACCTGCATGAAAGTCTGTTTAATATAACAGTAGCCTGCATTTAATTCAACTGCAGGCATAAGACACTTTGTGTTTATAGTGGGCTGCATGTTTCTGCTTGTGAGACGGGGGCAAGAAAAAAGAAGAATACAAAAAAAAAGAGAATACAAAAAAAATGGAAATCTACAAAAGCCTGGCCCATTATTTGCGTTAAGGTTATGTGACTTCCTCATTCCCTCTGTCTCTTTTACTCTATTCAATAACAATGCCAAGTAGGTGATGGTAAATAGTCACGCATCGTGTCCTTCATATTTACAGTATTTAGCTATTTGTCGTCAAGGCTTTCTATCAACTCAATCACCAAATGTGAAGCCCCTGTAGGCTATACGACGTTATTGGTAATCCATACGCTCAAGAAAAAATAATAATCTGTTTTTCAATCTCAAAACACAAGTTTATTGATCGCTCTGTGGATCCAAGATCTTAAGGCCTATATGATATTTCATCCAGTAGAGGGCTCTCTACAGTAGGGTGAGACTATGGGTTAACGATATTAAAGCCACTTACACCAAACAGAAACTAAAGAAAAACGGTTTATAATAAATGTGTTTATTATAAACAATCAGACTCTTACCCAAAAATGAATAATAACAATAATAATAATAATAATTATTATTATTATTAGAATGTCAGATTAATAATATAATTTTCATTATTTCTAAAATAAGCAAAATCATAATCTGTGACATTTGTAAGCTACATGTTCAACGCTGTATTTTTTAACTTAAAATTATAGATTTGCGCAAAAAAACTAACCAAAACAACAAAAACAACAACAACAACAACTATAAAACACAATATCAGAGTGATATTTAGGAATAAGCTACCATAAACAACACGTAGCCTCCTAGAAAAATGGCCTATTGAGGGAATAACAACAATGGCATCTAAAGTCACACTTGATATAACACATAAGTCCCTATAATTGTGAATTAATAGGGAAATTGCTTTCAGGAAATAAAGATGGGTCCACATCGCTGTGGGACAAAAAGATGAAAAAATACTCTCACAGCCAGCCAGTCCAAAGAGTCAAAAGAGAAAAAAAGAGCAGAGGTCCAGGAGGAGATTTGCATGGCACCCCTCTCCCCGGACCAACAGAGGTCCAGGTTTGTAGACGTCACTGGTCGAGGATCTTTGTTTTCTCTCCACCTCTAGTTGGTGGAATACAAGTTTATCATCCAGCCGGGACGGTCTCCTCTGCCGCTCCTCTCCTCCATCTATCAGCTTGCACTGGGCTGTTTCTCCTGTATGGTGGATATCTTGCTCAATACTTCTTTCTTGGATGATATGGGGGATCATTCCAAAAGTAAGTTATTCCTTTATTCCTTTATTGTCATGGGGGTTTGTTGTGAGTTTTTAATTTCCTTTTAAGACATAGTCTGCCCGGCGTATCTCTTACATTTGATGATTAATTGATCGATTAATTTCGATATGTGCAGAATAATATCGAAAACTGCAACAAAGGGACGATCAATTGAACTGTCCTAACAAACAAAAAGCCATTTTATAATATAATAAACTGGTATTGTAATTGCGGTGCTCGTGCGTTGAAAGTGACCCATGTAGTTCCGTGGTGATGTGTTTAGCTCCTGTGGCTGAATTATAATAATACTGTTATATTCCTCATAGGACCCACATGTTTGTTGTGATACGCGCGCAACATTTTCTCTCCTTAAAGTGAAAGGGGTTTACCAGGGATGTCATGGGGATTAAAAGATCGTGCGCAGTGTTGCATTAATGCATTCCCTTCTTCACAGAGAAGTCGGGAACCGCAATGTGTGTGGGCTGTGGAAGTCAGATACACGACCAGTACATCCTGAGAGTCTCCCCGGACTTGGAATGGCATGCAGCCTGCCTCAAGTGTGCAGAGTGCAGCCAGTACCTGGACGAGACCTGCACTTGCTTCGTCCGAGACGGAAAGACTTATTGTAAAAGAGATTATGCAAGGTGGGAGTTCAACACAGTTTTGAAGATGTTTTCCTTTCCTAATTTCAGAGGCCATGTGTTGGGCTGATTGTAAAAGAAAGTGGTGGATATAAAAGGGGCAGCTGAGACGATTTTTAAAATAATATTATCAAGTCCACTTCAATGGCAAACGTGCAGGGTGTGCAAATAGAAGTGCGAAAAATTGTGTACCATGAACTTTAAAGACCTGAATCAGAAATGTGTTGCAGGCAGTCGTTTTATTATTTTTTATTTTTATTTTTATTTATTATTTTCCTGTGACCGAAGCTCACAGCTTTTTAACGCTTTTGAACATGAACTTGAACCAAGATTCGTTTAATGTAACAGCGTGTAGGGCTATTGCATGAGACCAATACAGTCTTCGTGCTCCTTTTCAGGTTATTTGGCATCAAATGTGCAAAGTGTAACATGGGCTTCTGCAGCAGCGATCTGGTGATGAGAGCTCGGGACAACGTGTATCACATGGAGTGTTTTCGGTGCTCGGTTTGCAGCCGTCACCTCCTGCCAGGCGACGAGTTCTCTCTGCGGGACGACGAGCTGCTGTGTCGGACAGATCACGGCTTGTTGGAGGAGCGGGCCTCCGCAGGGAGCCCGCTGAGCCCAGGGAACATTCATACCAGACCGCTGCACATCTCAGGTAGGCTACACACCGGCTGACTGTCAACCTGTAAAAAACTAATACAGTGCACAAATGTAATTGGATATGACTAACCTCGTGCATTCGATATATTATTATTATTATTATTATTATTATTATTATTATATGAGCACGTTCATTACCACGACTGCTTATCGTTCTTGCAAAAGTGGCAAGATATTGGGGCAAGAATTGGGTCATATAATTTACGATTCTATTGTATTACAGGCCTACATATAGGCCTCAAGCTACAGTTTGTCTGGAAAGTTGTGTATGAGTGCAGTGACCTTACAGCACCTTAAAATGTGATATTTCTATTGCCTTATATTTTCATAAACTGCAGAAGGGGGGTAATTGCAAATAGGCTGTGATGCTTCATTTCTTATTTAAAGTGTTCTATAATTTCTTAGACGTAAAAAAATCTTTTCTATTCATTATTTTGCCTATTTATTGTTCTAATTACATTTTTCCTTAACCTCAGAACCAGTTTCGGTCCGACATCCTCCACATCACCGGAACCACGTCCACAAGCAGTCCGAGAAGACCACCCGGATCCGGACGGTGCTGAACGAGAAGCAGCTCCACACCCTGCGGACCTGCTACAACGCCAACCCGCGACCGGACGCCCTGATGAAGGAGCAGCTGGTGGAGATGACCGGCCTGAGCCCCAGGGTGATCCGCGTCTGGTTTCAGAACAAGCGCTGCAAAGACAAGAAGAGGTCCATCCTGATGAAGCAGCTTCAATCACAGCAACATTGCGACAAAACCGTGAGTTCGTGTTTGTATACTTTCATTGCATAACTTAAAAAAGAAGTGGTGTATTTTGGGCAACACCTGCTTATGAAGGCATATGTTCGAATTTGTAGAGTAGGCCTATAGCTTACTGTCACTCTTGCCCCGAAAAACGTGATTAAATTATCAAACTCAAGAAAAGTCTGTGTGATTGCATGTGACCAAAATAATGTTCATGTGCAATATTATTGTTACACGTTTGCTCGATAAGATAAATAAATAAATAATTAAACGGCAAATGCTGGAGATTTAAAAGTGCTATATGTATGTATTATGTATAACTATATGTAAACCCTAAAGACTAATTGCTAATTGTGGGAAAAAATAAATAAAATGATTCATTACACAACTCTATGAAGAAACAGTAGGCTAAAACCACTACATTTTTCTTTTCTTATATTTCAGTTTCATTTAGATGATAGCCTATATTTTCTAAATTGAGATATTTATTTAATTATTATTATTATTGTAAATGGAATTATTTACTCAAATATTTTTTAATTGGAAAATAATTGCATTTTTGGCACACCAGATGACATTAAACCCATTCTATCATATAACTTTTTGCAAAATTAGATTTAGACTATTTTACCGGCTCATATAACTTTAATATGTATTTTTACAGATTAGTGGTCATCATAAAAAGTTAAATATTTGTCTTTCTTCTTTGGTTTGTTGTTGCGCATAGTTGACTGTCATTTTCCAGACAATGACAAAAACGATTTTTTATTATCTCTGCAACATGCAGCAGAATATCTATAATTATATAGATTAAATATAAGTGTTTTTGTTCCTCCTGCAGAATCTGCAGGGTCTGACAGGCACACCTCTGGTGGCAGGCAGCCCTATCCGGCACGACAACACCGTGCAAGGGAATCCTGTGGAGGTGCAAACCTACCAGCCACCGTGGAAAACCCTCAGCGACTTCGCCCTGCAGAGCGACCTGGACCAGCCCGCCTTCCAACAGCTGGTAGGATTACGTTTAATAAGCTATATTAAGGATAAATGATAGGCTATTTTAAATAATACAAAGGGACAGCTAGGCGTACGTTCACAAAGGAAAGTGAAAGAGACCGATTTGTTAAACTTCAATTAGCCATTTAATAAAGAATAATTCAGGTACAGATTAATCTGATGGTCTAAGACATTAGATTGATGACACAGTGGTGGTGATGAAATTGATGGTCTTTATTTAGTTTAAAAACAATTATTTCAACAAGTATGGCCTAATATTGACGCCTTTGATTTCCCAAAGTTTCAAGTGAAAAAAATTGCCCCCACATGAGGTCACTTGATAAACTGATGTGGTCTCATTAGATTTACAAGACTGATAAAATGATTTGTTTACGTAGACTGTAGATATAGGCCTGATAGGCCTAGGCTTACTTAAAAAAAAAAGGAAAAGTAGAAATAGGCCTATACAACTATTTTTATATCCATTTGGAGTTCCCATTGATCCTGGACATGAGCACATTCACATGTTGACATCTCAACGGGGCACGTAAAAAGTGTGGCACCAGTAGAAAAAGACGATCTGTTTGAAAACATAAATCGTAAAATCTGTTTTTGTTGATCTGAATTTTTCTGTCTCCTCCGGCAGGTGTCTTTCTCTGAGTCGGGCTCTCTGGGCAACTCCTCGGGCAGTGATGTGACCTCTCTGTCGTCTCAGCTTCCGGACACACCGAACAGCATGGTGCCGAGTCCCGTCGACACGTGAAGAGGTCTCGAGGTCAGCTGGAGTCCCAGAGCGCGCACCCGCGTGCTCTGCAGGAAACGCGCAGAGACCTCAATGACATTCAATCAAGGAAAAACGAAAATAAGGACCAGGATGGATTATGCTCGATGATACATTCAGGTGCCGACTGGAGGATTGGAGTTCTGACTATTCCCTTTACATTTAAGCATTTTAGCTCACTGTCTTGCTCAAGGATACCTCGGCAGGACGTCGACACACTGTTGATGGACATTATGGGGTTCTAGTTTATGGGACCTTTTACTATGATGCCAATGCCTGAACTGTCATAATGTGGTGAATATGTAACGGCATTCAAAGACGTGAGTCTGTATTGGACGTCTGAAGGTTACAGTATGTTTATCAGGAACCCAGAATACAAACTGTAGACGTGCATGATTTGTAAGTTTCAATATCGACTGTTGTAAATTAATGGAACAGATGAGATGCGCATTGTTCGCGTTTTCTCCAGAAAATAAGTTATTATTATTTATTATGAGGATAGCCGATCTTATAAATAAAACCATAGTTCTATTGGAGTATTGCATGTAAATTCAATTTGTTTCGTAAACCTTTAGAATATTTTTTATTATATTCAGCAATATAAATGATCAATCATAAATCAGTTTTAAAGAAGTCCTAAATGGAAACACATCTGCTGCTCAATGCTTGACACTGTTTGAAGGGAAGGAGTTTAGACTATAGTCAATCCTTTATAAGGGCAAATCTCACACAAAAATAGTTAACCTTAGGCTACACGGTTGGGCTGTCTGTCACAAATTAAATATTTGGCAAATGAAAGTGTTACAAATCTACATTGTTGGGTGCTCAATTTCTGAGTCAAGTATCAGTGACTGTTGGCTGACAAGATACTATTAAGCATTTCGGCCATGTGTCATAGGTCAGTGAATCAGACACAATAGAGTGAGAGCTGTTTAATTCGCCTCCTCACGTGAATTTTCTTTTTTTTAAATCATGGCCTTCAAACAGACAGGTCCTGTATTTACAGAACATTTTGCATTATGTCTTGATCCCGTCAGTGATAAAACGATAAAATTGGTCCTATTTAGACAAATGTCACAGTGCCATTCCAACCTGGGGCCCATGGTTACAAGTCTAGACAGAGGACAGGCAGCGGCGGCTGCTTATCTGCATTTGGCATCACCTGCGAGTGACACACTGAATGGACCCAAAACAAAACGCGCAGTCGCGCAAGGCTGAGGGGACTCCCAGCTTGAGGACGCATCCTGGCGTGTCTTGAGTTTATTTTCATTCCAGTAGGAATCCTGAACGGCAAATAGCCGCTGGACAAGAGAGCATGCAGGTCAAGTCAGGACTGACACACTACACCTCAACAATTTGTTAGGGAGCATCGACTTTTATCAGTTAAGGAAGTGGAGTCTCATTGAAATTGAAAATACTGTTAAGTCTTTAGGCATGCTGATATACTACCAATCTTTCAACTGTGATTAACAGTGGCAACAATACATTTAAGAACACGACCTTAATTAGAAGAAATTAAGAAGCATAAACTCCCCAAATGACATCAGATATGCTTACTATTCATTTTTAAATAAAATTGTTGTCGTTGTTTGGACTTTAAAAATTTAACAGCTCCCAAATGTTCAACATCAACACTGCCTTCAAACTAATGGTGGACAAGATGATGACACCGAATTTCTTTTGCCTGTTTCTAAATGCTGCCTAAAGAATGATTGTGATATGTATAGATAGGGGAACTATTAATGCTGCAGTGATTAAACTTTTGAAATAACAGCTTTATCACTATATTGTGAATATAGACAATATACATCAATCAACATACTGCACTGCCAATAAATCGGTTCAGGGCAGGTACAGAAGAAAATGGCTTCCGGGAAACACTTTCCTGAGGGTGGCAGTTTAAAAAGGACTATAATATGGGTGTCAATGAATTACACCACACCAGTTCCTATTCAAGTTTCTTTGAGATTCAATAATGGAATTTGTTTTCTACAAAATTACATTTGTCCATCAAATCATAGACCAAATTATCATAAGGGTGTAACTGAGAAAAACTAAAAGACTCACTAGCAAATGTTGAGGTTTGTTACATCAACATTTGCTTCTTACTCGTGATATCAATTTAACTTTGTACAGTTTACACAGAATAAAATTGAAGAAAATGCATAACCATAAGTATTTTATTTTACAAGATAAAAGGTAAATAGCTCAATAACTTATATTAATATGCAAGTGCCTCCTAAATGAGAGAGAGAAAAAGATGAACTTAAAAAATATACAGTAACTTTAAACACAAGTTTGCAATCAAGGCAGGCCATGTCATTTGTAAGAGATCACATTTTGGCCATTCACATTAAAAAAATGAGACAAATACAATAAATTAACAAACAGTGTTGATGAAAATACTTGGCTAATTATGAATTACAGTATAAGTAAATTCAGTTTCAGGGTTAGATGGTCACGGCTTTGAAAACAGATCCGTTTCTATCTACAACAAGAACAAAAACAAATGGCTTGTTTAGACATTAGATGGAATAGTTGTGCATGTGTTCCAACTGCAATGAACAAACAAGCCATTTTGTGCAAATTTCTCTTAAACGTCAATCTACTTTCAAAGAATTCCAAACAGATGCACCAACACAGGATAAGGCTTCACAATCTTTACATTTGAGAGTACATTTAAGTCAGGTCATTTGAGTCACATCTCACGTTTCTTTTGAAGTGTTTATATTGTGCCTATCCATTCTGAGGACAGTACACAACTCCATCACTCTTCCTGCTTCTTGAGAAAAAACTGCAGCGCTGAATCCCACTGATCTCTTGGAAAGCGGTTGGACAGCTCACAGTAATCCAGTTGCTGGGAAACTTTACACAGATAGAAAAAGAACATTATACATTATTCTGGGTGTCCAATAGAGCCTGACCGATAAAGGATTCTTTTAAGCCGATACAAATATTTGGTTAATAACCATTCCTACATGCCGATATATATGAGATAGCTAATGTTAGGGAAATCTGTTTGTTTTGTTGCGATATATATATATATATATATATATATATATATATATATATATATATATATATATATATATATATATATATATATATATATATATATATATATATATATATATATATATATATATATATAACAACAAAACAAACAGATTTCCCTAACATTAGCTATTTGTTGTTATTTATGAGTTTGCACTAAAATAATATGATAATAATTTGTTTTGTCACAACAGAACAGAGGAAAATCAAAATATATTTAAGTTCTGATAAATAAAATGTATAAAAATACAAACTTAAGATATGAAACTTAAAGTCCTTTGAGCAAAAATACAATAACAAAAAAATCATTAAAATAACTTAATCATTAAAATAACTTCATAGAATTAAAAATATGAAATCCATACAATCGGTGCCAAAATATTGCATGCATTTGATACATTTATCAGAATAACTTACCTGTGTGCTTTACTTTGTTGTCTGAATCTTTCTCATTTGCAGCACAGTCCTAAGGGAATTAATAAGGAGCATTAGTGCCTACTGTAACAACATACTGCACGTACTAGTAGTTTTGTGCTTGTACAATTTCATCTGTTTCATCAAACATTAATTAAAGTTTCCAGCCAAAACAAAACATAAATTAGGAAGCAAAATGTAAAACTGCTACTACATCTCATTGTAATTTACCTATCAAACTAAATGTTTTTAGTATAACGGGTGATAACGGATCACCTGAATCAAAGTCTTTCACTCCGAGGAATGTTGTTGAGGTTAACTCAACAATGAGGGCAGCAGGGCAAGACACCATGCATTATTGCTTTGTTTGAAAGAAATGACAATAGCTTGTCTCCCTTTGAATGGAAGTTAATCAGTGTCTAAACAGTGGTGGTTGCAGAGTGGTGAGAGGCGGGTGGTCAGAGGAAGATGAAGGAGACAAGCTGTTTACTGGGAGTTGAACCAGTGGCAGGTAAATCCACTGTGAAGGAAGCTATTCATCTTTGTAAAAGCCTGCCTGTTACAGATTCACCGGGGCCCAGATGAGCAACTGCTAATCAGCCGATACAAAGAAGTTTCCTTCAGATGTGAAAGAAATGTATCATGTTTGGATATTTTATTTAAAAGCATGAAACGGGTTAGCCAAAGAGGATGATTTTGATAATAAGTATGTTTTTTTAAATATATATTCCATATTGGGCTTTTTATAACCTGAATTTTTTATGCTCCACTCCCAAACATTGTTTAGCGCATTCACATGTGTGACCATGTGCCTGTATTTACCTGAATGAATGTAGCCAGCAGCACACAGCTCATCTCCTGCTGCAGGATGACCTTGTTTTGGGAGTTGTTGTAGCAGGCCGAGATGAGGGAGGGGAAGAGCACTCGGACGAGGCGCGGGTGGCTGAAGTACTGGAAGGGCAGCTGACACAGTTTCTGCAGCACGCTGGGCTGGCGGCCAGACTGCACTATCACCTGGAACACAGGGAGCAGGGCAAGTCAGTCAGTAAGCCAGTCAGCCAGCCCGCCAGTCAGTGGCACTGCTGGTTGTAAATCAACTCCCTGTGTCCCTCCCACATGTAAATCTGCCACTACAACAACACACAAACAGCCATTAGGAGGAGACCTGGGGGGCTCAGCCTCCCACCACGCAATTATGGGCTATAAAACACAATGATGGGATGTTTTGTTCTTCCTTGGTACCAATGGAAACAGCAGAGCTGTTGTAACATAAGAGGGAAATGTGAACTTATGTCATTATCAGCGGTTAGAACTTCACTTTCAAGTTGTGTGTTAAGCTCTTTGAGAAACACTGAAGCTCAGAATCAGTGCAAAAGCTTGTTACCGCTCCGTAGGAGTGAAGCTCAGGTTGAGAGGGCATTCATAGTGCAACAGGGGGAATGAAGGGGTGGGGTGGCGGTTGAAAGGCAGGGTGAGAAGGACTCCGCCAACAGTGTGGCCACCCCCACTTTAAGAAATGAGCAATACCATTAATGGTATTTTCACCCTGCCGACATCCTGCTCTCCATCACAGCCCGTCAACCACACACCATCACATCCGGGCCACCAGTATTAAAACCAAATCACTCCCAGCCTCATTTGATTAGAAAAGGAGACTGGTGCAAAGGAAGGGGTCCCGGCCTAATGCTCTGGTCATCTCCCCTGAGCCTGGGAAGACCATGAGGAGCCCTCTGAGAGCCAGGGGGGTCGGCATGCTAAATCCTGGTTGAAAAAAAAGCACTGCACTTTACAGGTACAGACCATGGGACGGGAGGCTCAATGCCAATGGAAACCAGAAGGGCAAGGCCAGGTCCCCAAGTCATGGTGACATAAATTCACCAGATTTACAACATTTTAAAAATACACTCTAAAATGCTCTTCCATTGGCTTCTCCTTTGATAATGCACTCCAAGTTTGAGCAGCGGGATAAACAAGGAAATAATTTATCACTTTTATCAGTTCAAGGTGAAGCTTCTCAGAGCTGCCCTCTACAGCAGTGTTCAAAGGGACACAAAACAGTGCCATTTCCTATCATCATTTGTTTACAGGATCCACATGGACAGGTCAAACAATCTGAACTTTAATGTATTACAAGTACTTAAAATGTGAAGAGCACTGAATTTGTCAACCTGATATGCAAGTGTTTATTTTTGAAGCTGAGAAAACAATTTCTGCTCTGGTGTTTTTCTGCGTGCAGTATTTAATTAAGGAATACTGTGAGTACACCAAAATACATTACAAAGATGTAGGCCGTGCTGTGAATATGTGTGTAACAGTGGAAGAACAAAATCCCCACAGTTTCACTGACTCATTAAGTGTTTTTCACAAAGGAATGTGGGACTCGAACAAATTCATCCACTGACGGAAGAAGGAAAAAAAAAAAAAAGGCAAGCTCTGGTTGTTTTCAAAAGGAGAGCTGCTTATTTTCAGTGCATAGAGTTTTATCATTTTTATGCTACCTTCCACTAAATCCTACATCATCATATTTATCTTGTCGGTTGCAACACTGCCCAAAGACAAACTGGTATTGGGGGGAAACCATGAATCTGCAAAATCTAAAGAATCTATTTATTCTTAGTTTCAAACCAGAATATGTATGGTTTAGGTATCATAATTTAACGCCCTGGAAAGTGTTGGATGTTTGAGCTGGGGCTCTGAGAAGATCCAACCCACAAATCACGCACCGATCTCATAATCCTCCACTATGCACAATTCCATCTTCAGCTGCCTAAACAAATTGTCGACCCTCAAGTGCTTGACGCAGAAAGACATAAAACAAACCCTGGTGGCAGCAAGAGTATGGAGGTTACAAAGAAACCAAGTCCCCTGCCAACTTTCCACGCCTTTACCAGGTGAAGAGCAACACCAGTGCCTGAAATGGTTTCCAACTAAAGATTATGCTGTAGAGTTACCTCTCCCAGCTCAGCTGAAGTATCTGCAGCTCAAAGCCTGACATCATAAAACTAACAACGAGCATCTGAACCCATGCATCTGGCTCGCGTATAACGCAGACCCAGTAAAAACTCAAGTGTCTTGGCTGCTCTGTTCCTTCTTAAGTTCAGAAACCTGGCATTTTCAAACAGTGCCGAGTTTTATGACGCCTCCATTACATAACTTCCTCACTGTCCACAATGACAACAAAGGGTGTGTAAAGTTAATGTTCTGAAACGCAAACAAATTCTTGGGAAAACCCAGTGTCGAAGCAGAAACCAAAGTTAAAGCAGATTTAAGAAGAGGAAAGAGGAGAGGCGGCCATCATCCAGCTGTGCATCAAAGCATAAATTTCAACTAGCATTATTAGCCTGTACGCATGAGGCTGCAGCACTGTTGGATGAGGCAAAGAAATGTTATTGATGTCTTACTACACAAATCTAAATCATAAATTTTTAATGTGACAGAAGATAAATGACAATCTTGAATGTGTAAAAGACTGTGCATTCACTGCAGCGTCTAGACAGCTTGAACACCTCAGAAGGAACCAGAGCAGGGCCATATATCGGATATCTTACTGATAAGGGAAGCTGCACAGCATGTACCACAAAACAAAGTCAGTCAAATAATTGTTTTGAGCCTCTTTACAACATTTACGATGGCTGATTGAGACGTGCACAGGATGCTGTATGAATGACCTTTGTACAAGTGGATGCTACTGCTGCAGACATCGACATAGACACTCCAACTTGACTTTTAAGGCAATCGTCAGTTGTTTAAAAATCCCATAAAAAAACTGCTGTTTACACAATGAAGCCTAATAACTCTTTATTTATCTCTATGAGCTGACGCGGTCATTCCTTCCCAGATCTTTACTGCTGATAATGCTGCTCTGAAACTAACGTGACAACAGTGTAACAGACAAATGAAAACTCCTCACTGAAAGGTTTGCAGGGATAAAAATGTCCTCAGCTTCACTTAAAGTCAGTTGGACCTGCGCTCACCCTTGAAGCAGAGTGTAAATCATCTATCGAGCTCTTCTGCCAGTCAGTGGAGAGTGTGTCTGTGTGTGACTCTGCCTCTGTTTACTCTGCTGGGTGATACAGAGTGTGCATTCCCCAGTGCTGGCTCCCTATGGTCTGCACAAGCTGCACTTACCCTGCAGGCAGCGAGGGCTTGGTTGTCTTGGCTGTAATAGGCTGCTGAAGGGAGCGTTTCAACATCAGGTTAACAGGAATTACAGGCCTAAAGCTTTGCTTGGGCCTGCGGGGCAAAGGAAACGCCCTTGTAGAGAATGGGAAGAAGAGGAATGACCCCACAGATAAGGCTGAGCCCTGGAGATGTGTGTGGGATGTGCAGTCTAGAGGTGATGCATAACTAATGTGATGCTTACAGGTATAAAGAAAACAGTTTATGAAATATAAGGACAGAGGAGTAAGGTAATCTCAGGAGCCATAGCAGGGAAAACAATCCCATTACATTTCTAAAATGTCCATATGCTACCTAAAATTAGATCTGCTTCTGTGTATGCGTGTGCATTTGTGTGTAGTTCACTCTGCTTACGTGTGTGGCCATTTTACATGTTCTGAAAAAAATGCAAAGTTTTCTTTATGATTTCCACACTCTTAAATTGCTTGTGTCTTTCTAAAAAGCAAACAGGAATAAGGAGGGTTAACATGTCAACAGTTTCCAATTACAGTCTCGTCAGCTCAACGATTCAACAGATCATCACCACGGATGATTCACAAATGAATCACTGTATTCAAAGAGAAGAAGATTATCGGCACATATCTCTTTAGGGAAAAACAAAGTACAGTTACTTCTCAGTTGAAATAGGTGTCATTTGTTCTGCTTTTCTTTGTCAAAAAGGTCTCAATGGACGCACCCAACAGACAATGAACATATGGCTACATGGCTCGCTGGCCCCCAAAAGCAGAGACACACTTGAAAAACACACAAGCCTACATATGTCACTCTCCCAAATGGGTTTTTGTGTGACACAGTGAATTATTCATGCCCCTAGAGCAGAGGGAATACATCACTACGTATGGTGCTGCTTCAAAGTTAAGCATATATATATATATATATATATATATATATATATATATATATATATATATATATATATATATATATATATATATATATATATATATATATATATATATATATATATATATATATATATATATATATATATATATATATATATAACAAAAGCTAGTGTGCCGACAGTGAATCAACAGTCTACATAACCGCACAGGCCTCGGGTCGGGCCGCTTTTGTGTTCTGCCAATGCTTACATTAGCTTGAGAAAAGCTCAAGCTGCTCTAAATATTCTCCTTAACGCCATCCATCCTGGTGCGGAACTGAATGGACGCATTCCAGGAACTGGACCACTGGTAAAAATCAACTCTTTGTGGAGGTTGAGTGGGATCTTGTTTCCCAACAATATATACTTGAATATGATTTTTTTTTTTTTAACCAAATCTTTAACCCTTGTGTTGTCTTCCCATCAACCATGAAAAGAAAAAACGTTTTTTCAACATTATTATTGCTTTCCCCCACATTTTTGTCACTTTATCAAATGTTTTTTTCCATAGTCAAGACATTTTCAACGGCCCATTTTTTGTGACAAAAAAAAAAAATTAACTGATGACTGACTTGGATGAGGAAGAGGTGGAAAGGCCAGCAGCCGTGTAATTATCAACCTACCAGTGGTGAGAGGGCAAATGAAGAATTGATTGGAGGAGTCTCCTGGTGAGTTTCTCACATTTACCCCAATTTTGTCTGACCCAAGGACAACAGGGTTAAACTGCAAGGGGACTTTTTTTTTTTTCCACAAAACACTCTTATTGGCAGTACCCAGGTTGTGGAGGAATGACAGATTTTGCATCTAATAAGCAACATGTTTTTTTTTTTGTTCCCCCCCCCCCACCAAATAGTGTCAAGTATGGCTGCTCTGTTAACGTTGCTGTGGGTATACAAAAACGAATCATCTGTCACCCACTTAATTTAATCATCAGTCCTTATTCAATTATTCAATATAATATGCAAATTGAATCTACAATGACAAACAGATGCTAATTCTGTACATCAGAATAATTAAATTGCTGAGAGAAAAGAAAAACACCATAAACCGGAAGAAGATCCTTTAATTAGAAGTAAAAAAAAAAAAAAAAAAAAATCTGGTAAATTAGAATCAGTAATCAGCCTATAAATTGTTGTGGTGGGAGTTGACTGCGATCGTGCAGACATAAATTACATATCAGAGGTTTGAGACTGAATTTGTGCCTGCTGCCTGTGTGGGTCAGGGTTAACATAATCAAAGCCCAGCCAACTGTAGCTTGGCTAATCAGGGGCCCAATAGATGGGCCATGGATGACAGCCAATTACACAGCAGCCAGGTCTGCTACATCACATCATGCTTACTTCCACAGAGCCCCCCTAAGTAGTCTATACACCGGGCCAGCACACTGCTCTGCTTTACCAGGAAGGAACAATGGGTCACTCTGTGGTACAATAGACGACACACAGACCAAAAGCAGGAAGGTGCCAAGTCATTAATCTTTGAACAGGTGCTTTTTGTTGCAATTAAAAAACTACACCCTTATTCTAACAAATAATACATGAACAGAATAGTAAGATGATATTATGAGCTCTTCTAACTCAGCAGACATCTTTTCACAACTGAAAGCATTAAATGAAACATGTGCTGAAACAATTAAAGGATTAGCAGATTGACTGAAAATGTATCTATTACAATGTTAGCAATTAAAAGTAGGGCTGAAACAATACGTAGATTAATGTCTTACTTGGTGGATAGAAAATGTATAGGCAACTATTTGACGATCGTATTTTCCATACATGATAGTAAACTGAATATCTTTAGGTTTTGAGAATGTTGATTGGATAAAACACGCAAATTGTAGATAACAGATTGAGTTACGGGGAATTACAATGGACATTAAATGGAGCATATGTGAATACATATGCAGTCACATATCAAGTGAAAACACTCAAGTTTTTTTATTGAAAATCTATTATTGTTTTTAACTGTTTTACTGGCCTGACAAAAAAACAAAAAAAAAACACTTGGTAATTAAGACAAGAATTTGTCATAATTTTTTAGATCTTATATACTAATGAATTAAACAATCAAATCAATACAAAATTATTAATTGATTAATTTCTTTGCAGTCAGTGCAGGTTCAAACTGGTTTACCTGGTTGTCCGGGTGGTTAACAGTAAAGTATCCCACACAGATGATCACTTCTTGCAGCAGTTCTTCAGAGGAATGCTGGGTACAGTACCAGAGCAGGGAGCTGACAATGTGTCGGAAAGCTAGAGACAGGCCCTCGGCTCCTAGAACAGACTGACAGATCACAGACAAGACATGTTGGTATGTTTTACAGTAAATTAAATCAAAATAGCATTAATTGTCTATGATTGGGATTACAAAGAGCTAGATACAATAACAGTACAAAGTAACATGTTTTGCTGGTGGGAACATACATGGTGTAAGAGTATAAGCAACAACTCAAATGGGGTCCCACCATAAAACACCCCAATCCTGCACAGAAAGGAGATGCTAGGAGCAGCTCACAGACAGTATTTATTAAACATGTCAGTGTGACAAAGCACCATAAGATCATCACTATTCACTGGAAGTTTGGGTGTGTTAGCATTGTAACATCCATAAATGCAATACATGAGAAACTAACGGCTGTTTTCAGGAATCATAACATATGCATGCAGGCAACATTTTAAACTCACTGAACCATGTAAGTAGCTGTCAAATGAAACCAAAACAATATATATATATATATATATATATATATATATATATATATATATATATATATATATATATATATATATATATATATATATATATATCAACTCTCAGATTGAAATTGAAAACCGCTGAGCAAGGACCAAAAGAAAAATCTGGTTTGAATGTCAACTTCTTTCACATTATTTTTTGAAGATTACAGATTTGTTGCTGCGTATTAAGCCAAAAATTAAACCACTGTAAAACCCAGTTATTTATATTGCACTGAACCCTTTTGAAATTCCTCTGTAAACATATTATTAGGAGCTGAGGTGGCAGCAGAGAGCATTTACGGCCTAAATTCTGATCATCCACCCACATATTAGCCCGTGCTGTGCAGATAATGTGAAACACAAGGTGATTACAACACCCCCGGCCAAAAAAAAAAACATTATTTAAAATGTTCATAAAACTCCAGCAGTGAAATGCTTTTATTTCCAGCTGTTTTGAGTTGCCTGAATGTGGCAGGTCAGTGAGAGGAAGCTGCTTCAAAGTAATGACCACAAGACATTAAAATAATTAACAGCATTCTCGCTTGCTCTCGTGCCTTTCCGTCTATGTAGTGACTTAGCACAGTGAAGCTGTCGCCCTCTCCTCCTCAGGGTGGGTAATGTACGGCCCTGCATACAGTGATAATCACTTGTGCTCCATCCTAACTGCTGACCAACCAGGCTCTATTCAACCCCAACAACTGACCTGGGGTCAGAGGGCACCGGTGTTTATGTCCACAGGTCAGCTTTGTCCTGAGGAGAGTAGCTCCTCTTCTAATGGCTCTTAACAAAAGGAACTAGCATCAATCTGATCATGTATACAAAATGTATTAAATCCAGGTAGCATCATTTAAATATATTTGTAGGCATCTTTATACAATCTGTGATAAGCAACAAGTCATTTAAATGACTATTGTTTATTCAAATACCAATTAGTTACCAGCTAGTCCTTCTACAAACAATGACCTGTAAATGTCATTCTATGATAATGTATCTACAATACAGTATACATGCTCAAACAAACATCAGATGCTGAACTGTAAAGAAAAAAGTATGTCAAACTTTTTGTCATCAATAGCAACTTCTGCTAGATCTTTAAGGAATCTTTTATTTGTGAAAACAGAATATATTGTAGATAATACCTGGAAGGCGGATAGGTCAAGCAGGGCAAAATTGTTGAGGAAGCGGATGCCTTGCAAAGCCACCTGGATGACCCCGGGGCTGTAGGGTTCCTGACTTTGGGAAGAAGACTCTGGCGAAAAACTGTGCAGCAGGATACAATACAGAGTGTGCACCACTCCCACCAAGTCTGTGGACTGCAGCAGGGCCGTCAGTCCAGTCGGGTCCTGGCGTTTATTGTCAAATATACTGGGAGCACTGGACAGAAAGAGAAGGGAAGGTTTGTGCTAAAAAAATAAATGAAAGATACGATACTAGGAAACACTACGTAGCAGTCTTTATGCTGCCATTGTGGTGCAAAAAACAACCAAAACAGTCATGAGTTTTGTGTGTGAAATCCCAAGACTGGGGACACAAACAGATAGAGCTACTCACCAGACAAGGGCTTAGAGATGACTCTTTTTTTATGACTTTTTTTTTTTTTTTTAAGATTTTTTTTAAGGCTTTTTCCTTTATTAAGTGACAGTGGATAGACATGAAAGAGGTAGAGAGATGGGGGGTTGACACGCAGCAAACGGCTGCAGGTCGGCTTCCAACCCAGGCCACTGCAGGACTCAGCCAACATGGGGCGAACTCTCTCACTGGGTGAGCTAGAGTCCGCCCCAGAGATGACTTTCCCTTTAGATAAGAGATACTACTTTGTTAGTGCTGCTGCATTTCCTGACCTTACTGACTGCTGCGAATGGAAGAGCACCAAGTTTAGAATGTGTTGCATGTTACATGTTGGATTACAGCTGCTCTCTTAAGCCCATCTTCTGCTATTTGTGTGCTTCTGTTTTATCTATGGAATAACAGATTTCCAGTCTTTGCATGCAAGGAGCTTCCAATCTGTTTCACTTATTGACTTAACTAGTCAAATTCACCGCCAGCCAGTTTGGGTGCAGCTGAAGAGTGGGACATTCAAGATTCAAGATAGTCTCTTCCGCTCCCACTCCAGCTACATTAAACATGGGGATGCAATGACATGACGCTCATGGCAGCAACTTCAAGCTGGCAAATTGCACTGAGCTGTCTGAGAAAGTGTTGAATGCTCTGTCACATTTAATCAGAGGATTCAAGGTGACAGGTATGTTTGGTTCCAACAAGATGCCACCTTGTTGGTTAAAGGAATCAGTAACATTATCCTTTCATTGAACATCACATTTAACAACAAAGCCAGGGATAACGCTCGACAGTATGGTGAAACGGCTTGAGTCTGGTTCCAGTTTTTTTAAAGCAAATTTTCATGCTAGGAGCTTCAAAAGATAGGCTTTCAGGTGGAGAATCCAAGCATAGAAAATTAACTATTACTATTAACTATAACATTTGTAACACAACTTGAAATAAGTTAAACAGTACGTTTTTAATCATATCAGTGCTCGAAGGGTAAACTGGACCACACTTTCAACATTACTGCATTATTTGAAAAAATTAAATGCTAAGAAAATGAAAGTAATTAATGGAATACTGTTATTAATTTTCAGTTGCATTGCAGAATCCTCGGCTAGTACAGGCAGACAATTTAAGACAACCACAGCAGCACCAGCTATGATCTGCAGCCATGTAGAATGAAGTGTGTGTGACCTCTGGATGAAACCTACAGTGCATGCTGATACTTGATGTTAGCCAACAGGCTCTGTGTGAAATATGCTGCTAGGCAAGAACACAGCCTCCCAATGCCATTATAATCCCCTGACACAGCAACTGGCATGGCCAAAATATTCTACAAGCCTACTGAGCATTCTTAAATATGATTATTGGCAGGATATAGCTCACTAGCTGCTGTATTGGTCATAACACTGTATTGGTGCTGTATTGGTCTCACAGATATTCAGTGACAAACATGCAGTCCTGCTTAAGCGGTCTTCTACTGTGCTGGCGTGAAGCAGTTGGTCATTGTTGCTGCAGCACCTTGCCGCTGACAAGGTGCATTAGCACACTGGGCAACAATTCAAACAAAATAACAAGATCATGGAGTTAAGAGGTGGGGTTGTTAAGGAATATAACTCATTGGCTAAATTGATAGATTCAGTATAACAATTGAAATGCATCAAAATGTTATTGTAATGTACGAAATCAAAGCATATGTGGCGGTGCTACCATGGTCAGCATTTCTATTCCTATTGAGTGCGGAATTGTGGTACTGATGTCCCTAGGTGCGACTGTGTGTGCGTCACCTCTGTCAGCGGCGCCAGTGAACCTCGCTGAGTGGAGGTCACTGTAGCACACGTGGGTGGGCTCCCCCCACGCTGTAGGCTAAGGTTTATGGTGAGTGACAGAGCGCTGGGTCAAGTAGATGCCTATCTCTATCGGCAGTAACGACAGCTTAGCCAGCTAGCTGGTTGGGGGAAACGACCTGAGCCCCGTCTTTATAGTTCCTTGGGTCATTAAATAACTGACAGTGACTCAGTCTCTGTCATTAGACACACTGAGAAAGAGGTGTGTGTGTGTGTGTGTGTGTGTTTGTTTGTTTGTGTGTGTGTGTGTGTCAGAGGAAGATCCAGAGGAAGATCACAGAGAGGTTTAAGATGTGTAAGAGAGAAAGAGACATGCTCACCGTCCGGTTACGACAAAACACAGCTTACACATACTGTGCAGCAGAGCTGAGGCTTGCTGGAGGAAAGCAGACATCTTAGGGTGCTCATCTACAGGACCCTGGATCGACAAGAAGCACCCGTACAACTTGTGTATCAAACCCATGTTTACAACATAGCTGGAAGAAACACACAAGAAGAGGAAAAAAAAACAAAACATGCCATGTTGTTAACAGCATTTTTCAAAATGTTAAAACAAATGAACTATGGGAGACTTCCTTTGTAAAAAGCTAATCTCACACAGGCAAACAAAGGCCTTTACTGTGCATACTCCCACAGCACTGCAGCTGAAAGAAGATACCTCACCTAAGCCCTCCACCCCCTGCTATTACTGCCATATCTCCAATTTGTCTTTGCCAATGACAGGTCTCATGATCATGTTCCCTGTACTCTTTCAGCCACAAATCACTGCTAATAGTGTCATTAGAGGGCTGTTGTGGCCCCTGTGCCAGCCCAGCTCTAGGCCCTTGGCAGTCTGCTGACCTGGGGCTGTCTTCTTACAGCTCCGGTATGCTTGGACCTTTGGGCTCAGCTCAGGCACCAGCAGCTTATAGAATCTATAGAGCACTACAGCTGCCAATCAAGGCTTTCTAGTAGCTAATGTGAAGCCATGGTTCTTCTTCTTATCACTGTCTTGACTCGCTTATTTCACGTAGCCTTTTTGTTAGAACTGTCACTCATTGAGGTCCTCCTAAAACAGGTGATTATGACCGTTTTCAACCTCCACTGCAGGTCATTTGACACTTGAACCAACTCCCATTGTTTTGACTTGATCCTCTTCCACAGCTTTACGTCTGTTGAAAGGATCTTTCCTCACACCGACTGCTTTGTTCAATGCCTGCCCTCTGTTTGACAACTTACTTGGTGGTCGAACTTGCCACTTGGTGTCTTAACATTTATGACAATGATATGAGACTAAAAGCACTGAAAGCCAAACTGAAAAACTGGTAATGAGGGAAAAGGAAATGGTGATCTCCTCTGTATGTGATATATGGGTTTGCATAACAGGAGAGTGTTGTAAAAGCTAAAAATGTTTTGATCTTTTGTCCTTCCTCTCTAGCATATACATTATACAAGGCAGTTGAGGTAAATCTTGTGCCCGTACTTGGGATTACCAGTCTGACGACACCATTTTTCTCAGGCCCTCCCCTGTCTCCAGGGTTACGACTGGGTCAGTGGATGAGAGTGTTGGGCCTGTGAAGCTGCTCCGTCCAGATGAATCATGGCTTGTGGGAGGGGTGGTGGAAAGACGGCACTCTTCCACAAAGCTTCATCAGGCCGGGCCTGCCTTTCCTCACAGCGCAGATTGCTCTAACACAGCCCCGACTCCTACAGCCTAGACCCACATGGCTAGCTCCAAAGCCAGGTTCAAGGAGATCTTTCCAAGCATTGGAAGTGCTCTTTGTTTATGCTACTTTGTGCTCCCCCCACCATGAAACAGATTTTACTTGAAATGTGGCAGTAAATGTGTGGAAAAAGTACAAGCTGGAAAAATGCCAGAATGCACCCTCATTCTCACACTACTCCCATTCTAATAAGACACCAGTTGGACCATTTCCAAGATATCTGACATTTTGTCAGCCTATTCTTTACATAAGGCACACTGTTGAGGAAATCAGAGGTTGGCCAACTCTCAACCCAGTGAAGAGGAGTGGAGGAGGCATGTGCTAAAGAAGGTAAAAGGGTCATGAGATGTGAAAAAAAAGAAGAGGTGCCATAAAGGTGGAGATGAAGAAGAGTTAGTATAGTACAGAGCGTTGGATGGAAAATACCTCATCAAGTCTTGTGTGCGACTGTTGAAGGACTCTGTGGCAGAGCTCTTGACCTTGGCATCTGGGGAGGAAATCCATGTGCTTTCGACTTGTCCAGACTCAGAGACATGCGGCCACAGGGACCGCAGGATGGTAGCAATGGTCTGCAGCAGGCCTGTTGTCAAACCCTCAAAGACTTGTTTGTTCACACTGCGCCCAAAAATAGATTTGTCCTCATCTGGGACATATAGCTGCAAAGAAAGAAAAAAAATGTGTTAGCAAAGGTAGCCTACCTGTATATTGAGCAATTCATAAAAACTGTGTTCTTTAATAAACCCTTATGCTCATAGGCTACATAACAAATCTGATAGCATCCAAATGCCTTTAGACACGACATCGACAGTGTGAGAGGCTAACCAAAGACAGGTCTATTTAACCTTCAGCATGCACATTAATGACCATTAAACAATGTTAAATACATAAACACATACATAAACAATGTCTAAAATAATGTTAAATGCCCTTTTTGTAAGCAAAAACAATTTTCCCAAATTGTTCGCACGTTACACGGTTTAGTGAGTTTCTTATTCACTGGGTGACAAACTTCATGAAACACAAAGCAGAGGTCCACGTTTAAAATATAGTGCTCCTATGTGAGTGAAGAAACTCTCAAAGGTAAAACCTTCTCATTTGGTCTAATGGTTGGGGTGCATGCTGACAGCATAGGTAAATCCCCCGACATTCTCCACAAATCTAATTAAAAGGGTCCATGCTCAAATGGCAGCACAACCCCCACTGCTACACACACACGCACAAGCACACGCATGCGTGTGTGGAATTTTTAAACTTTGTTGTCTGAAAGAGTAAATCGCAACTTATCAGAGCAAGGTGTGAAGAATCATGAATAATTTCTGAGTCCAATACTTAATCTGCATTGAACACGAGGAGAACAGTTAGTTTGTCTCCTGCAGTGCTGTTGAATATGTCAGTCAGCAGAGCAGCTGCTGGGATATGTTTTATATAAACTGAACCATACAGGCTAACCTCTCCCTGTGTGCCCTAAGGAAATATGACTGCTTCGGATTGGACCTCACTCACTGGAGAAGGAAGCCCCAGAAGAGTTCATGCATGTACCACAACCCTGTGCCTTGTTCTGTCTGTGTTGGGAGTGTAGGCAGCCCCAGTGAGCCGCCACGGTTAGATGTTTGGAGTAGGCTGATGTTTACAGTCCTTCTTACAGAGTGCTGAAGGATATGGGCTGACATGTCGCCGCAATGCAGCCTGCCTGCCTGCCTGCCTGCCTGCACTTTTACATTCCCTCAGTCGGGAGGTATCTGTGTAGAGGTTGGGCAACGGTCTGATCCTCGCTAGCTTGTGTCTTTCATTAACACTGTGGCAGGAACAGACACCAGCGAAAAGGCAGGGGTTTATCAGTGGTCAAAGCACTGTATATCAACAGATGAATGTAAAGACAAGAAGGAAGGCTTAATAAAAAGGCTAACTGTATGTGTGGCTATGTTAGAAATACTCAAACCTTTAATACTCTGTATCTAAACATATACAACATCACCTTTACATTTACTAAACTTTATACAAATTGAAATATTGCTGTTGGCACAAACATATAACACAAATATAGATTCTATCATTTGTGTAACAGTTTGTTTGTGATGGAAAATGAGGTCTCCGTCAGGTGCTGCATATACTTACTGTTAACTGATGCAGCAGCAGGTCCATGAGGAGCGCTATCTTGTTGCTAAACAGAACATAGGAGCAGTTGAGGGGGCAGCAGGAACATGCCAGGTAGTAGGTATTTACAGCAGCACAGAGGGATCTAACAAAAAAAAGATGACAAATGGTTATTAATCACACAAAAAACAAAACAAAAAAAACAACACATACACACCTCAAGGCTGGCTGCCACTTCCCTTGCGTTTTGTTAAAGAAACACTACTACTGGGATGTAAATGTCTTGCCCCGGGCACTAACAAGACTATCTGCAGTCATCAGGAAACCAAACACACTCTTCTGTATTTGTGGTTCCTTAAGGGTGCAGTTTGTCTTCACAAGTCAAAAGCATATCTCATTGACAGCGTGAGTAAGGAAGCTGATTCGAGGAATAAAACACTCATATCAGCTACTTATAGGGAGCCTCCCCTCACTACAGCCACCTTCAGAGAAGCTGAGCGCAATCTAAGTCCCATCTTGGCTGAGATGGTGCAGCATTTCCGCTGGAGAGATAAAACTACTCCTCTCAGCAGCTCCTCACAGCCGCCAGGCAGCAGTCAGTGCTGAGGTAGTCAGCATACCTCTGTATTATGTCTGCTCTAAAACAAGCCCCAGAGAAGATTAATGCTTCAGATAACTGACCAATCGTTCTGCTGTGACTACTACTCCCACTCGCCCCCGTTTCATCAGATAATATTTTTTGACAACTATATATTTTAGCCATTGGCGGAATGGCGTGTCCTATCTGCCTGCTGGAAGAAAGGAATCTGCCTCTTCAGTGCCTAAAGTGGGCCATGTTTATTTTAACTGGTAAACATTTTGATATCTACCGAAACCTTCACATCTGCTGCGCGTTTTCGGTCAAACCACGCTGGCATAGGAAAGGAAAATAGATTAGGCTGAAGCAGACCCAAGTCTGTCAATAACTTCCTCTATTCGCTGCTCTGCATTTGCTAGTGGGCGGATCAGTCGTTTCGCTGTATCGTTATTGACATTGCAGAGTAAAGCTGTCAGACATGGAATGTGGTGTTAATGTGAGAAGCACTATATTTTTGAGTGATCGGATAGTGTCCAAATCTGACATCAAAGCTTACTTCAGTCCACCTGAAAACAATAACAGAGCCCTTTTGCAAATTGTTAATGTCCTATACGGCTGCTATATTGACAGTAATTTTATTAAAGCATAAAGACGCTGGAAAAAGTTAAGCCATAATGGTTAAGTGCACTGATTGAGCAGTCTGTGTGAAGCAAGAGGTGAGGTAACATGAGATCCCAACCAAGCTATGCTGCATCAGGACTCTCCAGCGAACATGGGACAAAGATCAGCTTCTATGCAAGTATGACTTTTTCTCAAATACTGTTGTAAAATTATATGCTTCACACAGCTTATGAAATTCAAGCTGTGGTAGCTGATATGTACATTCCTTTAAAAAAGACAGGAGTTACTTTAGGTGCTTTAAGTCACTATTCTGGTATTTAAGATCATGTGCCTATTGAGTAAAGTTGTGCACAACAGTAAGGATATCATATGACCTATCAGAGATAAAATGACTAGGCAGGACTGACTTGATTACAGTGAAAGAGCTGTTTCAGAATGGCCAGTTAAAGTTCATCTTGGTTAATGGTAGCAGTCAGATTACACCTATGTCAACTGAGATTTGGTGCTCTCTTCCTGACAAATGTTTGTTGTATGTATTTGTATACCTAGGAAGCAGTAGTGTCACCATTCATTTTATAACAGCTTCAATCCTCCTTGGATTGCTTCAATGATAGTCCCTATAATAGGATATTCAATCGTTCCTTCAAGAAGAAATGAAGAAGGCTGTAATCTTCCTTGAAATCTGACCTCATAAGGTTTTGGATCAGCAGACTGGAGGCAGTGCAAATATTCTGAATCAATAGAGCCTAACATGCCCAAAATATAATCATCTTAAAAAAAATCTTTTCTCCTGTCTAAAACATGTTCACGAATGGCAAAAAATAAATATCAGGTTGTGCACATATCAAAATCGTTTTGTTTGTTACATTTGATAGGGACAATTTACACGTGGCAGCATTGCCATAAACATTAACTTTGGCAAACAACATTATGTGACAGATGTGTTAATTTCAATATTGTCATCAATTGTGTTTTGGTAGTTTTTTAATGTTAAGCCACTTTTAACTGTTGCTCTATCTATGTTGGACACCTTTTGACCAAACCTAAATGCATGTCCATGTTTGACATTTGGTGCAATGATTTATGAGACTGTCCCCCTTGTCACACACCACTTAAGAGTATAAACACGGTACTGTAAAATTTAAGCTTTAAAAGAAAGAAAAATAACTAAAATAAAAGGACAAAAAGGAAAGTAGTATTACACACTAGTGATTTTTGGGCTTTCAATATTTTAATTCAAGGCACTGTTGTATTTTCTCTCTACAACATGACAATTATTTTCAAATGAAATCACTTGACTTCTGTCAAGACAGATCGGGCCCTCTGGCTTTACAATCAACTAACTCAACTGCTCATGTAATGAGCATGCAATTGCTTTGTAACACAGCTAATCGGGCTTGTCTTTGGTTGTCTCTGAACAAATGAGGAGGCTGTCAAAAGGCATGTTTGAGTTATGCCCTTACACCAGCTTGTACAATGAACCATTACAGTGATCGGTCTTTAGTTTCCTCCCACCTAATTGAGCTTGATGAGCATGACACCTGATATTCCACCAGCCCTGGGATTCTACCTCTCTCAATACCTCTCAATGACAGCTCCCGTCCAAGATTTTGCAGAACAATTTGTTTAAGTGCCACATCACCCTGTCTTATTTTGCACAAAAGCTTTATGGGGACTGATGTGTGCCAGTCTATCTGAGCAGGCAACATTCCTCCACCTACAGCACTATGGGGTTCTTATTACACTGACAGATTGTGCTTCACATGTTCCCAAAGTGACTACAGACACTATCCATCCATCATATTATCACTCTAAGCACAATCCTGCTTTGAAGTTGGACTTGAGAAAGAACAGAAAGAAAGTAAGATGCAAATAATGAGCGATGTAATCTGCCCATCTACACTAAACAGCTTAACCTCACACCAGCCAGGGAATACCATTTTACCTGTAAAGCTATTTAGATCCATGGAGAAATGAGGCCAAGAGGTAGAGGGATGGAGAACATCTGATCCTGTCTCGCCCCCCTAGACCCCTCTGAGGGCTCTGCCTGGGTGGCCAACAGCCCTACACATTTTAAGGTGGAGGCTTGGGAGAAGGGGGGATTGGGTGTGCAACTGACATCTGAATTTAAACTTCTAATATTATATAATTTCAGAAAAGGCAGATAGTCTTTTTGTTCTGGACTTGTCTAAGAGGAAAAAAACTATTTCTGAAAGTCAGGATTTGTCCACAATACGACTCAAAAAGCATCCAGATTTCACTGCCTGGCTAAACTCTCCAGCATAAATCAGAAGGCAAACCCATAAACAAGGTTTACTTAGCAGTGCGATATACGGTTATTGATTTTGTTTATCTTTCAACATGAAGCCATTTAATATATTCAATAGCCAACGCCAAATTGAGTTGACAACAAGACAAGCACGTAAAAGGCTCTTTATGCTTTTTGTCACTGCCTTGACTTATCAACCCCGAGATCTGTGCTTCTCAACCTGAGTCTCACATTTCTCGCCCTCTCTGTGCGTTTCCTATGTGCGCAGTCAAGCCTGAATGGAGCAACGCTGCAGAAATCTGACCAACTTCCAGATCAGGTTGAGTCCCTGCCTCTTAAAACAGGGTAAATTTGTGTTCAGGAGAAGAAAAAGAATCCTGAGCCAAAATAAAAGGTGAGGAGCACATCCATTTCCTTGTGCTGTCAAACAATCCCTTCATTCACTGCTATCTAAATGACATTTAATTTGATTCTGCTGTTGATCTCTCCGATACCCTGAGTGCTTCCAAGACGTCTACTCTGGCTGCCGTGCCACACTGGCCAGGTATGAAGGGGGAGAAATCTGATGAGCCGTCACACAGCATCACGCACGGGAGAATGAGTGTGTGCACACACGCACTCCTACAAATGGTGGAAAACATCCTGAAATAAAACCACAGGTAGCAGGTCTGATTTCACAGGATACACCAGGTCATGTGAGACAGTGGTGGAAATACAAATTGGGTTAACACGCAACATCCAAAGACTCCTAAACCCTCCTCTGGAGATCACCTGTTCAAGTTACCATCATAGCTCTGCTTATCCTTTTACAGTGGAAATTATCAACGTACAGTACATCCAAAACATTAGAATATAATAATTAGATTTTTCCTCCCCAAATTATCGAGTGTCACGGGTCTCTTTGTTGTTTGATTTTTAGCAAAAAGTTTTGTACTGGCAGATAGAGCCGGGTGCTAAGACATTTACAAGCAATACATAAGTCTTTCTTACCCCTTCTCTTCAGTGACCCCTATTGGAAGACATAAGAACAAGCCAACAAGAAATAAAAATCTAGTAATCTCCGACACTTGCTTTGGGTTTAACTGATGTTATTATAATGGAAATAAAAAGGATTCTTCCATGCAAACTAACTACTGGAACACAAACAAGAATTGTCCCATTAAAAAAAATAAATACTGTAATAATACTGTACTTATAATACTGTACTATACAGTATATGTTCCTGGTACAAACGCTGGTACAAATGCTGGTACATATGATGGGTATAATAGGTACTTCACAGAGTAAAATATAGCTATTACCCGTCCCCCCCCCCACCCCACAAGGTACTACAGGTTCATTTTACAAACTATATCTCTTGAACGTTTTGCACATTCATCAACATCTTTGCACATCCTGCAATCATTTTTTAAACAGTTATATTGTACATATTAGTTCATTTATTTATATTACTTTTCTTTTACATTTTTATTATTTCCTATTTTTCATTATTATTATTTTTGAGCATTTTTGACAGGACAGCTTAGACATGAAAGGGGAGAGAGGGGATGACATGTACAGCACACGCTCTACCAGGTGAGCTACCCTGGCGCCATTATTTCTTTTTAATGTCTTTGTTTATGAATGCACCATGCACCAGGGTGAATTCCTTGTGTTATTTACTTGGGAATAAATCCTTTTCTGATTTTAATAAAACTCAATTTATAAGCATCATTTCATATTTAAGTCACCTTTATAAAAGAACTGGAAAAATTGGAATATTTTAACATTCTTAGACTTCAATGGTAGTTAAATGACAATGGCGTTAAGTGATTTACGCATATCAAAAGTCCATGAATATGAATTAGAGACAAATAATTAATATAAAAATATAAACAACTAATAAAATGTATGTGAAGTCAAATGTATTTTGTTCAAGAGGCGGACTTTAGCTCACCCAATAAGAACGTTCACCGAATCCTGCAGCGGCCTGGGTTTGAATCTGACCTGTGGCCTTTTTCTGCGTGTCATCCCCCATCTCTCTCCCCCTTTCATGTCTATCCACTGTCACTTTAATAAAAGGGAAATATAATCTTAAAAAAAATAATGTATGTTGTTCAAAAAAAAACAACATTTGTGAAATCATTGTGTGTTTTGTGAGATATCATCTCTCCAGCTCAAGCTAATGATAGTGGCTGCATAAACCCTGATCGAGACATGCCAGTGACCACAAGGTTACACCAGAACATTAGCAGAGCCTCGCAGAGGAATTAGCTCATTAATGTAATGGTAACAATATGGAATTGGCCTCCCCAGGGAGAGATATGGCAGGAGAATCTTTGCAGCTGCCTTTTTTGTAAATCACTCAGCTTATCTGGTTGGAGAAGGTGATCAATACGGCAGCATCACTGTAAACAGATAATGTAGCGCACTCTAGGGCGAGCGTCTGCATAGCAGCCCATTAGGCCACACAGCCATCCAGATGACCGATAGTGATAAGTAGACAGTCGAGCCACATCCTTGCGCTGTATCTCGTCACCAGCTCCCAACTACACTGACCTGACTGAGGTGCATCACAAGGTTAAAGTGTGACCTCTCCTACATTTCACACGGTTTACAAAAACAGAAAAAAAGGATTCAGTGACATTTGTTTGAGTGAAATTGGGACTATTCCAATCTGCACATGGATTCATAAAAATAACAGCCTTTTATTTTCCTACATTGTAGCGGACTAATGGTAAGTTCTTTTAATCTTAACTACAGAGCATATTGTATACAATACATGTGCCCAGAATAAATGCCTCCACAGGGCTGGATTGATGTGTTCATCAGGGGCTTATCCCGGCTTCAGTTCTTAGCTCTCAGCTGGCAAAGCTCCTATTAGTCCAGCGGTATTAACGGCACAGGACTAACTGACAGGCAAGCCGGTGAACCAAGCTATCAAGCTAGATACTAAACAAGCTATTGAAATAACCTATTAGGCCTTAGACATACTGTAGTATGTCTGCTGTTTATCTCACGCATGTGTAACACTCCTCAGCAGAGAAACCCGTTTAGCCATATGGGACAGGTTTAGTTATGGAAGTAAAGCCAGTTCAAGACCACACTTTTATACTATACATAACTCACTCCAGTGTTTGATTGGGCTACTGTGCGGAGGATAGTAACACAAGGGCCTAATCTTCACCTCCCGTTCCTTTACCACAGCATGTCAAGATGTCTTAAAAGCCAAGGAGGTAATGTATGCACTTAAGTGAACACACCGTCATGCACTGATGTGCAAACAAACTCAGCTAACAAACACTTTGTCCAAGAAGACAGTCTCTCCATTTAAGATAATAACATTTCTTCCAATTCAGATGTCTGCTTGAAATTCCCTCAGATTACAATGATTGAGGAAGAGGGAGTACAAAAAAAAAATCAATATACATGTGATGCCTTTTAAAAGCCTTATAAATACAAGAAGCATTTGTCCATTAGCAGAGATTCAGAGACCAGTAAATGCTAATAAATGGGAGTGCAAGGCCATTCGAGTCCATTACAGAGTCCCACTAGTGAGTATGGCAGCCTCTCTGAGGTTATCTACTGGCAGGCCATGCAAACGCCAGACCCACAACTCAAAAATACTCTGCACTCTAAATGATAAATGGGACACATGTGCTTTTTGTGTTTCGAGAGAAAAGAAAGAACACAAATTGATTACGGAAATGCTCTCCATTTCTAGAAGGGCAGTGTTGTTACTTATTAATACATTTTGAGGATATTTATTGAGATGAAGCAATCATAAACAATGATGAAGTAGGTTAGTTGAGACTGGCTCACTCACTTTGGGCAATTGCAAAAACAATCACAAAGAAAGAGGATATAAAAAAAAAGTGTGTTGTCAATAGGGTCAGAGAAAGGATACACTCAGAGAAGGACAGTAACAGCTGTTTGAGGCCTTGTGAATATACAGCACGAGGTTGACAGACATTAAATCTTCCTGTCCTTTTAAGTCTTGTAAACACAATCAGACTGCAGAAATTAAAATCTGTTAATACTATTTTTGTTCTTTCAACATTAATCCCCACACAAAGAGCAGCATATTTGTACACAGTCAAAGAGAAATGTATATGTAAGAACCTGTTTAGATTTTTGCCAGTGAAAATGTGTACTGCCAGTTATAAACCTAATTCATTTCTGTTTCTTTGACATTTACTAATTATAGAGTAATAAATACTAATACAACCTTTTTTCACTAGTTACATTACATTACATCAAGTAAGCCAGCCCATATGTGTTCATATTCTTTTTGAGTACAGTGTTGATAATAGCTATTGATGTATTTAGTTTAAAAAGGCACGGCATTAGGTCATTAAATAACATTAGATAAACATTATGGATCAACATTTATTGAAAAATAAGTTATAATATTATATGTGTATTTTTAGTGGGGTCATCATGCAGGTGCTGTACATCATAGATCGTTCATAAATTCAGGCTTATAGAAAATATACCTGTTGTTGCAGAAAATCACTCCACACTTGTTCCAATCCTGTCAATGAACCTACATTGGCACAGTGGATAGGACACATGCCTTTTGTGTGTGAGATCCGGGTTCAATTCCTACTGCAATGCATCTACCAATATGTCCCTGAGCAAGACACTTAACCCATAGTTGCTCCAGAGGCATGTAGCCTTTGACATATATAGCAATTGTAAGTTGCTTTGTATAAAAGTGTCAGCTAAATGACATGTAATGTACATTTACTTTCACAACTAGTCAACAAGATTACTCTTACTTGTCGCAGCTGATCTACACAACAACTGGTCAGTCTTTCAGAAATCAAACTGTTCCAATCATAAGCTAAAGGGACAGCTCACCCTGCTGGCTTGAAACAGAAACTTGATTAAGTCATGATAATAAACTGAATGGCTTAGCAATTGTTTGTGTTTTTTTATTATTATTATTTTGAGTGAAGTTGTTAGATCCCGGATAAATACACGAGCATCCAATTTTATGCATGTAAACTATATCGTTATGTAAACTTAAAATGTAAGAATTTCAATTTGGTAACAGTACTCACTTAAGAGGAATACGAGGAACTGCAGTGGGTGTGGAAGCAGCAGCAAAGACCTGCAGTATTTGTTCCAGAGCCGACAGGCCACCGCCTACTTGGAAGGCCACTTGGTCTGCATTGTTCTGTTGAGACGAGAGAGAGAGAGAGAGAGAGAGAGAGAGAGAGAGAGAGAGAGAGAGAGAGAGAGAGAGAGAGAGAGAGAGAGAGAGAGAGAGAGAGAGAGAGAGAGAGAGAGAGAGAGAGAGAGAGAGAGAGAGAGAGAGAGAGAGAGAGAGAGAGAGAGAGAGAGAGAGAGTGTGTGTGTCAGGGGACAACGAGCCACAGGCTGGACAGGGGATTACATGGCTCCACCAGGGAAGGAGGGAACCTTGCTTTCTCCTACAGGGGCGAGGGATAGAAATCTAAAACAAAGTGATCCCAAAAGTATTCCCGTTTAATCTCAAAAGTGCACAACCTGACTCCGCCCCACAACAGTCAAGTTTCAGGGAAGGCACATGCTCTGCAGGCTCCAGTTAGCACCAGGCTGGTCTCAACAGATGACCACAGACTAAGTGAAACTGAAAAATGCTACTTGGGCAAACAAAGAATGGTGCTATTAAAGAACTCTTAAATTAAGACAGTCAATTCTATTCGGAAAACATAAAAACATTAGTCTTATTATAATCAGACCTAAGTTGATAATGCATTAGATCTGAGGTAATAAAGATGCAGCATTTACATTACTTCACCTATTGTGTCAGCATTGACAGGGATTAATTAAGAAGAATTTTTCTTTAACCTTCAACACTATCCAGTATCACATGTTTAGAGATGAGCTTCTCACACACTTTAGTTAGTTTTTAGTTAGTTTGTTCAATTTTTTTTTTCTCCTTTCACTGCCCTATTCATTTTATTTTAGACTAAAGCTCTTAGTGCAGACAGTATGTTGGACAAAAGTTTTTCAGACATGCAGATGAGGGGCAACTTTGGACATTGTTATGCCATTAAACACATTTGATAGAAATGAAAAGGTTTAGACCAATAATAAGCAAATATGTTTTAAAAGTGTATGTGCCTAAAAATGCCCCCCAAAAAATCATCTTATTAATTTTATAATCTAAAAATGTAAGCTTTCAATTGTGCCCTATTTGTGGCATTTTAAACTTGATTCAATATTAAACTGTTGAAACTACAACTCACTCAAATATTAAGAGACATGTGATGAGGGAGGTTCATGTCATTTGACTTCCTGATTACTTTCAGAGAGGATATTTTAAATTCATTACTCTCGTATAATAGGGTCCACTCCGACCAGATTCTTTTTTTTTTTTTTACACAAACTAATGGTCTACACTTGTATCAGCTTTATTAGGTACACATCCCTGTCACACACACACTTCTTGTTACTCCAGTCAATAAGGATTTTAGTGAACTAAACTGCCAAACGTTTTTACTCAATTATGTAATGAACTAAATCAGCAGTAGTGCCATAGGCGAGGATATTGGTTAAATTACTTAATTTCATACTACCACGTTTGCAATTGCTATTCATTTTCTGTAAACTGAACTTGATAATGTATAATGAATTTTTTAAATATCAAGGTAAAGTTCCTGTTGTTTTTAACTTACATTATTTTTTCTCACTTTACTTAAAAATATATAATAGATTACTAAGTAACTTAGACCAAAAAAAGTTAGTCGGGTACATTAGATTTATGTACACATGTTAATAGTTAAGTCCTGCCATCCTGTGATGATAGAGTAATTGGCAGTACGTCAGATGCAGTTGCTACAGTGTCTTATAAATCAACAAGTACAAAGCCAGGAGCCTGCGCTTAGAATCAGGCATGTTTGTGCCTGGGTCGACAGGGAGGCAAGGAGCTGGAGGGGAGCTGCTGATGGAGGGCCTTCTTCACACAACTGCAAAGGGGCCGTGTTACATTGCAGGTCACTCCTCTGCCTCCACATAATGAAGCTCCTCAGTGCTGTGACAGTACTAAAATCCAGCCACTTCACAGTGCTTTTGTTCCACAGATGGGAAGTTGCCAACAAGCCTGAACACATTGAGAGAGAAGCGCTTTACCAAATTACAGATAAGCTCTTCATCTGTCATTCATGCCGCTGCTGAGGTAACTGCTCCTCGATTCCGGTGTTAGACACACATAGAAGACGTATGGAACAATCATTTAGGGTTTAGGACAAAAACATTTTCAAACACGCCAAACACCCTTTGCCTTCAACAGAATTAGAAATGTCTCAAAGACTAAGCATTGTTTATAAAATACCTCATTATGACTTCCTTTCTGTGGGTTGCCAGCAGTTTCCATGCCTAATCAATTGGGTCTAAGTCATTGAGCTTGGCTTAACCCCTCTCTTAACCCTCCCATCAACACACCTACCTAAAAGCTTCTAGGCAAAATGAGAAAAGGCAGCTCTTTCATAGCAGCTTATCAAATGGTATTAAAGAGGGTAACTGGGACCTGCCCAGTCCTGGCTGGGTTTCTTGGCTAGTCAGTGCTTTTTTTGCTCTGCTGACAGATGCTGTGATGATGGAACAATACAAGTGAAGAGGATTAAGTTTAAACTACCTGACATACTATCTTAAGGTGGTCTATGCATGCAATGGGCCACAAAAACAAAGCAGGCTCAAGTCATGCAGAGGAAAAAGAATCATGTTTGTATGTAATTACAGTGACAGTTTATGTTCACAGTAAGCGGAATTTGAATGAACTCTTAAAAAGGATGAAAACAATGTTGTCACCCTGTGCTCTCAAAACAGATACTCAGACAGAAATAAACTTGGTTGCAATCAAAGTTAAATAAGATTAGAGACCAGGGTCCTTTCTGCATTGAGGCTACATTTAACTGAACATTTGCACTCTCAGTTAAAAAAAAAAAAAAATAGAGATTTGAGATGCATAGGTGGATAGCAAATCTTATTATAACACACTAACCTAGGATGGTGAGGATGGCAATCATTAATCCTGTCATACATCAGTATGTTAGCATTGTTATTGCGAGCATGTTAGCATGCTGAAATTAGCATTTAGCTCAAAGCCCTACTGTGCATATGTACAGACTCACAAAGCTGCTAGTGTGGCTACTGACTCTTGGTTTAGAGGGTCACTGCACAGAGTACTACTTTGCCTTTGAAAGCAGCTGCATAATGTCTTTTCTGGTCTGATAAAAATTAGATCAAGTGACATACTAAATAGCTCTTTTAATGGTTAACGGTTAATCCTTGTTCTAATTGTTTGTGCTAAGCTACTGTAGGCTAAACATGTCCGAGACCTTCAGCAGATGACATTCATTCATGTAAGTGTTTCTTTCCAATCTGTCAGTGCCTGGCCAACATAAGCTACAACAAAACACAGTAACAGGACGAGTGAATAATTTCCCCTCAAATAGATAAAAAAAAAAAAAAGAGCCACCACTAAGGGCTAAACATTCAGACACAAGTGTGGCGGATGAGTCCTGAATAATACAACAGGGGAAATCTTATCCAATTATTGTCCAGGGTGACTATTGTTACGCCAGCTGATGGGAGGCCCGAAACAGCTGGTATTTCATGCGACAGTGTCCACAGACCAGCAGACCTGCCAGATTGCACTTTGTAGTCTCCTCCTACCAGACACTTTAATTAAAGCAGAGAAGAGGGCACAGCCTCAGTCCTGCCCCACCAACAGATGGACAACAACTGGCAGAGTTCATTAAGAACTGGCTTCAACTTTGATATGTGCGTTCAAATCACGAGTTCACTCCTTCACAACTAAAACCTAACAATGACAGATGAATATGATCACCCTCTCCTTATGAGTTCATTACACAGCCTTATAGAAAAGCTAGAGAGTGGTAAACAAAGCTCTGTGGGCCAAGTCGACTGCACACCACAACAAGGCAACTGGAGTAAACATTTTAAGGTTGAGCATAAACTGTGTGTTTACAAGACATAATGGCATATGATTTAGTAGACTATGTGAAGGCAGGGCGAACATGGAAATGGATAATTCTACAAACTGTGTTTATTCTATAAAATAAACCAAGATTAATCAAAGGCCTGTCGGGCGCAAAATCAAACCTTCCATAGAAACCACAGACAGCCTCTAGTTGTAACCACTACACCAAGAAGCTTAGAACCATTTCACTCCCCATTTGTCGTGTGGTGAGGAAACAACATGAGGCTGTTTGGGAACAAATTACTAGAATGAGAAATACAACACTGAGAGCTGAAAGGATTTTCTTCATTAATGTACGAGTTAATTTTCTCAATTAATCATAAACAACCAAATAAATGGAAACTTCGACGATAATAATATGAATGTCTGATAAAAAAAGTCATTCAAAGTGGTTTAGTCTAACAAAAAATGTGATGCCCTTAGGGTTGAAACTAAAATATTCTTTTATACATCTGATCAATAACTGCATCTAAAAAATGATAAATAGTGACATATGTACTGTATGTTAAAGAGGCCAAAGGAATCTTCAAAATGTTACACTGTTAAAAAACTATTTTTTAAAATATGTGAAGCTAAGAAAAGTAAGGAAATTTACTAGCAAATCCACAAGCTCTAGCTTACAAATATTTGCTAGTTTTGCTTGATGACTTCAGTAATGAATTTTTTTTAAAGTTGACAAAAATATAAACTGACTAATCAATACTTTTTAAATGACTAAAACTACGTATTCATCCATAAATATGCAGTCACGTTTAAGTCAGGAGTGTTGCTTTTGAAAGCCTTTGGTAATGGTCCATGTCAAACACATAAAACAAATAAGGAATATGGTATTATTATTGACAGTTAGGGTCGCCAGTTTTTATAACTCAGTTGTTGTTGTTTTTTTAAACCAAGAAGTAATGTACAACACTGTTACACTTTAATTCAAGTGTGGGAGAAGAATATTTTGCTTATAAATGTTTTAAGATGTCTAAACTGAACAGTATGTTGCTCACTTGTGCAGTCAATGGCCAGCAAGTGACAAAGTTCTGACACTGCTAATCTGGACTCTGTCAGTCTGCTGGAGGCCCAAGCAAGAAACCTTATTATCCAGCTACGCCGCCCTTCACCTTCCCCCAGTCCCACTGGACAGCCCAACCAGGCTCCAACAGCTGGCAAATGAAAATGTCACCTTGATGAAAAGTATTTGGATCAAGATCCTGATAGTTCCTTACCTGTCATATACGTTTTCCTTTTCTAGACAGGCGTAAACTGAAAGCAGTTCTAAATACTTTGGGCAATATATAAATACAGGGGCTCAAAAATAGGGGCAGAAAAGAGCAGCACATTGGGAAAAATGGTATTCCCAATCACAGAGAGTAAAGAAAGAAAAAAAACACAGGTTTGACAGAAAATAAACCATTAGAGGCCACAGAGGGAGAAACACACTGGGGTCAGAGACTAGACGTAGCCTAGAAAGCAGGGGAGGAGTGAGGGGGGTGGGACCCAAACAGCAATGCAGGAGGGGGAGTGTTGGGTGTTGTCCAAGGAATTAGCAGAGAAAGTGGAGACTGAATCAGATATGAGGGAGAAAAACAAACCTCTAGGTGAGTCAATGACATGAGAGATGCTTGTTAGGTCAAATAATCTAAACGGTCCCGACTTGATGTGACTCAGGGGCCAGACAGCCATGCTGACGGAGACTCTATTTATTTGACTTTGTCCAGGGATTAGAGAGGAAAGTGCTCCCCAGGCTGCCTCATTGACCAATCACATTGCTCCACTCATTGTTGAGTGGATATTTCTGTAAGAAGCTGCTGAAGCAGAACTTGACAAAGCAGTTTAAAACTGTGCTTTTGAACTGAGGGAAAAGACAAAGCAAAAGCCCCCAGAGAGAGCTGCACCCTCTCCAGCCACACCACTGTTGAATAGAACACATCTACTGTGGCCCACTGCCCTCTGACCTCCCACTGGGAGTATGTGGAGCTGAGGGGAGGAGCCCTCATGTAGTGACAGCTTGTGAGCTACTCACATCACACTGGTCTCCTCCTCTCTCCTTACAGCACACTGTGCCACCCACCTCAGCCACCTCTTTCTTTTCATCTCTGGGGAAATTCGGTAATAGCCTCTCTGGCCGGCCCCCTCGTCACTGATGGGACACCATAATCTCTCTATCCTCACGCCCAGAGGCATGCACTGTGGGATGTTACGATGGCTTGAACCACAACTTGGCAGGAAATTTATGCCTCATTACAGGAAGTGGACTGTATATTCTCCTCATCATAAACATGGTGGCAGGTGTTTTAATTCCTCCTCTCAGTCTCAAATTGATGTGAGTTCTAGTGTAAAAAAAATAAAAAAGCTATACAGTCATGCAACAAAACCTATATAAACTATAGTTTTTACATGCCATTGTATCTGACAATTAGATATATGTATACAGCTGTAAAGAAGTGTAGAAGTGTAAGATAAAAGCCAAATCTCTGAAAAAATGTCAAATTTGCTTGCTTTTGTTTATTAAAGTCTTGTGTATCCATGGCATTTCATCTGGAAATCCTATTTACTATCGTCTAAACCAGTGACATCCGAGTCGTGCAAGCCACATAGACACGAGACAATGCTTGCTCTTGCACTGGGAAGCTCCTCTATTGGTACCATGTGCACAATGCAAACACAGTTAATCTGGTCTTCATTAGCCAATAACCAAAGGCAAGTTGGTTTAGAGTAAGTGATACTCTGCATTGGGAGGGTGAGAGACAGGGAGACACAGCCAAACACAACTCATCACTGGAGAGACATGCCAAAGGGCTGGCATGACCTGTGCACTGCTGGAGAATGTTCAGTCGACAGACAAGCAACAAAGCAGACCAGAACATAATGCATCAAAGAGGATGTGTAGTGGCAGCAGGCAACTATACGTTAAAGAAAAGTAAGAGTATAGGTGCATAACAAATTATTTGATTGTCAATATGTTAAAATAATAAATCACAACACCAATAATATCTACATAAAACTCAATCAAACTATCTTCTGTATCTATGTGATCTATTTGTTGCTCTACCTGTTTCTCTAAGATGCGAGAGATCTCTCCCAGAGTTCTGTCCAAACCAGACGCTTTGTTGTTGGCCCACTGGCCGCTGTCTTGGCCCTGAAGCTGCTTCAACAAGTCCTTCACCAGGCGCTGCAACCTGAACATACAAGAGCCAGTAGTTATTGGGAACAAAACATAACAAAATCAATCTGCAACAATTTGGATCATCAATAATTATTAGCTACAACCCTAAAATAAGAACACATTATGCATTTTGGAAAGTTTTGATGACTTGATTCACTATTTTCTTTTTCAGATAAAAAAAACTGACTTTTTTGGACCAAATGATAAAAAGAAAATACTCAACTATAATGTTAGTTAGTTGCAGCCCAACACCAAAGTGTTCTAATCATTAGGATAAAAGATTTCGGAAAAAAATATGTATATGTATGTATATGTATGTATGTATGTATGTATGTATATATATATATATATATATATATATATATATATATATATATATATATATATATATATATATAAATAAAAATATTAAACTTCAAATTATGGAAAAAAGAAAAGGAAAACACTTACTTGGCCTTGTATGGGGAGTCAGGGATCTGTGTTTTTGCCTCCATTGACGTCTCATATTCCTTCGCCCTGCAGATGGAGAAGTAGGAAAAAGTTTTTGAATACCAGGAACACAACAGATGAAAGTGTGAAGAGAGAAAGGAAAAAGTTCAAACTGAGTCTGTTTATTTGGCCTGTCTGCCAAAATAAAATAAAATAATCAGAAAGGGGCTCTGTAGGGACGGGTGTTTAGCTGGCATTGACTCATATTATGAAGACTTAATTCTACCTTTAAATCCGCCTTCCTTTGAGTCGTTTTTAACAAGGGAGGCTCAAGTTCTTCACTTCACTCCCTGTCAAATAAACAGTTAAAGGGGGTCACAAGCAAGGAAACCTGTGTTTTGAATGTGTGATCTTCTAAAAAGGTCATGGTCATTAGGGGACTGGTATCTCTGTGGCATTACTCCAACAGCCAGACTCCGAGAAGACGTCTGAGAAACACAAACTCTGTGTCTGTGTGTGTAATTGGGTGGGGAACTCTGTCCGTAAGTCAGGTATTCCCAGACATGATAAGTAACTATTGATCAGAGTTAGATTGAGCGCCTTCCGGTTACCCATCTCTACACTGATAGGATCAAACACTTCCTGGAAGACGACAGGGGGATTTGTCCCGGCAGGCCAGACGTGGACCGACCAAAGCCCCGTTCTCTTTTCACAATCTCTTGAATTCAAGGGCAGCCATCTAACAGCAACTGATAACTCACCGCACAGCTAGACCATAGTAGTCTAGCTTGTTTCCAAGTTCAGAACCCATCTTGACACTACCTGACAGACTACTTGCATACAATTTTAATAGCACTGCTTTACCTTCCCAAAGCACTTATTAGAAGTTAGCCAAACCGCGAAAAAAGATTTGGGTTAAAATGTGTGTTCACTGCTTTATGACCAAGGTTGCAATGTTGGCCTGGTGAGAACCACTCACGTTTTACGAACACCATACGGTGTTCCAATAAAATGGTACATTTCCACCCGGTGGTGAAGCAGCTCACCTTTATGTTTACTGGGGCTCTGTGTTATTTATGACCTCTGAAAGCTTGCTGCCTTTGAGTGCAGGGCTGGTGCAGGAGTGACGGTGAACAGAGACAGATCATGTTGTCACTTTCTCAGTACTGCTGAGCCTCACAAAGCCAAAAACAGCAGCACTAAGAATAAAGCCTTGTAGCAGAGTGCTTCAGCCTGTAGTTGCCTCTTTATTCCACTTTTAATGTATACTTCATCCTGAAAAGCATAATAATGTTAATTAATTAGTTTTTTTTTTTTTTTAATAAACTCAGGGTCAAATCCACAGGTCAATCATGATAAGAAGTTGGACGCTCTATTAGGATCATTAAGTCTGCCTACACTCACAAGAAGCCATTGACCACTGTGGCAACAAAGGAAGAAGTGTACTCCAATGTAGCCAGACTTAAAATGGCTCGACAGACTCACATAAGAATCAAAAGTTTGAAAGAAAGTTCAAGTCCATTTAACAAGGTTGCTCGCAAACTATTTTGTTACTGTGTAACTGTTCTGTAAAAACACAAAACAATGCAATTAAGAGAATCAAAATGATTGCAGGTGAATAGAAATTGGCTTTTTGCAGATGATATACATAACTGATGTTAGTATTAGAAGAATGCATGGGCCAAAAAAAAAAATTCTTAAATGAAAAAAATATTCTTAATCATTATCCCAAAGAAGATAATAAAGAACAGACTCTTTGAAATAAGTTATTTAGTTATTATCCCAAACCAGATATTGAAGACTTAATACCTCAAACCTACTTTTATACATCATAAAAGTCATTATCTAAATCCCTTTATAGATCTTTCAGATACACAAATAAATGTATTATTATCCCCTAAAAATTCAATAGTTATACCAGTGGCTTACATACGCTTCATGACTAAGTGGAAGGCTAGTCAAACATTGTCAGACCCTCCTCCAAAGTACTCTGAAGGATGTTCTGACCACTCCACATAGCATTTTGGGATGGGAGAAAAACATGCTCTGGTTTAATGGCATGTCTTTAACCAATCAGAACTGTCATGAACGTTGCAGAGAGCCGCTGCAAAGTAAACGGAAAATACATGCATCCGTTTGGAATTTCCTGCAGCACTGGAGCAATCCCTGAAGTAAAACTAGTGGGAGGCAGACAGCAGCAGAAAACAACAACAAGAGAGTTAAGTCAGCATGATCCAGGTGTTGAACCACCAACATTGTGATTTATGTTCGACCCACTATCCTTGCTGTGGTGTGTGTTAGCTCCGTTTATTTGGTTACATGTCTGTCCTCTATTTCAAAACTAACAATAGAATTGGAAAAAAGAGGTGTTGTTTTGATACATTTCCTGACCAAAACCAATGAGTTTTAAGTCAAGGGCCATTTTCTTATTTATTTTCCAAGCAGATGGAGAATGTTTCATGAGAAGTGCGCACTATATCATTCCCAAGCTAAAAACAAAAGTCTGTATTAACATTAAAGAATTTTGCAAACTGATTAACATGCCTGAACATTTGTGTTGGGCTTTTACTCTTCTTTAGCCTGATTTATGTACTATCAAAATGTGATGTGAAAATGTGTGTGTTACTTATATGCTATTGTACTTGTATACTTAACACATATTTGATTGTTTGTGTTTACATTAGGTTAGTGAATCCTAAGCCATTGATTGAGTTTGATAGAGGCCATATCTTACCTTATGCCTCTTTAATTCATTTTAGTATGCAAAGTCCATCTCAGATATTAATGTCATCTTGTTTGTAGTGGAATACTTCCAATAATCTGTTGTTGATGCAGACTGCATCAATAACATCTTACAGTAAGTATTGTCAACATTGTGTCTCTTTCCACTCCTCTCCCTCCCTGTTGGGACAGCCAGTTAAATTGATTGAGCTCAGGTCCAGGTTCTGAAACACAGCAGCTCTGCCTCCTATTTGTTGATTACTATTGATTTTCTTTGATAACTCATTTAAAAATCAATAACTCAGAAGAAAAATAGGCATGGCTCATACATGCCTAACATACATTCTGTACACCGAGGAAGGTTTCAGATTTGGCAATGCCATGGCAGCAATTTGGAGGAAAGCTCTTTACAGGTGAAAGCTGGGGCCCTACAGATCGATTTGCAGTTTTGCTCCCCAATCACAGAAAGTGGTCATAAATTAAGCTCATCAGTGTTACTTGTGGACAGCCAAGATGCACATAACATCTGCGTTCTCTTTGTCACTCATTAAAATAAAAAGTCCCGGCACAGTTGTGTCCTCTGTGAGGATGCGCAGGGGAGCGAGAGAGAGAAAATGATCACCTGGAATTCATCCTTGCGCGGAGCTTTTTCGCTTTCTTCCGTGCCTTTTGCCTCTCTTCTCCATCCTTCATGCTCTCAGAAGACACAGAGCTGTCCGTCACTATATCCACAATGTATTTCTTCAAGGAAAGATGCTCCTAGAGTAGAAAAAAATCAATACATTAAAGACACTGCAGGCAAATTTGTGTGCCATTAATTATAACACACTTCTAAAATAACTATTGTGTCTGTTTTTTGGTGCAAAAACAAGGGAAATACAATTTAATTAACAGCTCTAGATTCTAGTTACAGATTGAGATTTAATTAACAAAAAAACAAACATTTTAAAAGTTTATAAAATGCATTGTTCTAGATGAAACTACAGTATATAATATAGGACAATTAGCTTTACCTGGGCAGCTTCATCATTAAAATGCTGCTTTTACATTAAAACAATTACTGTAAAGAAAAGGAGGATGGAAATTGGCAAGAGTGAGACTATAGTGCCTATATAAGAGTTGTGTCTATTGTATACAATTAATCATTAAGAAGTTCTTTGCAAAATTACTGAAAAAAGAACAGCACATATACTTTAAAGTTAAATGTCTTCCAGTAGAGATTACACACTTTGGATATGGCACTGAATATTATATAGTGTGACATGTAGATCTACACCTCTCAATAACACCATTGTACCCTGTAATTACCTCCAATGCTTTATAATCTTTTGAAGCCACACGCCCATGGACATGCTAAAAGGCTGAAGGTGTTGCCTCCTGTCTGGCCCTGTCAGATGATTCTGATATTTCCACCAGGAGACAGGGGAATGTAACCCAATTTGAACAGCATGATGCATGTGCAAGAAACCAATTACCCAATTATGCTGTCATCCAGCACCCCAGAGGATAGGATGGCCTCACAGATAAAGGGTTTCCATTCAGCAGTCGAGCTAACTTGTGTGGGATGCCATACCCGTTGGTTACAAATGTTGTCAGTGCACCTGCTGCCTGAATAGGGGTTCCACTTTGGAAAAACAGGTGTCCTTAGGTGGGCGAAAGTGATTTAGTGCAAAAAAACTACAGACTGAATCTAAAAGGTTTCTTTACTTAAAGGCCCTGACAACCTGTTTTCTAAATGAAGCTGTTACTACGAGTTTGAACATTTTTTCTAATTTTACAAACACATAATTTTTGTTGTCTGTGCTTTTTTTCAGTGTTTAGAAGTTGGAAGGACTCCATTGGGAAAAGGTGATGTCATATTTTCATAAACAAATCAATATTTGAATCAAAATGTGATGACAGGTGTTGTGCGCTTATGTAGCCAACAATTTCAATCAACTACGAGTATAACCAACTTCTGAAAAAATATTTTTCATATACACATTTATTAAGAGTTTGAGTGTGGCACACTTAGTAATGAATATTCAATATTAATAGAAAAAGATAGAAAAAATTAAACCAACATTTTCCTTTATTGTTGATCAAGTAAATAAGTTGGTAACTAACTTAAGAATTGTTTTTGTCTTTTTTTACAGCCTTAAAGTAACAAGAGTAAAATTGCAGAAAGGGGACAATGATAACTGCAAATGAGACTATTACTTTTTCTTGGAAGGATGTGTGCGTATCTGTATTAGTATGCGCACACTTCCGCCCTCTACTCCACAGGATACCACAGGTCAGTCATGACTCATGACCGTAGCTGTCCCTCTCTTGGTAGACAGCTGTTCAGTAATCTCTCTGAGAGGCTATCCAGTGCACAAGCCACTCACTTAATGTAATTGTTTCAGTAAAGCATCCAAAACATCTTTGCAAAATCACACTGATAACATAAAAGGGTACCTGAAATATTAAACTGTCAAATATAGTATAATGCTGGCATACAGACGATGATCCTGACTAAGAGAGCTAATAATGGTATAATGATACATCCCATTTCCTGTTGCTAGGAGGCGAGTCTGAATAGAAGTTGTGTAGACAATCAGACTCAAAGATAGACAGGTGTCTACCACTGAACCATTGTAACAAAGTAGCAAAGACGCTGGCCTAAGGGCATTGCTACCGCACAAAACCGCAGTTTGCCTGTGGTGGGAGTAATATGATACAACTCTACACATCCCTCCCTTTTTCTGAAACAAAAAAATATACAGATCTAAAAGGTGGCCAACACAAATACAGATATGCTCATCCTTTGCCTCTTTTGTCACATACAAAGGCCTGAGAGGTAGGCTTTTTATTTGGTGTGAAACAAACAGCTGTATTTGATGTTTGACTAGGTGAGATGTTTGACTAGGTGAGATATGACACTACATGCTGGATTGAGTTACCATCACTACAGTTGTTTACATGACAATTTTGAATTGAACTGCATACTATCAGTGACATTTAAGGACGGAACAAGTCACAAAGTCAAAAAGATTATTCATTGGTTGTCTCTTTCAACAACAGCTTTGCTGCAATAACTAGACCAATGTCAGATCTCAAAACAGGGTGGGGAAGGAGAAGCTTGCTTCAGCTGGCAGTCTGGATATTTCATCAAGGTTCTCAATGTGTAGCTATCAGCACAGCTTTGACTACAAGACCTTTATGACTATTCAGTGTCTTTGGGAGGTAAGCTCTGATATTGTCTGCTGCCTGGTGATCCCTCTACTGGCCATGCTTGTGGAGCACTACGGACAAGCAGGACAGAAGAACAGTATTTCCTCAGAGAAGCCACCAATAAAAGCAAAACACCCTTGTATTGTCTTCACTTTCGGGACCTCTCGTATCCCTCAGGTCAAATTGACCCGTGACTTATTTGGGGTTTTAAAAACAATTCTGAAATACAATTTTACTTCATAATCTATTAACAAACACCTTATCTCAATTTCAAACAATTGCAATAACATACTGTATATGTTTAGGGAATGCAATCAGTCTCTACTAGAACACAACTAAAAATGGAAGTGGGATTTGTTTTTTGTCATAAGGTTTTAATTCAAGTTAAAAATCCACTATGTGATCATTCTTATCTTGGAAAAAACATAAGTGGTCATAATCAGAATAATTTTCTGAATTGAGTCAGGAATAAATGTTTATCACAAAAAATAAGGTAAGGCCACTGATTTTCAGGTAGAAAAAAATTTAACTTATACCATTTGTCTTCTTGTAAAAAATAGCAATTGGGTCAATTTGACCCGAATACCAGAAGCTGTTGTGTCTTAAGGTGATCAATAAATAAAGTCCTTATGTCAGAAGTCATGGGTCTTGGATATTACTTGCATTATATTAAACCAGGATGGATGGCGAGTAAAAAAAATGGTTGCAATTCTCAAGCTCTCTCCCCATTTTATCTATTCGTCCGTGTTGATAATCAATGTATTCTGCACAATTGAACCAATTTTCATTTTAATAAAAAAAAGATTTCATTGCAGGAAGTGTTATGGAACCGCAGTCTGGAAAATAGTTGGCAGTGGTATGAACGAAATAGTGGACACCGAAATTAGGTTTGTTATTAATAACAAGGGGCCACTTAAGTCCATCTAAACAAAGTCACCAGGCGCGTAGCTATTGGGCAGCTTGATGTACTTGATGTGCCAGTAGTTCTGGACATCTAAACATTATCTATTAGAGATACTACAATGACTAATATCCCAATCCAATAATAACATATTTAATATAAACTGTTCATATTGAGATTTAGCCAGATGCAGAATAGGACAAGGATGGCTGAGTTCAGCAAGTGTTTACACTTTGACTAATAAGTAAAACAGTAAAACCTCAACATTATGGCTATTGGTAAAACTATCATATAGTAGACAAATTGCAAATGTATATGAAGTAGTACTTATATATGGACTGTGTATAGTGCTATATTGGTGAAGGGCTTCTCTCCATTGCCTTGTTTATCATTCTGTCAAACAGTTAAAAAAAAATGAAGTGCATTGGGAAAGGAAATGATTTAGAGGATAGGAAGGAGGGGGTATCAATTATTCCCTGCTGAAAAAAGCTTTAAATGAAGGAGCTGCTGAGGCCAAAGGTGCTGCATATACCACCAACAGTTGTCAGCCTCACAATGAGCACTGCTGAAAAGCCAATCTCATATTGCAGCCTGAGAGGTTACCTTGCATTAGAGCTGCCTTCCCATGGCAAAGCGCTCCATGACAAAAACAGCCTGGAGACAAGGGGGTGATGTCACCCCTCTACTGAAGCACTGAACCCTAACTGTGTACATTTCAAGGCCGATTTGTAATCACACAAAGCCAGCAGCAGAGCCGTGGCAGTATATAAGGGGCTGCATAAACAATAATAATGACCACGTCATAAAAGACAACTACGGTGTCTCTTTGTCTTTTTACATGACACATGTAGCAGTAGGGCAGTATTCTTTGACAGGATGAGCGGATGTTTGTTCCTGGCAGGGTGTGGGTGATACGCACCACTTCCTCGTCAGAGAGCTCCCGTCCCTGGATGCTGCTACTGTCTCGCACCGCCTGTTGGTGCCTCTTGCCCTTGGTGTGGCTGAACAGGTGCACTTCTGAGGTGATCTACAAACACAAACACAGTAGTCAGAGGTCACTGCTGCGGACACAATAGAGACAGAAGCAGAAAAGGGTCAACAGAGCCCCATGGGACTCTGGTGAAATGATATACCCCATGGGCAATTCAATCGGACATGAAGCGTCTCTCCTGAACCTCGGTTTACAGCAAGGAATAAGGAAAGGAAATTTTATGTTATGTGTAAGTTGGCTATACATATAAGCCCTAAAATTGCATTATATTGTTTGTATAATAATTGAACCTACAGCAACAGATGGTAGCTCTGGACATAATTAACACAATAACTCTTTTTTTCTGGGATATTAATACTTGCTTGTCCTTCAATGCAATTCAGTCCAGCAGTGCAAGTTGTGGACTAGATGTCTAAATAATGGTTTTGAGAAATGGCCACAACAAGAAGCAGGTGTACAGCAAGCAATGTTGTTCTCCTATCTCTGTAAACAAGCCCATTTAAAATAGTTTGTGTTTTGTGTCATTAAATCAAGTGCTTGCTGCTGACCCATCTATGATCTCTGGAGTCAAATGCTGGCCAAGGTCATCCAACATTTTAACAAGATTCCCTCGTTCACCCCCAAAACCTCCTCTTCATCCCATTCTGGTTTTAAGACTCAAGGTGTCCCACTCTTGTTGCCATGGTAGCTCGTTCATCAGAAATAAATGTGTCTGCTTGTGGATTTGTTGCCTGACACTTGAAAAAGCATAATCATGCTCAGTCATAAATCTCTGTTTAAGAGTCCATGTTTAATCAATGCAGTTAAATGCTCATATAAATGTGCCCTCTTCCAAAAACCCTCTGAATCACCTTCCTCAATATTTTTATGTATAAACAGCCTGCCAAATAATAGTTTTCCCTGAGCTCTTCTGCAGCAGCATATTTGTCTTTTTCCTTCACACCCATTTGTACCAAATACACCCACATATTAGTTCAGAAGAGTAAGATTACTGAATAAAAAAGGTTGGAGAACAATTAAAGCCCATTTTAAAGTAATAAGGACTTTTTGACATCCCATCTCTACGACAATAGAAGCCATGGAGGTTGTACTGTTCAACTCTACATAGTGTATTTAAGTTAGGGACACCAACTTGAGCCCTGAGACTGACGGGATGAAACTGTAGATACCATAACGCAGCACAAGGAGCACTGTTTCTTGCGCTCATACGGTGTCAGTTTGGGGGCGTAGTCTGTGTTGGCATGTCGACCACTGCTGAGCTCAGCAGCCTTCTCCTTCCTTTGCTCAATTTGCTCCATATGCCTACGGCTGCTCTCATCATGCTATGGAAAAGAACAGAAACCAGGGATCATATGGGAAACTGGCATTCCTGTATGGTGTGGATAGAGAGTTAAGGTAGCACGGTATGAACTAACCTTCATCTGTATTTTCTTCTGCAACTCCTCCATGGCCTCCTGTTGAGCAGCACTAAGAGCAGCCAGACGCTCCTCTCGATCTCTTCAGAGGGCAGAGAAAAGTAATGTAAAACAACTGTCCATGTAAATATAAGTCTCACATTTATCAAAGTGACAGTCGAATCAGACACCCGTTAATATACACTTATTTGCAACTTTATTCGGTACACCTGCTCAACTGCCCGTTAAGGAGAACTTTGGGCATTTTTTACTTCCCTATAAATGTGTGAGTACTGTCCATAGCAAAAAAACACAAAAAAACCGAATAGAATCGGTCCTAGCAAACTGGAATTGCTGCAGCTAATGCCCATAGTTATCTAAAACGGCAGTTGTGGGGGCATATTCTAAACAGTGCCTTTAACAGACACAAAATGTAATGAAAATGTCTGTGCTACATGAACTGGGCTCTTGCGTAACAACCAAGGTATGAAAAAGAGCATCTCTGAGCACACAACATGTCGAACCCAATGTGGTCCCCTTAGTTCGAGCTGAGCTTGAGTATTGATTCTGACCACAGTGTTCCCATCTTTTATTGGCTACACCCAGCAGTATAACTCGCCATGTCACAAAGCTCAAATCATCTCAAACTGGTTTCTTAAACATGATAGTGAGTTCAATGTACTCAAATGGCCTCTGCAGTCACCAGATCTCAATCCATAGAGCATCTTTGGGATATAGTCATGACCAAAAGAACAACATCACAACAAGCAAGGGTGGCTGGCATCACCCTTAGCGATAGAGTGAAAAGCTCAGGTCATCCGTGAGGAATGCAGAGTAGAACCGCTGCTCCTTTGCATCAAAAGGAGCCAGTTGAGGTGGTTGGGGGACGTGGTAAGACCCTGGGCAACTCCTGGGAGGTGTTCGAAGGCACGTCCAGCTGGGAGTAGGCATTGGGGTCAACTAGTCAGAGCTGGCAAATGTGGCTCTGGAAAGTGAAGTTTGCGGTCCCCTGCTGGACCCAACCCCGGATAAGTGGATGATGATGATGGATGGATGGATGGATGGAAGGATGGATGGAGGGGTCTTTGGGATGTAGAGGAACGGAAGATTTGCATCACGGATGTGCAGCCGACAAATCTGGAGCAACCGTGTGAAGCAATCATGTCAATAATACAGACCAGAATCTCGGAGGAATGGTTCCAGACCCCTTGTTGAATCTATGCCACAGAGACGGCAGTTCTAAAAGGCAAAAGGGGGTACAGCCTGGTACTGGCAAGGTGTACCAAATAAAGTAGCAGGTGAGTGTATACTTTCATAGTGAAGGAATTTGGAACTACGCACCTGGCCCTTTCCCGTGCTGCATCTTCCCTGGCTTTCTCTTTGTCGTGCCTCTGCTGTTCAATACGAGCCTCCTGCTCCTTCCTCCGCACCAGCAGCTCCTCCACCCGTGCCTGCCGCTCCGCTTCCAGGACTCGTTTACGCTCCTACAGGGGGAGTAGAAGAGATTATTGAAGATGCACCTAAATGTGAAATTTACAAGAACAAGAATTTTATGTGAATTGAGCATTGGTTTTTGGAGCACCTGCACAGCCTCATCTCTGGCCTGCTTTTCCTCCTGTCTCCTCTGTCTGTCCTCCTGCAGCTCGTTAAGCCGTTGCTCATACTCATTTAACTTGGCCAGGACATCATGCCTTTTGTTTTGGGCTTCCAGAGTGTTGATGAATGCGATTTCATTCACCTGTACAGACGCATATGATTATGACTGAGGATACAGGAAAGCCCCCAATCCATAGCACTCTTATTTGTTGTAATTTCTTCTGGAAATTGTGTATGTATGAATGACTTGAAATGAAAACTGTAAATGTCCCACTTTATTCAGAAAATTCCATAGCTGTCACACACACACAGTAAAATTTTCCTCCTCTACCTTGGCCTCTTCTTCTTGGGCCTTCTTCACAATCGCCTGGAGCTGCAGCTCTCGCTTTAACTCTGCGTGTAACAGCTTTTCGTCCATCATCCTCCTACGCTGCTCCAACAACTCCTCCTTCCATTTCCTCACCTCTTTCTCCTGCAGAGAGTGGAGAGTGAGAAGCAAAAGCAAAAAATAAATAAAAAGAAGAACATACATTCTCTAGGACAACACAGACAATTGATTCTTAATCTATCAGTTGCTACCCTCTCCAGTGTGTGCACATGGGGATTAATGCAAATATACACCACCTAATGTTTTTATGTGGTTAAACCTAATTTATTCTAGGACTCACTCATCTTGCCATGGCCCAGAGAACAAAAACAAACTTCATGAAAGGCTGTTGATTTTGGCCAGGGGAATCTCTCATGACAGTCTGCGGCCAGCTGGCCTGGATGCGACAGGAGGGGGTTATAATATTTAGTGATTCTATCAGGCAGTGTGCTGACAAAACCTCTCAATACGAGCCAGGCTGGGCTTAGCTTGCATGGTTTCTTCAGGGTGCTTTCCGTCAACTCGGCATGTCTTACTCACCCTCTCCAAGAGCTTCTGCAGTTTGAGCGTCTTTTCCTCCTGCAGTTTTTCCCTCAGCTGCTGCGCCTTCAGCTGTTTCTCCTCATGTTTCTTCTTTGACTCTGCAATGGTTCTGTCGAAAACATGGAAACAAATCATTTCTCTTTCGGTTTTCTCCTTATCAACAAAGGCAGACACATAAGACTCCGATAGGCACTGGGGCCTGTTTAGGCGTTCTGGGTGGTAACCTAAAAAGAAAGAGAGGTAATAAGGCAGTAAGTGGGCCTTTCACTCTCAGGCTAGTGAGTTGAATCCTTGTCAAAATAACGTGAGGGGGTACCATGTTGGTTTCAAACAGTGTTAACTACACAAAGCGTAGTGTTACAACTTTATGAAGCCAACAACAAGAAAGAACAGTCAATGTCATATGTGTATGTATGGAATGGATCCGAAATACATAAATAAAAAATGAAGGTGAGGGACCTGCACATGAGTAGACTAAGGTGCTAATTGTACTGTGTGGATGCTATCAATGTGTTAGAAATCAAGCAGTTGAAAAAGGCAGATGTGCTCAATCAGTCACTGCATAAAGAAAATGTTTTGCACCTTTTGCGTGACGGGGAGGACAATTTCTCATGCATGTGGATCCCGTGTCCAGGAGGCCGAGCAGGTTCTTCTTCTACTATGTCGCCCCATGAAGTACTCTGACGCCATGGCTCACGAGCTATATGATGACAAGCAAGGAAAATAAATAGACTTCAGTATAATGTTTGCTATTAGGAAGAATGAGAGTTTGGTTTTCATTTAGATATTGACCTTCATACCATCATAATCTGCCAGCATGTCACTCCAATCCATATTGACTCCACAACCTCCGTTGCCGATACTAGCCTGTGGTAAACATTTGTGTTTTTTAAGTCAACGTACAATCAAGAATATACTTTAGCCTGCTGTCAAAAGAAGGGGCGAAACATTTACAGTATAAATGAGCAATATTGATCTTACAGAGAAGTCACTTTCGTTGTCAGTCTCCAGGTCGTTGTTCTCGGCCTGAATCTCTCTGGTCAGCTGCTCTTCCTCAGCGATGGCACTGGCAATCGCCTCCTCGTTGGCCTTCTCCAGTCGGTCGGCAAGCTCCTCTTTTTTGGCCAGGACCTCTGCCATGGACTGGGGCTGAACACATAGGACAGATAACACCTCACACACACACACACACAGCATTTCACACTTAATACATGTTAAGTTTATACAAACATTCACTGAGTAACCAGAAAAACTAATTACAGGCACACTGGTAATATAATACTAGTATGCCTTTTCATGGATATCCTTATGACAAGTCACAATTGAAAAAACACAGGTATAAATGGTAAAATTCACAATGAGTCTATTCCATTTAGCTGCTTCCGTTTCCTAGTCCCGGTACTGAGCATGCCGGCTCACTCTCATGGCTTACCAGGAGCCATCTTTATTTACAAGAATGTCACTAGATTTTTTTTAAATCATGCTTACATTATATTGGTGAGGTGTTTCTATACTTTTTATACTCCCTATTTGCATGTTGAAAAAATATTTTAAAACACCTTAATGAGAATTAAGATTTCAATTTCGATTTCAACACATAGCTCTGTTGTTTGTTTTCATTTTTCTTGCTACTGACAGCACTCCAAATTTAGAATTTGAGCTGCCTACACCGTGTTATCCTCCTGCTAGATTTTGCACCCAACAGGCTTAAACAGGGGATGTTTTAGTCTTGTTTTTAGCCTCTACACATGCTCGAAATATCATTACATGTGCCTAGCCATTGGCAGTTATTCCTTCCGAGTGAACACATCAAATTTGACTACAGTAGATGTCACAGAAAGGAGTGTTTCGACTATTGTGGACTTCACCGGAAAACAGGAAATAAACAGGTATGGATTAACAAAACTTTTATGCCTTTCTGTGTCATCTACTGCAGTCAAATTCGCTGTGTTCACATCAAAGGAATAACTGCACATGGGTAGGCACTTGTAATGACATTTTGAGCATGTTTAGAGGCTAAAAACAAGTCTAAAACTTGCCATGTTTAAGCCTGTTGGGTGCAAAATCTAGCAGGAGGATAACGCAGTGTAGGCAGCACCAATTGTTTTCATTTTTCTTGCTACTGACACCAGTCCAAATTTACAACCAACAGAGCTACGTGTTGAAATCGACAATGCATTTAACGTAACGCAATGTGGCAAAACTACTAAAATAGAGCAGATGTTTCTATTCTAGATATCTCTAAGTGTTGATCTGAATTACACTTGGGAGCACAATCGAAAGACTAAGGAAAACACAATGTCAACCCAATCACAGTTTGTACCACACAATCATCACAAGAATCACAAGTGAGAAAGCATTCAAGAGACATGCAGGGCACATTTACCGTGAGGATGAAGAGATGGTGGAAGGAGGCAACTGTTGGTTTTGCGCTAGCGAACTATTTACTTCAACCGTTTAGGCATTTTCGGAGATTTCATGGCAACAATAATGGAATGACTGACGGATTACTCCAGAGCAGCAATTAATCTATTATAAATTATTTTATCAATTATAGAGCCGCAGTGTGTCTTTTACATGAGGTATCTATGGGAAGGTTAAAGAGTTCTGGATCTAAATTTTAAGCACACAAGTATTGCGTGGACAAGGTCAAAGACAAGACTGGTGTTAAGTATGAGACCTTCACTGCAGATTTCAGCTGACGTTTTTATTCACCACCTGTCAAAATCTGACAGTATCCCACTTAGAGGTGCAGTCATTATTGATTAGGTATACAGCGCTTTGTATTTAAACACACTTCACTTCTGACGCTGGGTTGAATACAAACTGGAAGAAGTGGCCAAAATAACTAAATTGAGAGATTGGTTTTAGGCAACACCATGGGAGCATTTGCTTAAGTACAAACGTAATCTACTCACAGCTATTCTTTACAGTGAACAGTGCTATAACAACACTCCGCAGAGGTATGCAGTCTTGCCTGCACATTTGGTCTGGAGGTTTCTTAAGATTGACTTTGTTTAGGCGGTGAAGTACCCTTGGGGATCCCTGCCCCCCCGCTCCCTACCCTCCCTCTGCTCCTCCATCTCTCAGCACTCACAGTAGAAAGCTCTGTGGGGTCCAGCACACTCTCCAGTTTCACCGCTGCCATGGGAGTCTCAGCCTGTCCTGGAACAGATGTGGCCATGCCCTGCGACGCGCCACCCTCAGCCCCACTGTCCCCCAAGGCCAACAGTACATCGAGCCCATCCGTCTGGGGAAGGTCTGGGGATGTGGAGAGGGCCAGAGCAGGGACTGGGACTGATAAGGTAATGTCTGTTGTTGGGACTGTGGCTGAGGATGGGGGGGGCTCTGGGGCTTGGGAAGGGGTAGGAGCTGGTATGGGGGGAGGCGCGTCTTCACAGGGTGCGTCGATACACACCCCCAAGTCTTGTACACTCGCTGCTGGGGGCTGCACCAACAGTCACACAAACACACGCAAACTCAATTAAAGACATGCATATTTCAAGCAGTTCATGAGAGCAATAACAAACAAAAATCAAACCAATCAATAGTCAAAACATAGTTGAAAACACAAATCATGCAGGAACCCAGGTATTGACATGCCCTAAACATCCAATAATGATTAAATTAAGCTGATTGGAAATACTGATCTGAATTTGAAAATCAACTGATGACTATAACACACTCTTGCCGAGTGTGTCTTGAGGCATCGACAGAGTATTCATTTCATGAAAGGGAAAATGGGTTTTCTGACTCTGATATGTCAGTGTACAATCAACTGCCTTAAAGTTGATATGCCTGTCTGGACAGTCTATGAATACCATGGAGCCCAAAACAAAAACAAATGTGGCTGATAAAAAGGTCTAGTGTTACTTTGCTTCTTGTAAATAATTGATATCTAGGGACTGCTAGGGAAGAAAGACATCACAAGGTACTGAACCTCAGTACCTCCATCATGTTTCCGTTCTCTGGATGTCCGATCTTCTCCGGGGGATCAGGCTCTACAGGGACTTGCTGCTCAGTGTCCTTTTGGGTTGTGTCCTTGTCAGGGGGAAGCTGAGGATGGAGTTGTTGCTCCTCCTTTGGCGGCAGATGTGACTGGTTACACTTTGGGGGGACATGAGCCAAGACAGGACTGATCTTGGCAACTATGGCAGCAGAGCGAGGTTTGGCAGTACGTCCTCGTTGGACGGTCTCCCAGCCCTCAGAATCCTTTTTACCTGGAAAACCCAAGAGGTACAGTGTTACTGTGCTCTCCATGTTACACTCTGTGTTAGAAGTAAGCGTGTTCTCTCAAGGTACGTTCTGTGTCTGTGCAAGAGGGGAATTCTTACCCAGTTTTTCTACAGGAGCGGTGGTCGGTTGACAAGAGCTAGGAACAGACTGAGTACACTTCACTCGGTCCGCCCAGCTGGGGCCTGTGTGGGAGAGCCGGGCTGCAGCCAGTGTAGGTGGAGGACCACTGAATAAGAAACACACATATCATGCATTAGAACAAACAAATGTGCACAGGTACAATGAAGCATTTACTGTCGGCAGGTGGGATTTCCATGAATCTCTGAGCAGCTCCTACTGTGCTGCCTGTCTAAGGCGCTTCAGTGGTCGGCAGACAGTGCCTATCTAACACCCCAGCACCCTCCACTCTGAGATAGCATGGGACTGTATTGGAATACAGGCCTCCGTCATAATCAATATCCATTTCCTGCAGCATCTGATTACAGAGCAGTGCACATATTGAACCGATGCTTCAGCATTCTTTTACTGACACTTTCATCTACACCTTCCACTGATTCTGTGGCCAAAGAGTGAGAGACTCAACAAATTGCATGAAACAAATGCTTCAGTATCAGGAATCAATTGATATATTGTAAGATAACGTAGTCTGCATTTTCTAACCCCTTCTAAAAACAGGCAAAGTGAATCATTTTAAAAACATTGATTGGTTAATAACATGATGCCTTATGATAACATTTTAATCAAATAACAAAATAAAATGTTTAATGGGGTTTGGTGCAGCATATAGGCCTTAATGCACAACTAGAGATAATGACAGTAAAAGAGAGCTTACCCAAAGTTGAGAGGGCGACGTGCACCTGGAGAAGGAACCATTCTGTCTGCGGAGGGGCTTGGCATCACATGACGTCCCGGAGACATCTTACGCACCTCCCAAGCTAAAGATGTGGGCCTGAACAAAGTGAAAGTGGCAAACATTACTTAACTAACACAAATTACAATTCGTAGTTGCCAAACACGCACAGACTTGGCTCACATTTTGGCAAATCAGTTAAATGGCTGATTCACTAGCAGCGATTTACACAATAAATGGAGCATGTAAAAGTTTCAGGGTGTCTTATTGATTAATGGTACATTTTAAATGAACAAATTGGGAGACAGCACTGGAATTTTAATTTCTTAGTGAATTTACGGTTGCAGTGGTCACTGTGTTAAAGACAAGGCATTAAACTCATGGATCTCTTTGAATTAAAGCCAAGGCTATTGATCCATTCTGTTTGTGACTCAAAGCCAGGGACCAGACACCGGCACTTCCAGTTTTACCTCAGGGAGCAATTGAAAATGGAGAGTGAATAAGAGTGAGAGATAAAGAAAAAGAGTGAGAAAAAGAATCTGAAGAGCACCTGTTCTGGGCATCTGTTTTCTCCAATTTCTCCTGAAGCTGGATCCAATCTATAAGGGCTTTGAAATCCCGTACATAGTTGTCCAACATCATCAACACCTCCTAAAGACAGCAGTTACAACAGGATGGAGAATTGATTACAAACTGAGATTATGAACACAAATATTTGAAGATTGGTGCAATTTAAAAATGCAAGAAAGATAGGTTTAAAAAGCAAGCAAGCAACATGAGAGATGTTCCGATACTAAAACGCTGGTATCGGTATAAGGAAGTACTATTTTTTAGTTTCATGCACCGATCCGATACCACGTAAAAAAAAATAAATACTAAAGAAATTCTACATTAAAGTAGCTTATTTATGTTCTTCTTCCCGTTATAACTTACTGGCAAACTGGATGATAAAAGACAGTTCTGTGGCGTTCATGGTTTGTGTTTGTTCATGTTTCACAAAGAGTTTAATCTGAGCCAGACCGACATCTTTGCAAAACATGAACAAACACAAACAATGAATGCCACAAAGTTTTCTTTTTTTTTTTTATCCAGTTTGAAAGTCAGTTATAAAGGGAAAAAAACATAAATAAAACTACTTTAACGTAGATTTTCTTTATAGCTTTATTACATGGTATCGGATCAGTGTATAAACTCCAGTACTTTCCGATACCCGCATCTTAGGCAGTATTGGAGACGATACAGATACTGGAATCGGTATCGGAACATCTCTACATCAGATTTCACTTTATTAAAAATTTTTAAAGATGTGTAGGGCAATATTTATGTAACAAGCAGTCCATTTTGTTTCATAAACTTAAAAAAACTGTGTTTATAAAATGCAACATTCAAACACTGAACAAAACCTCATTTAATTGGTTTCATAGATTTTGTATTTATATCGTATTGATACATTACATAAAGTAAACATAAAATTATGCATTATATATTGGTTAGTATTTGCTACTAAGCGTTTGTGATATTAACTATTTCATCAGTTAGGTAAAACAAAAACATAATCTTTTACAACTAAAACCCTTAACGGACCAAAAATGGACAGGGAGAACCATTGGTAGATCAAAAGTGTTGCTGGGCAACCGCCTCACTTATCGTGGCAACAGTGGGCCAACTCTTTTCTAGACAGTTATAATGGAGAGATCAGTTGCCCGAGTACATGGAGCTAGTCTGAAAACTATGTGCATGGGATGAAGTTTACACCATGGTTAAGGTGCATTAATGTATTAAACTCATTTTTACCTGTCTTATTATATTTGCATTTTTGTATTGTATCTTTTTATTTCTTGGTAATGGGCTTGCCATGGGTTGGGGGAGGGCGGGGATGGTTGTTCTGTTTCTGTGATATATAATGTTTTGTATTGATAGTATACAGGTAGATGTCTTAAAACCTGTACCTATTATCTGCACTAGGACAGGTTCACAGTGTTGGTGGGCCATGTGGAGCTTTTTCCCAGAGCTCTAATGAAACGAACACAACTGATTGATGGGGAGCGTGAAGGGAGTGGTAATTGAGAGTAAAGCTTCACAGTGCTTTTAGTTAATAGACAAGTCAAGCCAGTGAAAGATGTGTCCAGCAGCAGGTCTGTTGATTAGAGCTGGTTAACAGGAAAAGACCACCGCTATGGCGTGGTGTTCATTTGGTAATGAAGACCGAGATGGATAGAGGTTTGCTGCTCCTCTGACAGATAAACCAACAATGACTGAAGGCACCATAAAAGTAGCTTTCAGCATGTTAACCGGCATACTTACCTAAATACACCCCTCACATAACATTTCATGAGGAATGACAAAATGTTTAACCTTCCAGAGGCATTGCCATAAAATAGGATGGGCAGTAAAAGCCTGTGGTGTATACATAGAAACAAGAATGAACAGGTACAGGTTAGAGTGACTGACCTCAAGTAAATAATTCACAGTTTTGATGTTTTTTTGTTTTTTTAAGTTAAATCGTTTAAGACCAGAATACCCCATTTCAGTTTACTTTAAAAATTGATTTAAATTAAAAGAAATTCAGAACCTTAAGTGCTTCCAAGACAACAGGAACGCCAAGTACCTTTCTTGCCTGGTCCGGATGATGTCTAATAAATCAGGGATAGGATAAAGGAACAGTTGATATGAACTAATTAGGCCTGGGGGCTGTGGGTTAAAGAGTTGTGGGCATTATTAATAAGCATATATGAATCCTTCTGCTGGGTGAACAATTTCCCTCTGAGGAGCTGAGTGGGAAAACATATCAGTGCTGAGGTTCTCTTTCAAAATTACACAAAGCATTACAGTAACATAGCCTTATCTGAGAATTTGTTAGAATCATTTCCTGACAATGGTTATGCTAATGTCCATAAGTTATTAGGTGGAAAATTGCTAGCAATTTGTGTGAGAGCACACAATACAGATTGCCCACAGCTACACTGGGGGTTTGTGGCTGGGGGATATCAGAGCACTTTGCATCCCCTCAAGATGACTCCATCATCTATCAGTGTCCATTAAATCCAAGCTGGGTGGGATGGGGGATTATGAACAGCACCCAGCTCCATGGCCATTAGACAGCATTAGGGTGGAGAGAGATACAGTGGTATGAAGGGGAAAAACACCTACCAGCCACATGTCTGACACAGGACAACTGACAACTTGCTGATCACACCACAGGGAGCTGCACTGTGGCACTGACAGCAAGCCAACCACACCATAGGGAACTGGGCAACGGTACTGACCGCAGACCGTCACCAGAACCATGCTCAACATAATGCAGCATGGCAGAAGAATCAATAAAACACAGCAGTATCATACCAATATGCCCTAGAGCAACATCACAGTGTCACTCCAATGCTACACCAAAACAAAGCACACAGTTCTACAATATAGAGACTGGCTAAAATGCTGTTAATTTTATGTACAATTTTTAGACCAAAAAGAAGCCAACATGGTACAAGCCCCATTCAGCAAATGCCTGCGGACAAACACAATGCATATACAACATTGTTTACAGCCTGTCATCAATATTTAGTCCAGCCAGCCAGGCTCGGGAGAGTCCTGTGATAATTCTTTCAGCAGTGAGCCTTCAGAGAGCCCCTTTGACATAAAGCAGAAATCAAGAGGAATGCAAGCTGTGAGGGAAATGTTTTGTTACAATCTCAATATCCCCCTCTAGTGTTTATAAATCCTAACACCCTTCAGTCTCTGCAAAGAGCATCCTGTTGTGTCAGTTTAGATCATAAATCCACTGATGCAAACTAGAATTTGCATTTCTACATGGGCTTGTTTTTTCTCGTCAAAAGCAGACTAACCTTGCATTCTACGACGCTCTGATCAGATTCACAGGTGACGTAAATCTCATCCACAGCTCGACGCAGGTTGTCAAAGAGGAAAGCCCAGTAGCGTGCTCGCAGGTCCACCTTTCGGGGCTGTCTGGCTTTGGTGGGGCTCTTCTCTGCCCCCTTGTCCAACAAGGCACCAGCTGGGCCTTTACTTTCCAGACTAGCATTCTGGGGAGAAGTGTGGACTAAACATTATGGTAACAATGATAAAGTCATGCAAGTCCTTAGTTGTTTAGAAATAGCGGCCACAGCACTTGTTTAACATTGGCTGTGCCAGGAGGTTCTGCTATTATATGCTTTACATTACCAACAATGAATATATTGCATGAGGGAAAAATGGGGAGATTTAAACCTTGTGGTTTCAACCTGAGTGTGACAGGAAGTTTTAAATATAGAATAGAAAGCACCAATATATATGGATTTATAAGGGAACCAAAAGAAAACAATATATTAGATTAAATTGCATTTTACTAAACCAGTTAGGGACATACTGTTGTTGGCAACATTCTTGCTGCCACACCATTACATAACGTCCCCTTTTGTAACATTCTCCTTGTAGCCCGTCTTTTTCTAAATTTTGCAACCTTAAGACATCTAATGGACATAAGGCTATAAACTGAAAATTAAGTTAAGGGATCCCACTTAAGATGTTTTTTGGTTGAATGCAGCAAAGGTATAATCAGGCACGTCACACACTCACCTTTTCCAAGACTGACTTACAAAATGCAAAAATAGAGTTTTATGACCATCACAGATACACTTGCAGTGTGAGGCAAAAGAAATAGATGACTTGGTGAATGGTGCCCTCTAGTGGAAGAAGATGATACACCGACCTGTTTCTTATTCCTTTGTTGTCCGGAGTTGATCCTCTGGGCCCTGGAACTGCCAATGGAGTTACTCTTGGACTTTGCTATGTGAAGAAGAAAAATTTGTTTGTCAGACAAAGCATGGCCGTGTTTTGCCAGTAACTACCTAAAACGAGTGAACCAGACAGGTTACAGAAGTTAAAATATTATATATACACACACACTTAAATAATTATTATGATTATTATAATATGCATATATATATATACACACACACACTAAGGTGACAAACATCATATAAGATTATCATGGACAATTATTAAACCAGTCACAGTTATGTAGTTTGAAATAGTTGTTGATAAAAACAAATGTCCAAAAACAGAGAGATGGATGAAACAATAAATATTATAGGAGTGTTGAAAGGTAAATGACTAACTATCCAGTTGCGGAAGATGCATGTTAATAGAAGAACCCATGTGAGCCCCAAACTGAAAGCGTTCTGGCACAAACTCAAGAGCAGCAAATTAGCCTAGAATAAAATAACTGAGCTGACCCAAAAAGAAAAGGGCAAGCCAGAACATAAGTGTGAGAGGCTGTGGTGAAGGTATGTTGGTCTAAAAGAAGCTTTATGTAGTATGTGATGAGCACTGCCATGTTATACAGAAATACAGTGGCATGCAAAACTTGAGTACCTCTGGTCAAAATTTCTGTTACTGTGAAAAGTTAAGAGAGTAGAAGTTGACCTGATCTGTTTTGTACAATTATAGAATGAAAAAAGGAAAGCAGCACCGTGCAAAGGTTTGGGCAGCCCAAGACATTTCTCTCAGATAACATTTATCAAGGCTTCAGACCATAATTAGATTGTTAGGGCTATGGCTTGTTCACAATCTTGAGTAAAGGCCAGGGGATGCAAATGTTACCGCTTTATAAATACTCTGACTCTTAAAAACCCTAGCCCAACAATCAGCAGCTATGGGCTCCTCATAGCACTGCAAGATTATGGCCAAAATGATAATCACAATTATTTTGATCAATATTGAGATTACAATTAATTATCACGATTATTTGTGGATTTTAACCATAACAAATTTTGTTGTCACATAAAGCAGTTATAAATAGCCTTTCAAATCCATATTGTGCTACAGATCTTTTACTAGTCCAGGACTAAAAATCATATCTCTGTATTTTTCGGTTGAAAATATACAGCTGCAATACATGGTCACATGAAAATTATCTGAAATACATATCCTAGGATATTTTTTTTTTTTTTGTCAGAGAAAGCTTGTTCACTTGTTTTCAACAACAGTAACAAACTGATTAAGATTAGATTAGATTATACTTTATTCATCCCACAGTGGGGACATTTCCTTGTTACAGCAGCAGCAGCATTTTCTACTTTCTCTTCTGTTAAAAGAGATTGTGTGAGTGTGTGAGTGTGTGTGTGTGTGTGTGTGTGTGTGTGTGTGTGGGGGTTATGGGTGCAAATGCTACTCAGAGTGACAGCTGACTCATTATGAATGGGTCCAGCACGGGTCAAATGGCGGGCCAACATGGGTCACATCTCTCGCCCAGGTCCAGCAGGCTCCGTCTCAAACGCTATTACTCAACAAAACTGAAGTTGCATTCAACAACTTCTGTGTTTTTCACCGTGACCGCCCCAATAGCAGAGTTACCAGCGAAAACACTGGTAATAATCAAGTTTGATTCAATATACAGCTGTGTTAATAACAATTAAAACTGTAGACAAATGTCAGAATTGTGGACCGGCGCTGTCGCCGCTGTGTCTCTCCATGTTGCTGGGGAGCCGTATGTGAGTGAATGGGGGCAGGGCTTACTCTATCCTCTTTGACTGTTTACATCTAGAAACTAAGCTGCGCGGTGCAGGGAATAACTCTAATTGGCAAATGATCAGACAGTGGTTTACAAAGAAGTAGATAGGCTTTGCAAAAAAAAGAAAAAAGAAAAAAAAACGGAGCATTCTATGAACGGAATGACAAATTTAAAATATCACTCAATCACGCAAATTTGAAGCCAAAATTGTGATCAGGATTTAAATTGAACATGGGTATGACATGCAACAAAGTTACCAAGGCCGGAAACAAACCCAGTAAATTTGCGCTGTAACCGTTTGGCTATCAAGAACCACAGGATAGCAGTATGTTGTACCACACAAAATATAATGTTTTATACAACGGACCACGCATCCGTGTAAGCTTTAGCCAAAATAAGAGATTCTAAGCACTCCTTTATCATTAATCAGTCTAGACATTACAATGAAGTTCTAGGGATGTAACGATTACCAGTGTAACAGTAAACCGTGATAAAAATGTTGACGATAACAATTACCATTTTCATTTAAAATATCTTTATCACGGTTGATTACCACGGTGTGTTTAATCGTTCCCAGCTTCGTCCAAGTCTCCTGAAGTTGCCACCCAGGCGCATTGCGTAGCCTACAACAAGCGTTTCTTGAAGTTGAAATCATGGCGGAAGGAGGAGATGACAGCGTTCAGGACATTTATCAGCCCTCTAAGAGGACTAAGTCTGAAGCATGGCCATATTTCGGTTATTATAAGAATGCCGAAGGACAGTTGATTGAAGATAGTTAACCTGTCTGCAGAATGTGCAGGAAAAAGGTTGCTGCTAAAAGGCATTTAACACACTTTTAAAAACGCTGTGATAATACCAAAAACTGGGATCATTTTGGTCACTAGAACCATGAGGTTAAATTTTAATACCGTTACATCCCTACAATGACCAGCTCTGTCTGGTTTGGGTATGACCACAGACCGAATGATATTGCCAAAGATGGCCACTGTAATGCTCTTAAATAAATGACTGAACATCTTCTATTGGCTTAAAGATATGGAAAATCATTTGAAGTAAGCATCAGTTGCAACAACTACCACTGCAAAATGGGGCCGTAAACAATACAAATGTCATCCTTCATTTACTCTAGTGATGTTAATATGGCAATAATTCTGAAACCTGCCACAGAGCAGCAAAATTGCACATTATCATGCACAGAAAGTTTGTAGCAGCTACCAACCTTCCTCCTCTTTGTTCTCTAGAGGTACACTCCAGGCAATGAGGTTTCGAGCAGCACGGCCCTCCTCAGCAACTATTTTCCTCACTTTATCATGGCTGTTGGAGCGCTGAAACGATGCCTGCGTGAGAAACAGATTCAAAACCTCAAATTTACACTTTATCTACAAGTCAAGGGCATATGGTGTAGAGTACTACAACATGATATATGTGACAATAGACAGACTAGAGTGGGATTCATGAGGTGACTTTGAATATATATTACAAAATGCTGCCCAAGATAAGGCGTTCCCATCAGGCCATTCTGAGAAACATGATGTATTGCACAACAAACACAAGGTGTCCCCACATTCACAACAAAGAACCCTTGGTTTGTAGTCAGTTTAGAGAATATATCTGTTCAAACTGTGTGGTCATACTCTATATTTTTCATACGGTCAACAAATGCCATGAAAAGATCAACATGCATTTTCTGTGTAGCCAAAGCTCCAATGTTGATGGATCAATGAGTCATGACACTGTCCCCAGACACTGCCTTTTTGCAATAAATATTCATTATCGGCACACCAAATCTGGAGCTGATTTGGTTGAAATAATCCCAACAAATACTCTATCATATCAAACAGTGTGTAACAGAGTGCATTTAAGATACATAATTTGAACCTAAAACAGACGTAAATGCACAAAATACAAGACTTTTAAATGTTTAGAGTAAGGAGAAGATACATACACCTATCCTGTGCTCATAGTAACACAAACCCTTTCAATATGTGCAAAATAAGTATATCAGTAAATTCCAAATTTGATTGCCATTAAAAATTACTATATTAAATCCATAATACTTCCATTCAATGAAGAATATGAATACGACTCTACCACAAGACAGCATTTTGCAAAATTCTGTAATTATTTCTCCCATCCCTGATGTGTGGTTGTGAGCCAAGGTTGAAGCCACAATACTGCACCCATTATGTTTATGGAACAGGTCTACTAGCACAGACTTTGACTAGAAACAGCTATGTGACAGAATGTTAGAGGCAAAGAGCTCTATACCCACTTTGTGCTCATCATGCGTCCTGGTTGACCTACATATTGACTATGCATCAGTGAACTTGACTGCAACCTCGGGTGAAGCAGAGACCGTGAACCAAAATGAATAGTGCAAGAAGTCATACATCACATCTTCATTTATGGGACATTAACATTCCCAGGGATGGGACAGCCTTCAGCTCATCCAGTGAGAGCGTGCGCCCCATGTAGGCTGAGTCCTTGGCAGCGGCCGGGATTCGACTCAAACCTGCGGCCTTTTGCTGTGTCATCCCCTCGCTTGCTCTCCCCCTTTCCTGTCCATCCACTGTCATTTTCAAATAAAGGGGAAAAGCCTGCATCCTAATCTCACTGAGAAACATTTTGTCACATAACAATTTGGTGAAACAGCTCATGCATTAATGCATAGGACAAATCTGTTACACACCCTATAAGCAATATCATCTACAACTCAATATTCAATGCAATGACAAATACAAAAATACACAGTATACTTGATATAATTTGCATTTGTAATCTTACATAACTAAATAATCAGACTTCTGGCAATCCAGTTACAAAACAACAGTCTAACACCTAGCTAGAGGCTTATGATTCTGGATCTTCTACTCGCTGTTACCTCTCCCAGCAGAGTAGTCGGTTCTGTTCATAAATAAATGAAGTCCAGAGCAAACCTTGCTATTTTGGTTGAACTACTACTATAAGATGTGGTTTCAGACTTAAAAATACATTGTTACCTGAAACCAACACAAAAATCGAGAGCCAGTTCTTCTCTTAATAGCAAATGAGTCATGGAACAAACTGTACTCTCTTTTCCTGGCTCTCTCTCACTAGCAACACACATCTGACAAAAAAAAAAATTAAAAATATCTTACAACACACTGCATTTGCAAAGAAGTTCACATACAATTTCTCTCTTACTCAAGGCTTTGAAGAACAAAAGTGATAATTGGGCCTAGGTTTATGTATGTTTGCAGACTATCCTTCAATGCCAGTAGAATGTAAACATGGCTAATAAGGCGTTACACATGCAGAACACGCATCCGTGTATTGGTCCGATACTATATAATGTCCCTAAGGGAGATACCCAGCTGACCTACTTTTGGTGAGTAATATTCTTTACATGTCGAGTGGCCTGTGCTTTATTCTGCCAAGTAGAAAAGGACTACAAAGAGACAAAAGAACATCAAACAACACAGGCTGAGCTAAAATGAGCAAGAACTAGTGACGTAGGTCAGCATCAATGCACCATCTACAATCTGTAAATATTTACTCTGCGTTTAGTGGGCTTGGAGGCCATTTGATGACAGATGAATGCTGTGAGAATACCTTACCCACTTACAACTGATGGCTAACTATGTGCAGCAGACTGAGGCAAAAAAGGCTTACAGCAACATTCTGTTGATCCACTTAACCAGGTGTAAACAAACTGTCTCCTGGACTGCACGTTAGAAATATAAGAAGCATTCATTGTTGGTGCATAATTCCTGAAATATTCTCTGGCAGGGCAATCCTTCCCCACACAGCAGAGCGAGTGCTTATTTTCTAGATTCATGATAGTTTGCCCTTTTTAGCAAGGTCTACAAAGATAATGCAAGTAGCAAGACAGTGGGTGAGATCTCGCTCATCAGGAGAGACACAGATCAAAAACCAAAATCAAAAGATTAGAGGATACATACAGAATAGAAGTACAGTCTGTAAGCAGGTTCCTCGTCCTTATCCACCCCTGACATAATTTTGCAGCCCACTTCAGGCAACCTGTTCCCCCTCACCAGCACTGCCACTTGTGCAAGGTGACATCGTCATCTGAAGGCAGAACCAAAATAGACGCCTACTGTGTAGTCCACACTGCTATAGCAACTTGCCCAGCTGTGTCAACTCCTCTCCCAGTGGCGATTGAGAGAGACAAGTGCTCAGCAGTCCGCCAGTCCTGCCTTTCACGACTGTCTGTAATCTAGCCTGAGCCCTCAGTGCTCTGCTGACTTAGCAGCCACTTCTTAGGCCAGACTCTCTGCCTGCTGCTGTCTATCTTCCTGCCACTGTCTTCTGCTCTCCACTGCATGAAGCTTGCTATATTTACAGCTTCTCTCCTCTGCTTTTCCTGCTCTGCATCAGAGCCCCCACTCACTCTCTCCGTCTGCCACAACACTGCGCAGTCATGTGTACAGAGCAGGCCTGCTGCTCTGCCCCCCCATCCTGTGTTGCCAGTGATGATGAGAGTAGCTGCAGGCTCAGAGACAGTGTGTGCTAATGCAAGCATGGCTGTGCATTAGCCACACAGGGTGATGCTCGGGATCTTATTGGACTCAGCATCCGATGATTCATGGGCTGCTGGGGGGCGGGGGGAATACAAGCCCACATGGTTTGACTGCCTACAAATGATACAAACTTACAAAGTCTGAAAGAAGTTGGGACAAACAGGGAGAGCTTACCATCTGATACAGACTTGTTCCAATTACTCCCTACTCAACACTCCTGCTGTCACATTCTTGCTATACTGATGAGATGACAATACACAATAATGCATTTTAAGCCTCTTCTCACAAATCTCACAAGGCCATTTATCATAATTTAGTATTACGAGTGGGTGCTAGTAGAAGGGAAAACATCACGATAACACACACACAGAAGGTATAAGGCCTAAATGCTCCTTTCTGCTGAGTGAACCCTAGATCATCCAGTCACTTAGCTAGCTTAAAATAACTAGGAGTGCGTCGGAATTCTAAAGCTCTTGACTAAATACACGGCTGTATTTCAGCTGTTTGCAATGAGCTAAAATGTCAGTACGTACCTTCAAAGCGACCATGGATGCATTCTTGCTTTTGCCTCCTCCATGCGAGGAGCCTGAGCTGTTGCTACCAGATCTCTCCCTCCCGTCCCCACCTTGGCTAACTCTCGGGCCGAGACGGTGCTGCCCAGCGCCACGCCGTCGTCCATCATGGCGGTTGTCTTTGGACATCGACCCCGTGTTCAAAGCTTAACTAGCTAGTCAGCGAGAAATAAAAGTCTATGGACACTGTTGTCTTGTTGTCAGAGTTGATGGAAAAACATGCCAGATAAATTCATGACAGCGAGGACAACCTAACAAAAGCAGGAAGTCTATTGCGTTTCCATCTTTGACTGGCGATGCGATTAGCCAATAAAATCACCTTAATATCGACCCAACATACGCACCAGCCAATAATGCACAGTATACTTCAGGTCAAAGGGTTGGTCCGATTTTCTTTGGGCGGGACTTCAAACTGTCTACCATGGCAACAAGATCGAGCGGGGTGTTTGGTTGATTTCTCAGTATGCGTAAACCGTCAAGTGTCATCTACAGACAGCAGGAAACCATTAGAGAAGAGAACCTGCCTTCAAAATAAAAGACGAGGACACCGGAGACTTTCCACTGTGGAAACTAGGTACTAAAATAGATAGACCAAACAGGAAAATGTTACCACACGCACTAGTAGGCCTACTTAAACAGCTCTCTCCTTAATTCGTGCATTGTGAAACAAAACCAAAGCCAAAACGTCTAGTGAGAGTGATTTACATTTGTCAGCTGCATAAACCCTGAAGTTAATAAAATTTTACGGTGACATATTTAAAATCTTTTTTCATTCAGCTAGTCCCTTTACAGGCTGCTGATGGTCTAAGGCCATCAAACCTTAGACTGGAAAGATAAACAGTACATTTAGTTGATTTTTCTTTGTATATTCTTGTAAGCCGTATGCATCCTAGATAAACCGGTGTATTTAGATGCATTAGTTGGATATTAAGTTACAGAAACGTTTGACATACGCCAGAATAACCAAAGACTGTATATAACGGTGTATGAGAATAACAAAACGTTTGATTTGAAATTTGTGACCGGAAGTACACGTGTCCTCCACGTAAATGATCCGGTATCAACACTTGAACGGAGGACTTTCCACGGTAATGACAAAAAATCTCCTGTTTGTCAGCTTCGTCGCAGTTATTTTATTATTCGCTTGTGTACGTTGTCTATTTTTTTGGCTAATGCTATTGATTTAGTTCTCAATCCTGTCTCATTCTCTTTGTAACACATGAAGTATAGGCTAAGTATTATCAGGAATTAAGTACAACTACTGTAGACAATAGTAGGCAATTTTTACTAGTCTTTTTTTGCTTCTTTGATCCTCTCTTCATCTTAAACACATTTGTTCCTAGTATACTGTATTTTGCAGCTTTCATCATACAGGACGAGGCTCACACATAAAGTTTAATTTGTTGGTATGAATTTCCACCACTGTCCACAAGGTCGCACAGTTGTCTTGTGACTGTCTTGCCTTGTTCATTTGAGTTTTCAACTAAAGAACTACCCTGGATAATAATTAATAGCACTGTTTTCAGTGAGTAATTCACTCATTTGTTTTAATGTTAAATATTTATGTTACTCAACAGATGACATCCTCTGTATTGTTGGTATTGCTGATTCTTCAGTTTGGATTTGGACAAAGCTCACATAAACATCTCCAGCAGCACAACCCTGAACATGACATGAACATCCTGCTGGGAGATAAGGTTATGTTTTTACTAATTTTCTTATGCTCTTTAGCCCAATTTCTAATTTTTATTCATCACCTGCTCACTCTTTGGTCTACTTATATTATGCACTTCTAGGACACTGAGGAGATAAAGAAACTTAGCCCTGCAGAGCAGAGGAAAAAGATGATGGAAATTGTGAAGCGGATTGATACAAATGCTGACCATCTCCTAAATGCAGGTACATTTATGTCTCTCTCAACATTAGAAAAGAAAGCAAAGATCAACAGAGGTGATTAAAGGTCATAGGCGAATCTGCTGTGTTTTTATCAACAGAGGAGGTCACGCTATGGATTCAGCAAGTCTATAGGAAATATGCTCTGGATGATGCGAAGGAGCGTTTCCCTGAGTTTGATACTGACAAAGATGGTGTTGTTACTTGGGAGGAATACAACATGGTCGCTCATGACCAGCTCATTAGTTTTGATGACAGCGCTGTTCTGGAGGATCCAGAGCAGGAGTCTCTCAGACACGTAGGTGTACTTTTATTGTCTTGTAAGGAATAATTTTAAACCACAGCCTGATTTATCTGTAATGTACCCCCATTAGCTCCACCTGAAAGAGAGAAGGCGCTTTGACTTTGCTGATGTGGATGGCACACCGGGGCTTAATGTGACAGAGTTTCTTGCCTTTACCCATCCGTCTGAAGTGGATCATATGGCTGTGAGACCAGTTTAGCTCCTACTCCTGCAAAGTCTGATATGATAATGCATTCTTCCACCTATTATAAGAGGGCCCTTCATATTTCCTGTTAAAATTTAATCTTTTTTTTCTCTTCCTAATAGGATTTTGCCATTGAGGATGTGTTGAGTGAATATGACACAGATAAAGATGGACTCATCAGTCTGAATGAATTCATTGGAGATGTCCGTGGGGATGGTAAGACCACAGAAAACATCGAATGATCTGTTTGTTGTTAATTTCCTCTGCTATGATCAACTTTCATCCCCTGTGCAATGTTAACACTTTTTTTGTTATCAGAGAAGTCCCCGTCACAGTGGGAAATTGAAGAAACAGTGCGGTTTAAAGACCTCTATGATCAAGATCAGGATGGCAAGTTGAATCGAGACGAGCAACTCCGCTGGGTGGCGCCTAATAGCTACGGCTCAGCAAGAGAAGAGGTAAGACCCAACGTGTGCCCTGATTTTGTTGGCAGGGGGAAAAGTTCTCTTAGGTTTAATTTAGTGGCTGATTAACTAGAGTTTGTTGATCACAAGAAGCTGTAGGATTCTCTCTGAACAGAATGAGTTTTCAGGTGCTGAGAAGACATTCGCTCACACCATCTTTAACTATCTGAGTAGATTTGCATATAGACTCAAACCATCTGTCAAACTATTGAAAAACTGTCCTTTGTTTAAATGAGTTGGAGCCAGTTGGGCTCCAACCAAAAGGTCTCACTCACAGTGACCAAAGTACAATGCTTTAATTGTTTTAACACTAAGCTAGACAAAGGCAGACAGGCTTAATGAACACAGGAGACACTAAAGTTTGTTGATCAGAGAAAATAATAGGAACTCATTCAGTGAACAGGAAAGACGATAATAGTGTAAAATAAGACTTAAACTGTTTGGTAATTCATGTTCTTATACATTAGCATAATATATCAATATTGATACAAAATTCATGAGATACATGTACATAAATGCATGAGAAAAATACATGAGAAAATAAATGCTCCTTTATAGTATCTATTGCATGTAGGAATAAATATTTTTTTCTCTCATGTCATCAACAGGCTCTTTACCTCATCAAGGAAATGGACCATGATGGAGACAGACAGATCTCAGAGGCAGAAGTTTTGAAAAATCAAGAAACATTCATGAACAGTGAAGTGACAGACTATGGCAGACAGCTGCATGTATCACATGATGAACTATAACTGGACTTGATGTTTTTTTTTTGTATTTGACAGTAGTGGATTTGCTTCATTGTTGATCTTATATGCTAACAACCATTTGCAATATTGAATAAATAGGCAAAATAACAGGGAAACATTTTTCACACAACACTTGGACAATTACGCACCTCTAAAACATTTACAGTGGTTTTTAAAGTGCTCATATTATGCTTTTTGGCTTTTTCCCTTTCCTTTATTGTGTTATATATAGCTGTTGTTGTGCACGTTATAGGTTTACAAAGTGAAAAAGCCTAAAGTCCACCCCAAAGGTACCATCACCAACAGAAAACACTGTTAACAAACTGCTCCAAACAGCTCTATTGTAGTTCAGCCTTTACTTCTGTGACAAACGTGAGTCACTTTGTAACACATGTTATAATGCTCACCTAGCTGCTTGCGTGACATACCCTCATACTCATCTTCTGACTGGGTAATTGCCCTCACCTAAGTACTGCACATGTGCAACTCTCAACAAAGATGGAACAGAAGTGTGATGACTCACTCTGTAGCTAAAACAGAGATCACAACACACAGGGTGAAAAGAGGAGTTGCAGAAATGTGCAGTACAACAAAAATATGGTGTTTATAGAAAATTAAACTATTTAAACCTACTCTGATATAACCTCTAAATTCAATTTTGAACCTGAAAATGAGCATAATATGAGCACTTTAAGCAAATTCTAAACATCAAACACTTCACAAAATAGTTTGTCCTGCTGGCCTGTTAGATTACATAATATTGTAAGCAGTTCCTGTTATTTTGTCCATTTCACATGCACATACAGCTGAAGTACGGGGAAGTTCAACTGGGAGAATGATTGTAAACACTTTTTAAGGACAGGTTTGTTTTGATTACATTTTACAGCAGGTTTGTTGAGCTGGACCACCATTAGTGATTCTCTCACATGTTGAAAACTGTGAGCTGACACATTGTATCAGTCCAGCTGTGGCAACCGCTGGCAGGTTGCAGCTCTTCCTTATTTAAATCAAATGAGTAAGCGAGTGAGACTGGTTTCCTGAATGTGTCATGATCCATTTCACTTGCATCGAGCAACAGCCTGTTACACTGCTGGCTTCTTTAAAGTGACTTAAAGTTGATTGGATTCTCCAACACAGACTATTTTTAACCACTGCCAAGATGACATTGCAATTTAAAGATGCCTTTTGGGTAAGCCAGTGTGAAGCTACTAATCCATACTTATTTATGTTTATGTTCAGAACTCTAGTTGGCCATGAGTTTTTACACAGCTGTGAAAGTCAGCATTGTTGTATTTAGTATGTTCACTGGAGTTTTGAGGTAATATCTGTTTTGTGCCAGTCCACTTCTACTGTAATTACGCCTTTCATTTTGTCTGGACAGTATCTACTCTACCATTTAGGCTACTAGTAATGTATTTAGTTATCTCTCTTTTACTACAGTTTGCTAAACACTGAACAGGTACTGAATTGTTGCTTGGATTAAAACATTAACTATGTATGCAGTCTTAATCAGTGAAACCATTTCTTTTTTTTCTAAAACCAGGTGTCACACAAACTAAACAGCCCTTTCTCTGTACAACTTTTTAAAATAACGTGGTGGTGGTTACCGTGTGTTCTGTATAAATATTAGAGTTTTTCTGTTAATCTCATCTCCTCTATGTGCCTCTGGTCTTCTGACTGCCTTTTCAGAGACACCTGTTACTATAACATGTGTATGCAACAATGTAAAAAATCACAACTTAAAATGTATATGTAACTATTTGCTAACAGTACACATTTCTACCATAATTGTAAGCAAAACTGAAGGAACTGGCCAGTCAAATAACAATCACTTGAACTCTATTGTAGCTTAAGTTCACATTGTGAAGTTGTATGCTTCCTTTTTCCTCTTCATTCTCACCCCGTTATCAGTACCCCTCATTTAAAATATAACCCAGTAACAATATAAATGAACATAAGAGATGTTTGTACAAGTCATTTTACTTCCACATTAATCAGATTTAAGCCAAGTGACACTACTTTTACATGAGAGGGTGTTTTTGGTACTTCTGTCACCATTCAGACCCGAGCAACAGCATGTAACATTTTCCATTCTTGATGAGATACCTCCACAATACCTCTTTGTGGAAAACTTCAAAAGTCATGCTGCTATCGTTTAAATCATCAGCTATTGCCTAATGGTGATCATTGGGTCTTTTAAATACTAAGCAATAAAGAAACAGAAACATTTTATTTCCAAGGGACACAAAACATTTTGTATTAACAGCATTTATTTTGACTTTTACTCAAAAATGTAAAGTTTGTATTGGAGCTGAGATACCCTGTGAACATTTCCCTTCACAGCAAAATTATAAGTATAATGTTTTTTTTGTTTATGGTTCCAGGGAGTGGACTTCATCAGTAATATTGGGTTTGAGACAATCAGTCAGAGACTTAATGAAGGTCGACGGACATGCAAAGACATGGAGGAGCTCTTAAAAATGAGGTGAGCTCACGAATTTCTGGTCAATTGTACTTGAATAATGGTTACACTGCCCTCAGTATAATGTAGTTCAGCTCTAATGTGGTTTTGTCCACATAGGGCATCAGCAGAGGAGAAATATGGCAGGGAACTGGTCACAATCGCCCGCAAGGCTGGCGGTTTATATGAGATCTGGTGGGTGTATGTATTTGAGCATTGATATACTCATCAGTATGTATAAATATACATTTCCAAGAAATACATGTATTCTGCACTATTGGAATAACCTGAGAAAATGCATTACATTTTGTTCATTTTGTTTTCACAGCACTTTGAAAAAATCTTTTGATGAAATGAGAACACGTAAGCACAGGATATATTTCCTGCATTAGTTTTTTCTGTGCACTTTATACATGCCTCAGTCAGTTTCTGAGTTTTTACTAGTAAGTTTTGGTGTTTTTCAGAAATTGAAAATGTAGGAAACTTGCACATTCAGCTTTCTGGTTTCCTCAAGGAAGAATTAAAGAGAATGGAGCAGTTCAGAGAGCGACAGAAAGAACAGAGAAAAAAGGTACTAATGAAAAGTCTTTTTTTTCCCTTATTTGCATGAGGAGGAAATCTAAAAGCGTTTACAAGCGTTGCCTACCAGGGTGGTTTTCTGATGACAATCGTGTGTTTGTTTCTGTGTTTGTGTGTGTTTAAAGTAACATAACGTTCTTTACTTTTTAGTTTGAAGTTATAATGGAGAAGGTCCAGAAGACAAAAGTCTCCCTCTACAAGAAAACAATAGAAGTAAGGTCAATTCATATCGAGAGAGATTTCAGTTTATTTAGGTGTATTTATAGGCTATTATTTTTCATATATAGTTGTGGTTAGTCTTAGCTGCTGCACACACACACACACACACACACACACACACACACACACACACACACACACACACACACACAGGAAAAGCATAGTGCTGATGTACAAAGCATGGGTGTTATAGTTTCATATGGTTTCTGTTCTGTTTCTTTCCTAGTCTAAAAGATCTTATGAGCAGCGCTGCAGGGAGGCAGATGAGGCAGAGCAAACTGCTGAGAAGCTGGGCAATGCTCCCACAGCCACTCCCAAACAGATCGAGAAGGTAAATCTACTGTGGTATGACTCATTAAAATTCCAATGTAATAATATCATTCAGTATTGAAAAGCAAGGATTGTAAAAGCATGAGTGCTGTTTCTTCTTTTTCTTTTCTTTTTTTTTAATACATCTAACCAGGGTGCCCGGGTAGCTCACCAGGCAAAGTGTGTACCATTAAGTCCCTATCACAGCGACTTTGGTTAGAATCCAGCCCAATGCCAAGTCCATTCTCAGTGTAGGCCTACAGTATGTGCACTGGAGGATTACATTTTCTACATCACATTTGTATGTTGCATATTTGACCATGATTGGCGTCCAAACTAGAAATATTACTCACATATGTACGTCTTAAACTAAGGTTTTCAGATGATTTATTTATAAACAGTCAAAGCACAGTGAAGCTCAACGATCTGACTGAAGGATCAATAAGAACATCTCAGTCACTGGCAGAACTGTCACTGGCATTTGAGAGTAGCCTATACTGGGCACCCTATTAACAATCCATGCTATTAATAAATCCTAACGTCATCAATTAGTCCACAACACTAACAGATTGGGAAATTATTATTCAATGTAATAATTAATAAAAGGGATTTATGTTCCTAAATAGAGTGTTATTTACAAAGATTACATCAAAGCAGGCAATATAATATATTACCTTTTTATTGGGAAAACTATAGGTTTACAGATTTTTTAAAGGTTATTTTTGGGGCATTTTAGGCCTTTAACACAGGACATATGAAGGCATGAAAGGTAAGAAAGAAGGGCAATGGCATGCAGCAAAGGGCCGCAGGTCGGGGTCAAACCCGCCGCCGCCAGGCCGAGGAGCAAACCTTCACACGTGTGCGCCCTCTCCACCAACCAAGCTAACCCGGCCACAGGTTTACAGCTATAAAGCCAATGTGTAATTAATTTTTCTTTTTCAGATGAACAACAAATCTAAACAGTGCAGAGAAGCTGCAGAGGAGGCTGGTAAGATCAAAAACAAGTGTGTACTGTGTCATTTTATTATGAGAGCTATGGTCTACCAGAAAATATGTTTGACTATGGTGATTTCATTTCCTTCCCTTTTACTGATGATTTTATTAATAGAGTTAGTATCTACTTAAACCTCAATTAAGTTTTACAATATCTTGATTTACTCTCTCTTTCTCTCTCTCATATATATATATATATATATATATATATATATTTTTTTTTACAATAATTATTTTACTTGTCTTTAGAGAAACAGTACATGTCAAACATTGAACAACTTGACAAGAGTCGTCAAGAGTGGGAGTCAACACACATCAACACATGTGAGGTAGAGTACTACAAGCTGTATTTCTCCTTTCATTGTATTTATCAAGTGAGAAATGCACACTACAGATTGACGCATTTAAAATGTAAATACCAAAAGTGGCAAAACCCAAGGCCTGTTATGTTTATGAGGATGTGCAATACTTCCTATAAGCAGACTCTAAAGTGAGTCACTTATCTGCTTTGTCATTTTACATGTGATACCATCATCAAAGCTAAGACAGCCATTCAACACATTTTTTTAATCTCTATTTATTGAAGACCAATTGTCTGTGGCAGTTTGCAACACAGGACAATACACTTATTGTACACACAAGAAACCAGGAAAGACAGCATTTAAAAGCTCTCAAATGACAGCTATCTTTATCTATCAGCTACCTTTGAGTTGACAGATTGCAGAGTAAAGGACAGGCTGGATGCTTTTGTTGTGCAAGAAGTTATTGTGTACACCCAGTAATGTTCATTGTTGTACATTTGCTGTGCTTCAATGTTTTCTTGATTATTTATTATTTTTCCAATCACACTGTTTTGCAGATATTTCAGCAGCAGGAAGAAGACCGCATCAGCATACTAAGGGATGCTTTGTGGGTGCACTGTAACCATTTGTCAATGCAGAGTGTGAAAGACGATGAGGTGCGTGCAGCTGTTTACACACATCTGTGTGGGTTGGATCTTCAGCAAGGCCTTCCAATATATACTGTATTGTATTGAAAATTCACTCTGGACAAACTGCTCTTTTAGTGTTACGAGAATGTGAGAAAAACACTGGAAAAGTGTGACATCGTCGCAGACAACAACTGCTTTGTAGAGATGAAAAGCACTAGCTTGACCCCCTCAGGTAAGCGCCTGCCCTGCTTCCTGATTTGGATTTGAATATGTTCCAAAGTGGAAATTTTAATATTATCTCTCAAAAACATATCTCATCTATGCTAAAACATACAACAGAATGACACTTTATGAAACCAGTCATGGATTGTGCAGTGCTTTGTATCATTAGTTTTTATTTATTTACAGAATTTCAATGGTCTTTTTACAGCTCCAATTGAATACCAAAATTACTATCGGAAGGATCCTACAGATGACAGAAATGGAAGTGCTGGATTCGTAGGGGGAGTCATGAAAAAGTCTGATTACACAATGAAAAGCACTGTTACCAAATTGATGATGAAAATAATGATTATTACGTAGTTTTTTTTCTTACCACGTTCTTTCCCCAATTTGTAGGTTTTCAAGTCTTCTGCAAGGGAACTGTTCCATAGGCTCCAAACTGAGCATTAATGAACAAGTTACACAACCTACTGGTATAGTACCAAAGTCATTTAAGTAACACTACAATTTCCAAAATGATGACAGATATGACTGGGATGGTCACTTGATCCTTGCAACACAAGGTGTGGAGAAACCTAATTACACACTTGTTCTTCTTCACACCAGTGAAGCAATTTGGTAACAAAGAAAATATCCACATTGCTGTGTTTGGGAAGAACATTACAGACATATTATAAATTGATGTAAAGCATGAAGCAAGGGTATAACTTTGGGTTCAACATTGAGAGGGTTGAGATCTCCACTTTTGAGCAATAGCAATATCAAACACTTCATTACCTACATTCTGGTGAATTTTTCTGCAACACTGCCTTTTCTGCATTAAGTTAGGGTGCAAATGTCTTTATTTATGTAAAGGAAGTTATAATAGGTTTTTGAGGGGGGGCAGTTTTGATTATTGGGGGGGTTGTAACCCTCCATTACCCTTGTAAATTACGCCTAAATGGCGTAAGTATATTTATTTAGTTATTAAAAAAAAGGCTACACAGACTATTGTAGGATCACATTTAGTGTGAAAAAAAAAGTCTCAAATAACGTCCAGATTATCAGTTCAAATGAACACGTTTAGTACACGACAGGTGGTGTCGATGAAGGGTTATTTGAGCTCAATTTACAGGGCTGCGGGCGTACATTGGACAAAAAAAGTGTATTTGGAACCACAGCTTCACACCACCAACAATATCAGATAATGTGTTCAGCTTGCCAATGATCTGATGAGATGTAATACTATCAGATTAGTCGCTCGTTTGGGAAGAAAGTTGCAAATTACAAGTGGCCTTCCACAGTACGTGAACCATTGGTGATTATGTCTTAAATTATGTCATATTCCTCAGCAGAAACATCAGAAGGAGTTTATGCTTCAATTCCTGTATGTCAGGGGTCCCAGCTGAGTAGTGAGGGGTACCAGGTCTTGTATGACTATGTGGCACAGGTCAGCTTCTATATGGGACACATTCAAATGTTCAAATTCTAGTTCATTTCAAGGGATATCTGTTCATTGAATGTTTCTCTCCTTGTTCAGGGGGGCGATGAGCTCTCGGTGTCAGTCGGGGACGTTGTGGTTGTCATGGATCAAGGGGAGGATGGCTGGTGGACAGTAAAAAGAAATGGCCTTACTGGATTGGTCCCAGGCTCTTACCTTGCCAAATAATGAGTTTACCTGACAGCCATAGTCATGTAATAGTTTGTAAAGGCTTTGTGATTTCATATTTTGTTCATATTTATGTTTCATTTGACCCATTAAAGTAGCACAAAAGACTGTGGAAGAAACCATGTAAATTTGCTACAAAACCTAATTTTGTTAGAATGACACCTTTATCACATAATAGTCATACAGATAGAGGCTGTCACATAGGCTACAGTATAAGACAGAAATAAATGTATTGCTATGGCATATATTCATATTGCTTTGCACTTAGTGCTGATGTGTTGAGTGCTCCTCATACTAATGACAGCTGGGAGATTAAGTGATCTGTTGCACAAGACCACTGCACTAAGTTTATTGATCTACTGTTGTATTGTTTTATATCTGCGATTCTAAATGTTTTGCAGAATGTTAGATTGTTGACCCGTTTATAAGTTCTATGTGTAGTTATTGTTTCTATTCAGAATGCTAAACATAATAATGTGCGTGTATTTGTTATTTATTCCAAATGACAGAAAATGTGTTTTGTTTTTGACACATGGTGAGCATTGTTTTTAGCCACCACTGATTAATAAAACTATTTGGCATTATTGCTTTATTTTTTTCCCTCGCTATTCTTTATGTGGATTACAAAAGGACCAAACCAGAACAATTCAACAAAGTAGTTGTAATACAACTAATCTTTTGTCATGTTCCTAAGCAATCTGCTCTCTCTGGTTCAGTGCCTATTCCCTAACCAAAACATCTATTAACCACCATAAGTGTTCAATGTATGCTTGGTGGTCACAAGATCCTCCAAAAGCAGATACAACTACATCTAGTGATTATAGTAGGAGCTACTTAATATACATGCATGTGTATCATGCCCATGGGAACCTAGAACCTAGTTTGAAGAAATAAAGCTACAAAGCAAAAAATATGAGACCTCTTTGACCTGTTACACCCCTCCCTCATGGGAAATACAGTGGTGTGAAAAAGTGTTTGCCCCTTCCTCATTTCCTGTTCCTTTGCATGTTTGTCACACTTAAGTGTTTCGGAACATCAAACCAATTTAAACAATAGTCAAGGACAACACAAGTAAACACAAAATGCAATTTGTAAATGAAGGTGTTTATTATTAAAGGTGAAAAAAAATCCAAACCATCATGGCCCTGTGTGAAAAAGTGATTGCCCCCTAAACCTAATAACTGGTTGGGCCACCCTTAGCAGCAACAACTGCAACCAAGCGTTTGCGATAATGTGCAATGAGGCTTTTACAGCGTCCTGGAGGAATTTTGGCCCACTCATCTTTGCAGAATTGTCCTAATTCAGTTACATTAGAGGGTTTTCGAGCATGAACGGCCTTTTTAAGGTCATACCACAACATCTCAATAGGATTCAGGTCAGGACTTTGGCTAGGCCACTCCAAAGTCTTCATTTTGTTTTTCTTCAGCCATTCGGTGGTGGACTTGCTGGTGTGTTTAGGATCATTGTCCTGCTGCAGAACCCAAGTTCGTTTCAGCTTGAGTACACAAACAGATGGTCGGACATTCTCCTTCAGGATCTCTTGGTAGACAGCAGAATTCATAGTTCCTTTTATCACGGCAAGTCTTCCAGGTCCTGAAGCAGCAAAACAGCCCCAGACCATCACACTACCACCACCATATTTTACTGTTGGTATAATGTTCTTTTTATGAAATGCAGTGTTCCTTCTACGCCAGATATACTTGGACACACACCTTCCAAAGAGTTCCACTTTTGTCTCATCGGTCCACAGAATGTTGTCCCAAAAGTCTTGGGGATCATCAAGATGTGTTGTGGAGAAATTGAGACGAGCTTTGATGTTCTTTTTGCTCAGCAGTGGTTTTCTCCTTGGAACTCTGCCATGCAGGCCATTTTTGCCCAGTCTTTTCCTGATGGTGGAGGCATGAACGCTGACCTTAACTGAGGCAAGTGAGGCCTGCAGTTCTTTGGACGTTGTTGTGGGGTCTTTTGTGACCTCTTGGATGAGTCGTCGCTGCGCTCTTGGGGTAATTTTGGGCGGCCGGCCACTCCTGGGAAGGTTCACCACTGTTCCATGTCTTCGCCATTTGTGGATAATGGCTCTCACTGTGGTTCGCTGGATTCCCAAAGCTTTGGAAATGGCTTTATAACCCTTTCCAGACTGATAGATCTCAATTACTTTCTTTCTCAATTGTTCCTGAATTTCTTTGGGTCTCGGCATGATGTGTAGCTTTTAAGGATCTTCTGGTGGACCTTACTGTGTCAAGCAGCTCCTATTTAAGTGATGCCTTGATTGTGAACAGGTGTGGCAATAATCAGGCCTGGGTGTGGCTAGAGAAATTGAACTCAGGTGTGACAACCACAGTTATAGTATGTTTTAACAAGGGGGGCAATCACTTTTTCACACAGGGCCATGATGGTTTGGATTTTTTTTCACCTTTAATAATAAACACCTTCATTTACAAATTGCATTTTGTGTTTACTTGTGTTGTCCTTGACTATTGTTTAAATTGGTTTGATGTTCCGAAACACTTAAGTGTGACAAACATGCAAAGGAACAGGAAATGAGGAAGGGGGCAAACACTTTTTCACACCACTGTACCTGAACTTTGACCTCTCTATTTTTTGGGACCAAGTTGACTCCGCCAGTGAATATGAGCTACAGTATGTTTGGACAAAAAAAACAACACACTTAGTGCAGCAATTTCATCTGTAAAGAGGTGGAATTTCAGAGAACTTAAAACAAACCAGAAAACACACTCACATAAACCTTCCCCACATTTAATTGACATTCTTGAGTCTTGCTATTGCTACATTTCAGCAAATCAAGTTCTACAACTACCATCGTAGACTGTTGAGACAAAACCAAACAGCTATTGGACAAAGCCTATCTTGACTTAAGAATGCATTACTACTTCACAAATCCCACATACTAAACAGCGTTAAAAAGTTTGCTTCTTAAAAGAAAGACTAGATAAGCAAAAGCCAGTTAAGTTACACAGTTTACACGCAAGAACTTGCCATTAGCTTGGGCAGGTGATTTAACTAAAACTGAGCTGTAATAGAAGAAGAATAGTAGTAGTTGTAGTAGTGGTAGTGGTAAAGGATAATATTATACAGTCTTTCACTGAGGTACAGGATAGATGTAATTATAAAATATTCAAAGCCATACACATAGTGCAAACTAACATGAAAAAAATTACCCTGTCTGCATTTCACTCCATACACAGATCGAGGTTTTATGCCCTCTTGTCTATAGCCTATTTGGTCTATAGCTTTTTTTTTGGAAAAACAAGTACAATATATCACTTTAGTGTGGTTGGTGTTTTAAGGTTAGTGTGGTAATAGATCATTTTCATGCTCTCACCAATGGCACATGAATTGTGAAAGTGTGTTATGGTGAGAAATTTGTTCTCCTTTATGCATAGGTGCCCCCTGTAATAAGAAGCTCATAGGCAGGATCTCTGCATCTGCGGCACAACACGACACATGCACACAACATCCCCAGCATCTAGAAAAAAAGAGAGGGACACCTTAGTGATTTTGCTTTTTTTGTAGTCTGTTACAACCCTTCAGAAATGATTGAGCCTCACTGTAGTTGTGTAACTCACGCTACTTTGTTTGGACTTCAGAATTTTAGTACCAATAGTGAGACGAAAAACAAATAGACCAAAATAAAGGAATAGGAATAATAAAATTTTGGGAAAAATTCCTTGCTGGTTACAAAGTTACATACCTGGATAGCAGCAAATGTCAGAGCAGTCCAGATGACATACATCATGATCTCCTTCAACTTCTTCACAACCAGAACTTCACAACCCTACACACACACACAAAAAAATATTCAGACCTCAAACTGTAACGAGTCACTCCTCTTTAAAAATAAGAGGTGTTTGATATGAAAATGTGACAGGTTGTTTTACTTCTTGGTAGAGATCTTCAGGATGAGTGAGGGACCCTGTGCAGCTGCTTCCAATGTTAGTTCTGCAACAGCTGATGGGTACGCTGTTGTTTTTGGATTCTTCATACCAGTGTGTATTCTGCCAGTCTGAGTAGTTGTGGATCCCACAGCATTGAAGCTGTGAAAATGAAAATAAATACTCAAGATTACTTTCAACTACTTGCTTAGTCATAACGAGTCTAGCAGAAATGTGCGTGAAACGACAATCAGTATATCTGATTTACAGAGGAGATAGTATTTCTGTCCTCACCTGTCTCTGAATGTAGTCAATGGCACGGCTCTGGGCATTGCTGTTGGTGCCATTGTACTCATCATACACTTTCTTAATAGAAGTATTAACTTCATTTTCAACCTGCCAAACATTAAGAAAGGTGAGACTAAGCATTTGATTAACTGTACACACCAACATGATTGCGAACACGAGCAGACTAGATAAGGTCATCTATGGTACACAGATTGTCCCTGCTCTTCTGGGTGAAGTTATTTGGAAGATTAGCTGAGTTACAAGTTAAGCATCAAATAAGGCCAATAAAAAACAAACATGCAGTGGCTTGTATTTGACTTTCTCACCTTTGCTCTGTAAACATATCCAAGAACCACAACTGCTACTTCCGTCATGAAAACCAGCAGGAGAATGACAACAAACTGTGGATGGAATTTAAGATTTAATCTGCACAGACAACAGACAATTAAATGCAAAAAAGTAAAGAGTGGATTGTCTGACACTTTGGCATGTTTAAAGTTAGACAGAATACTATGACTTATGAGAAAAACCTTGAATGATAGGCTTTTTGTGCAATCATTTAAATTATTTAATAGCTTCTGAACTTCTACTATGTATAATGGTGTATTAGGGGTGCACTGATGCGATATTAAGATCGGATATTGGCCCCGATATTGACAAATTAGCCGATCCATTTATTTTTTTTTCCTCCGTCGCAGCACATCCTTTGTCATTTGTCAGCAGCACGTGTGTTGCATGCTGGAAGAGTTGAGTTAACAGTCAAGCAACATGGAGTGAGCCAAAGACTCGGCTGTGTGGAGATATTTCACGCTTGCCACGCCAACTCGTTGATCGGCTGTTTGTAATGTTTGCAAAGTAAATGTTTCAAGGGGTTGTGGTAGTACTGCAAAGCACAACACTACCAGTTTAATCAAGCACATCCAAAAGCACCATGCGAATTCAATACATTACATCTATGTTATTTTGTCTTAGATAGGAAAGTAATATTTAGTAAGGAAAGTCTTGTGCCTATAGTCTCTTCCACATGGTGGAAGGAAGGTATGAGGTGGAAGGTATACAGTTTATTAATTCAACAACCGTATCGGATCGGTATTGGGTATTGACAGATGCACAAAGCAGAAGTATTGGTATCGGTACTGAAAAAGTCGGATCAGTGCATCCGTATTATTTATGAAAACGGACTACAAGCTTTTGTCAAATTTGATGTTAATGCTCTTTTCTAATGCATCCTTGAACCCCACTTTTCTTTTAAAAGGTCCCATGACATGGTGCTCTTTGGATGCTTTTATATAAACCTTAGTGGTTCCCTAATACCATATCTAAAGTCTCTTTCCCGAAATTCAGCCTTGGTGCAGAATTGCAGTCACTAGAGCCAGCCCCACAATAAGATTTCCTTAGTATTTACCATTTCTGAATCTATAGCTTTTGAGGAGGAGAGAGGGGAGAGGGGATGCTGGGGGTGTGGCCTTGACAAACTGATCAACTTGACCATGATGAGGTAACCTTGCCCTTTTAATTTTTAATAATGTTTCACAGTTCATCTTAGATCAATTACTTACTTTGCAAGGGCTTCAGTAGCCTCATCTATCACGTTAAACTTGTCAACTTGTTTACTCACCGTTGTAAGACCACAGTAGCTTTCTCTCACTGTAGCACAACATCCAATGAGCCCAATAATGAAAAGGAGGGCTCCAACTGCAATAATGGTCACTGCTGGGATGAGAGTGTACACGTCTTCAAAGAAGTGATCGTAATCATCATATGTGATGAAGGCATAGGCTCCAACATAGCACAGGATACCAGCGGCGGCCTGAGGGTGACACAAACAACATTTTTACTCAAGCCTAGCCACAAAGGTAAAGGAAGCAGTAACACACCATAAAAATGTGGTAAACATTTATTTATTTTTTAAACATACAAAACATACAATTTCCAAGGGCAACAGGTTTTCACTTTTTCAAAGTGTCTGGGTTGGGTTCTGCTGCACCATTGATATGTAATTAATGACAATGCATTAATTATGTCAATTTAATGTTGCAGCTGGTAAAGGTAGGGCTAATTTTAACTACATTGTATACTGTTGGATTTCTTAACCTATATTTACTTTGTTAATTAATTTTGTATGAAAATCAAAATCTGCAATAAAGCTATTAAATAAATGAAGCGAAAAACATTTGCCACAAAGATGTAGGCCTAGTAGAGTTAAAGTGAAAAGTAGCTTGAAAGGGTAAATACTCAAGTAAAGTGCAATTATCCCTAAAATTGTACGTAAATGTAACGTTATAATTCCGTCAATACTGCATTTTTTTAAGCAGGCAGATGTTTGTTTGTTTTTGTTTTTTTTTTACTATAAAACGTAATGAAAAGGTGCTTTATTCAAAAATGACTTGTTAGCAGCAAATCATTAAAGCGTAGGTATATCTTAATAGTGGCTTTTCCACTGCCTTGTCAAACTAATCCCTCCCTGGTTACAACGAAGGTCGGCTGCCGCAGCTAGCCGAGCAGCTGACTGCACACTCAGCTAACAGCTACACGTAGCTAGCTAGTGACGCACCTTTAAAACTGTCATAAACCTCCAAACTTACCCAAAATATCAGGTTCAGAAAAACCAAGACCGTCTTTGACGACGTAATGCCGCACTGCCCCATCTTCAACACGGGGGTTTAATGCTGTACGTGTTGGAAAATAATGCAGGTTTCTACTCAGACATGTCCCGGCCAGCCACCACTCATCCCAACGCTGCCTGTCACTGGATCTGGTTGTTTGCACCGAGGCGACGCGCAGCACAACCAGGGTAACAACAAGCACTCCTAGAACAAATAACTTACCCACCCAAAACTGTAGTCAATAGTCTATTTCTGTTAATATTTGATATACATGTAATCAACTATTAAAGATTAATGTTAGTTAGTCTAATCTAAATGGCATTTGGAGTAGCCTAACTTTTGACATCTAGCTGGTGGAAAATATATACCTACCTACTTGTGTCTAATACATTAAACATTTTTATCAGTATCAGTATCAGTATCACCACTCTGGCATTACTGGTCAGATTACATGATATTAATATTACAATACTGGTGTCACAATAGAACATACTAACCCTGAGTCAGCAGTCACTAAATCATCAATATGTGACTTTATTTTATCATTTATACAACTGTATGAATGACTATGACGGCTGCTACAGCAGGCCTATTGTAAGCTTAGGCCTACTTTGAAAAAGAGGACAGAAGTTGGCCTAGAGACGTGTTGAGATAGGCTTTCAATCATACCATGTTTTTTCCATCAAGATTTATTTATTTATCTCTGAGCATTTTAAGGATTAGGCTATGTTGATTTAATAATCTAACGATTAAAAGAACAGCTTGGTGACTATATTTTACTTGTAGTGTAATTGTTTTCCCAGGTAAATAATTAACTTTGAAGCAGCCTTTTAGCCAACATGGGTGAGGTCTTATAAGTGCTCAGAGAAAAAAAAAATGGAAATCTACAATTACATTATGACCTATTTAATAGTCATGATGACTTAGCAATTTCCATCTGCTGATAAAGATCATGTGAATATATGATTAAAAATTCCAGAGCAGGTATTAAATTGACTTTGTGACAGCTGTGTCCAAGAATCAACTTTGAACCTCTTCACGTTCATTTGACACTCCCAAACTGTAGAGGGCGACATAACTTTATATTCAGAGCACCTTTCGACAATAACAAATCTTCCGAACCATCTTTTCTTTATTGAAAATCAAGTACAATGACAAATTCCAAAATACATCTATAGGGGTTAGGAGCGTCGGTTATGAGCTAACTGTCTATGGTTAGGAGACAGGAGGTACATAGAAAAATATAACCTTTCGTCGTACGTAGTGACGTAAACGACTGCGCTTCTACGTACGGATACGTTTCTTGTTGCACGTAACGGTGCATTCACTTGACACTTGTAAGGTAGCATTGCCCTTTTACACTTGTCATTACACGGAATCAGCTTTAATGCGGACCCCTGTGATAATTTGAGGTAATGTTGTCTTTCTTATTTGATTTGAATGAAATGACTTTGGTACATAGCAAAACACTTCCCACTATCAGCGGTACCTAACTAGCTAAAGTTTAGCTAGCTAACGTTACTGTCACATGACGTTAATTTTGTTTTTTGTCCATGAAACACTGAGCTGATTAACATGAATGCAAAATGCCACGCTATTGTTGGAGGTTATTTAGATACAATTTTTCAACACAGAACAAAATAAAATGTGTTCCCAGTTTGTTATCGAAGAACTTGAATGGCCTTATTGCCCAAACTTGAATATGCATGGCGCTCTCTCGTGGCTGAATGAGAGCAGATATTTGTATCCAGGTTTCAGAAATCTTGTGGAAAGTCTTCTCATAAGATTAGAGTCGGTTCTAACGCCCATATTAATTACAAATGGGTGTTTGTGTTCACAGTTCTGGCTCTGTAATGTTTACATATAAGTAAATAGGTAGCTACATCTGTTTAATCTGTCTTACTGTATTCATTCATTCATTCATTCATTCATTCATTCATTCACTCATGTGTTAATAGTGATGGAGGAGGGTGAGGAAGAGAAGATGGGTGAGTCAGGGCCTGTGCTCCATACACAGCAGCTGTGTCGCTTCTTCTCTCAAGGAAGACACTGCAATTTTGGGAAGAAATGCAGATTCCTACACATAAGAGATGATGCCAAAGCTCATGGGAAGAAAACCATCAGGACACCCAGCCAGTCAGATGGTGCATCTCCAAACTCAGAGGTCCCTGGGGGAGATGTGGGGCACAGGTGTCCTCCCACTTGCAACTCCAGGGTTGCTCCAGCAGCTGGCCGCCGCCCCTGTCGCTACTTTATCTCAGGCCACTGCACTATGGAAGACAGATGTCGCTTCTGGCATCCACCACAGTTCCCCCCACTGGATGACCAACCTGTTCCTGACAAGAACCCAAGACCTGCACAGAGGTTGCCACCAGCACCTCATCCTGGCATCCTCCAAGAGGTCAAGCTGTGTGACCTGACAGAGAATGTCGCCATGCAGCTACGAGACACAGAGATCAAGCAGTTGAAGAAGCGTTTTCCTAAAGACCAGCTGATTATTCAGGAACAAAGTAATTGCAAAGTTACTTATTACAGGGTGGCTGTAGAGGCCACTGATCCAGACTGGGTAAAAAATGTTTCCTACCTTCTTTCTTTTCTCCTCCCTCAAAAGCTTACAGTAAAAATCCATCCACAATTTTTTTCTATAATACAGGACAGCTCAGTTTTAATTGGTGAACTTAACAAAGTCTCTTCTTCACTCAAACACAATGATACTGTATATGGAACCAAATGCTGAAGCCTCTCTGTAGACAATGAATAGTAAAACCATACCTACTATGCTCTAACAGCACCCATGGTAATTTTACTGGGAAAGTGTAACGGAAATTCTTCACAGCAGACATTTTTGGGCTTGTCATAGTAGGAAAAACACAGCTGAAATTGATAACCTTCACAATGGCTCAATTCCATCAACTGTCTCAGTCAGTCAGCATGCACAATACCAGGGCCTCTCCTAAGTGGTATGCAGCTATTGTTAAGGTTATCAATTTCAGCAGTGCTTTCCCTACTATGACAAGTCAAAATGTCTGCTCTGAAAAAGATCTATTGTTAGTGAATAACATGGGATTTTTATCAATTAAACTACACCACTGAGAGTAAATTGAGCCTTTTTGTTATATGAGAAATGGGGTAAAGCAGTGATTAGAACTTGACTATTTTGGCAAATTTGAAAACAACAGATTAATTTGTTGTTCTACTTTTCCCTTAGATTCGATTTGATAGACTTTATTGATCCCAAATTGGGAAATTTCTTACAGTGTTGCTTAGACACTGCCAGAATAGGGTAAGATATAGCCAACCATTTGACTGAATACGTATTACTGGCATATCAGAACTATTAATCCACTTTATCAGCATTGTTGACTATAATCCACATATTTCACACTCCTTTAAATCATTAATCAACCAATTTATTTCTGGGTGTGATAATAGGTTACATGGAAATGACCTTACTACAGTACTATCTGGTCCAGATGATACTGTAGTTAGTATATTTCCACTGGCAGTGGGAATATACTAAGTCAGCATTTTAACTTACAGCCCTTTGATCTGAAAGAAGTTGACATCATGGTGAGCTTTCCAGACAGTTACCCCCAGGAGGTAAAGACCACTGCTTCCGTTTTCACTACAGGTTCTGTAATACACTATACAGTAAATGGTTGTCATGAAAAGAACAGTTCCTTACCAGCTTGATACATTTTCTTAGATTTTTACATTGGACATACCGTTGGACCAGGAGCTGCCGCCAATAATGGCAAGGTAAAATCATGTACAGTTTATTTTAAACATGTAATGTTTGGAGTTATCGGTGGTGACATTTATATAAATCTTTGGCTATGTAGACATGTACAGCAAGCATCATTGGAATGGCTTAAAGCCAAGCATGCAACCAATCAGCTACTGGGAAAGGTAGAGCTGCTCTTCCGGCCTTTTCTTCGCTGGCTCGATCGTAGTTTGGAGAGACTGTTCACTGAAGGAGCCCGGCAGGTGAGACTGCAAGCTGTTTGAAACAAAGATAGTGAATTGTGTTTTCCCTTTTGATTTTACCAAAACAACCTGTAAATATCTGCTTTTATTTTATTTTCTTAATGCTGAAAGATTTTCTCTTTAATGTTTTTGCAGTTAAAAAAAGACATTGATTTAGAAAAAGCTGGATTGCAGTTCATACCGTACCAGGAACTCCAGGCAGCAGTGTGTGAAAAATCTGTGAACAACTATTTTTCTGACACCGCTGCTGCAGGTGAGGATGTCAGTGATGAAGGAAAACTGGAAAAGATAGATAGTGAGAGGACAATGGGGCGGGGGACGTTAGTGCAGCAGGAGGGTCCAGGTAGTGATGAAGGGCAGCAGGAGGAGGAGGAGGAGGAAGCCAGTCATCTGGTGGAGAACATTAAGATCAGTGATCCACGCAGAGGCACAGAGGTTAAGCTGCTGGGACTGAGGCTGGGAGAGAACACAGCCACCGTAGTGGCCAAACAAATCACTGTTTGTCTTCAATGTAACAGGTAAGGACAAATAGCTAAATGTCATATCAATATCACAAATTAGACTGTTTAATCAGAATCTTGAGTGTTTGTGTCCTGTTTGTAGGTGTAAGGTAACTGCAGACCTGACACTGACTGGGAGGGCACCCTGCACAGCTCAGTGTGAAAAGTGCAGTGCAAGCATCAATGCTGCATTCAGGCCCTGCATGCTGCACCATTACAGTGATGTCTTGGGATACCTGGACCTTCACAACGCCGCACCTGCTGACCTTGTTCTTCAGGAATGTGAACTCATTGTGGGCTGCCTCAGCTGCTCCCAGGAGGGCCCCGTGCAGGTGATGAAACCGTTGATGTTCATGTTTTGTTTGAAAATCAGTGTGCAATATCCCCAGAAGTGAAATATGTCATCTCTGAAATTGCTTATTTTCATCAGAACCTTTCCTATGGTCAAACAAAGGAGTTTAATTGTGAACACTGCCACAGCAAACTCGGGATTCTGGCTGAGAGCACAAGATTCCAGTATATTCAGCCACGCGCCAGCAAAACAGGTTCACCTACACCTATCTCACCTATGCTTGCTATCAAAGGAATCGGCAAAAGTTTAAGATCTTACAACAAACTGCCACAGTTTTCTCTCTCACCTCACATAGTTATTTAAAAAGCTACATAGTGCACGAAACCCTTTCAGACCAGAATATAATGTGAATTGTTGCTCCCTTTGTGCAGGTCCAAGTGCTTGTGCTGTTAATTATAAGACGATAAGAGATCCTGCTGTGCAAAAGGGGAAGCCGCTGCCAGAAAAAGGAGTATGCAAACATTACAGACAGAGCCACCGCTGGCTAAGGTACCGTTGTCACTGTGTCCTATCTCATTTCACGTGTCTGACATGGAAGCTCTGAGAAGAACAAGCATCGTGAAAGCTTTGTGCCATTGCCTGCCTTCAGGTTTCCCTGCTGTGGTCGGGCTTACCCCTGTGATGGGTGCCATGATGAGGACCAGGACCACCCCATGGAACTGGCCACCAGGATGATCTGTGGCTACTGTGCCAAAGAACAGGTGAGCTCAAGACTGCTTTTAAACTGTGGCTAAAGTTAGACTTTGCCTCTGAATTGAAACTTTTTAAAACGTCCCTACATTGTTTGTTGTTGCAGCCGTATGGCAATGGAAAGCCTTGCATCAGCTGTGGAAGCATGATGACGAGAGGGGCACGCACCAGCCACTGGGAGGGAGGACTGGGATGCAGAAACAAAGTCAAAATGAGCAGGTACATCTATAGCTAACTGTTATGTTAACATTACTGATGAAAACATAGTGGTAGTGGCTTTATTAAATATTACAAAGCAATGAGTATCTCCAACACTAATAGCAGTTTTTTTTGTGTTAAAAGATTTACTTTTTTGTTTTCAGTGGTTAAAAGTTTTTTTTTCTTCTTTATTTTCAGAAATGATCGACATAAATATGCCAACACCAACAAAACAATTTCAAGGAAAGCCGTTGGTGAAAAGAAGTAGTTGGTAAAGGAGAGCATTATCCCCTAACTTGTGAAAAGACAATTATTAAGAAATTATTGCACATTTTCCTCATTAAATCATGTTATCATTATTCAGTGTGATCGTGAGAAGTGTTGACATTTTAAAGTTTGTTAATGTAATGTGGATTGAGTTGGATGACTTGTGAGTTATTTTTAAGATGTGGAATTTCTGTACATCAGTAAATCAAATTGAGGATCTACTCTGCAACTCGGATTAGAAAACTATCTGGAGCATATTTCACTTTTTCTTGTAAAAGTGAAATATGCTCCAGATAGTCTTTGTCCATGTTCTTGAATGATTTTGTTAATTTTAACAAAACTGTTGGTCCGCTCTGGTTGGTAGAAGCCCCTTCACTTTCTTTTTTCCCGTTGTACTCGTCTTCTCCAGCTATTTTATTTTTCTGCATACCTTTTGCTGCGCTTGACCTCTTGGGAGAAAGAGTGCCTTTTTTCTATCAGTACAAGCTCCAACCGGACAAGCGGCTGACAATGGGAATGATGGCTAAGAGCTTCACGACAGTGCTGTATAACCACATATTCTTTGTTCTCCTGTAATAATTGGCATGTTCATACTGCCACAGGACTGCCACTCTCTGAAGTATTCATTGATGGACTTGGACTAGCTGTACATCTCCTTTGACAGATTTTTTTTTTTTTTAACTATAACTGGCATTTTATACATCACAAGCATTCACAGCTTTACCCTTGGATTCATGCAATGAACACATGGTGCCTTTTTCTTGGTCAACTGAGCAGCTCAGCATCCCAGAACGGATGACTGTTTGTCCCTGGAACAACCAGAACCCAATTATTTTTAGAGTGCCACCCACTTTCAGTTTTTGCAAGGAAAGCTAACACCCAACAACTTCCCGTTCTTTTTATTCTCACAATGTTAAGTCTTTTCTTTCATATTTTGCTTACAAGTCCCACGGAGGATTAATAAGAAACAAGAAAAACAAGTACTGTTTGTCAGGCTTTCACCAAGAGGTTCAGTACAATACAAAGGGAATAAAGGATAACCTGTACTTGACAAAGTTCTAAGCCAGTAAAAAGGGGATTCAAAGAAAAAGAACAGATGGAAATACTAACGCATGTAACGGCCGGGAATGATAATTAGTATCATGCCTTGTGTTGAGCTTGAATGTTTATGCTTGACCTTGGAAATAGCTCTTACAAAGTATACGGTTGCATGCAGAATGCATACAACGAAATTGCACCTTAAACTTTGACCCTCTCGCTCATTCTGCAGAAAAAAATTGTTGGTCACAAGAACCAAAAAAAGCATACTGCAGAACCCGACCGGACGCATTTCTGGTATACTACTGTAAATAATATGGTACTATTGGTATTGGAACGCAGTGTTACTTTTCATCTCCATGACAACTGGGCAACTCCATCTGCTAAAGAAGGCCATAAGATACATAGAGCAAGTAGACTTGATCAAAAGTTTTTTTTTTTTCTCAAATGTCTATCAGCCTTTTTGACTTTATCTAGGTGGGTTAAAAGACTGCCTTCGCAGCTATTGTGCTTGCTGTCTAGAAATTAATTTGTATACTGTACTGCATGATGTTACTTTTTTTTTTTAGCTGAATCTTTGTAAAAATGACCAATAACAAATGTTCAAATATTTTAATATTTAATTTTTTTTTTTTTTTTTTAAAACACAAAAATAAAAACAAACCAATGCTATAAAATTTCAGTGAAGACTCTTATTTAAATACTGCACAAACATGTTGGATATGTGTCCAGAGTTCTCTGTTGGGTGCATCTTTGTGTAGCTGATGAATTGGCGCCGAAGTTTCCTCAGCTCTGCCATGTTGATGCTCCTGGTGAGCTCGATGTTAAACATCAGGTTAAGGACATTTGAGTACAAGAAGAAGAGACGATTTATTCAAGCCCAGCTGAACAGTGAAGAAGCAATAACGAACAGACCAAAAGTATCTAAAAGGTCACAGTATCACATCTCAACTTTTAAGGACAACGAAAAGTAGTTAGTGACATTATCTTAAATGATGCACCACAACATTAAAGGTTGACCAGCGCAGAAGGAACCTGATGTACTTTTAAGTTAGTCTCTGCCTGGAATGACATGTTCAAAAGAAGTAAATCAAAGTGTTTCTTCCGAGGTCTTCTGACATACACCTGCCCGCCCCCTCAAAAAAAATGTATGTTGTTACAGGCAAGACCTTTAACAGTGATTGGCTGCTTTGCCCTTCATTAAAGTTCTTTGATGGACGTACATCCATCTGCCTTCTCCTTCAAACAAGTCATTTGATGCAGAGTAATTTGCTTCCTGCTGGTGAGGGAAAATGTGATTAAAAATGAGTCCGCACAAATTAATAGAGGTAATACAATTTTCAGACATTCAGTCATAAGCTGTAAAAGATCACTGCTACTTGGACTTGTGGCATCCCACATAAAAACTTAACTATAGAACCTGTGAAAAGGATTTTTTAAATTTGGGGTTTTAAGTAAAAAGACAAATGTGTAAAAAGGATATCTTTTCTGTAGCTCCTGGAACTGGAATGAGATCCCCGGGAACACTTGTCTTCTGTGCGTTAAAAATTGCCTGGAAATTTTAAATGACCTTTATCAAACTTGACATAGAAAAAGTACTGTTTTTACTGACAAAAACACAGCTCCTCAGGTACATTGGTTTGTAGGACGTTTGAGATCAGCAAAGTGGGATCTGCACACTGAAGGCCGTTCTATGGTTCTACAGAGGCTCCACGCAGAGCTTTCACCGTAGCCTACACAAGTGGCCTGAAGTCTATACTTGTGCGCTGGTGTGTGTGCGTTGAACCGGCATGTGTGTGGGGAGAAGGGAGAGAATGACGGCAAGTAGCTATGGAGCGAGTATAGACTCTAGAGTCATAGTGAGAGAGTGAGTGTGTTTTCTGACCTAGGTGGGAAATCTGTAGCAGAAAAAGTTAACCCTCTCCTTGATTTCATAATGTTTATGGATAAATGAGTCAGTAATACAACACTACCGAGAGACGTATAGTTACATTTTTCGCGAGGTGCATGTCAGGCTACGGCGTAGGGTCTGGCGTAGACGCAAAGGGGTCTGCGGGGGTACACCGTTGATTCTATGCACAACCATAAAATGACCTCAAGAATTAAATGGACTGTGTGGCCAAGTTGCTCAGTTGGTAGAGCGGGTGCACATATATAGAGGTTTACTCCTCAATGCAGAGGCTTCGGGTGCGACTCCAACCTGTGGCTCTTTGCTGCAGGTCATTCCCTTTCTCTCTCCCCTTTCATGTCTTAATCTGTCCTGTGGAATTAAAAGGCCTAAAATGCCCCCAAAAATAATTTAAAAAAAAATTGTTCTTCTAATTATTCAATAAATTTACAGATGACTTGTATAAAATGAAATGGTCACCCTCTTCTTTCATGTAACTATGGCCTAAAATATACTGGTAAAACAAGCAGACAACTCACATCTCAGAATTGATTCACATTAGCGTACATCTACCCATTATGCAGTATTGATATGATTCTTCCTAGTTGCAGGGAAGTGAATATAGAAATAATTGGACTTCTTTTGTTGTGCTTTGTAAATAAAAATTTCAAACCAAGTATTTTTCTGAATATGACTCCACAGTCCATTATTTTCCATTTCCAATGTGTGCGTCTCACTTTGGTGATTCTAAAATATGACATGACTCAAAAGACATACTGGTTGCAGCTAAAACAGTATCCCAGGAGCGAAATCTGCGTGACTGACAAATGAACAAGAAATCCAAAAGAACATATGTAGACGTACCAACAACACATCTTGTGTGATCTTGTCCAACTCGTATAAGAAGTTTGCAGATGACAATGGTTGCTGCAGAGAAAACAAATATCTCTATTACCATCAGACGGTCAAAAAGGCAACATGACAGAACACACAGCTACATCTGTTAAATTTTGCTTGCTTGATAAAAAAATAAATAAATGCCTCTTACACTCTGTGTAGACTGGTTAGGTGGGGGTGCTTTTCTTTTGAAAAGTGCGTCAGAAATGGCTTCATATGGAAGCATGTCATCTTTCAGGATGGTGAAGAGAGGACTGTCCCATCGGTTTCTGGAGTCTGGAGCTTCAAATCTCAGCACTAATGCATCGAAGCTACAAGAGACAAACCAGATGTCAGGTAAAGGTAAAGACAGTCCTACCAGAGACTGACATGCACCTAGAGGCTTCTCACTCACATTTCCTGGGTGTACTGCTCTGCAGCCTCTCTGTTGGCATTCCACGTTGAGCTCACTTCATCTGACGTCAAACAGTATACCTTCATTGAAAGAAAGCATATGATTTTGACTTGTTTTATTAATGTTTGGGTGATAGTTTTTCTTTTCAAAAAAATCCATTAGGTATTCATCTAGTATACCTACCAGGCAGTGTGGTGTCTGTGCATGTTTGATGAGGCAGAAAAGCTCATAGCGGTAGCCTGTAGGTAAAAAAAAAAAAAATAGAAGGTAAAAGCATGAACAAATTATAATGTTTTAAGACGGAATCTGCATCTGCTAAACTATTGATAACAGGATTTACCTTTTATGTAATTTAATGAATCCAAAATTACAATGTCATCCTTGTTGAGTTTCCTAAACAACAAATGAAAAAGGTAAAAAAAAGGGCTGTGACAGTAAAACATTACCAATGAATCTCACCCAAAAACAGATCTGAAGAACCCACCTCTCTACTTCAGCTTTCAGAGATGCTCTGACATTTTTTTCATTTTGGGAATCTGCAACATATCCAATAAGGTTTCAATTAAAGCAAGACAAAAAAAGCAAAAGTCCAAGATTACTTTCTAGGAATCAAGTCTTATTGAGACAGCTCATTTTTGATTATGATACCAAACAGCTGTTTTGCTATTTACAAAATATTACCAAATATTCTTATTGCCAATTGATTCTTTTTTTTTGGTTAATCAATTAAGTTTTCATTTATAAAAAAACTACATGTTTCACATATACCCTGCCCAAGTTAACATCTTCGCTTTTGCAGTTTGCTTGACTGTCTGAAACACTGTCCATAACCAAAAGATTATTATTTTTTTTATCAGAGGACAAAGAAAGACAGAAACGTTTCCCATTTGAGAAGTTGGAACCGCAGTGAATTTGTGTTTTTTTGCTTACAAAATTATCAAAATTGTTGGTGACTAATGTTATTTTATCAATGAACTGATACGATTACACTTTGCTGAAAAAGTAAGAAAGGGAAAAGGAAAGAAATCCTTCAGCTGATGAGAAAATTATCTTCCAAACCAAATGCAATACCCAGTTTGTAAGTCACGTATAGTATGTAAAAGAAGGTAAAATAAGAGAAAGCTATAACGTTAGTTTCTCTTGTAAAGAAAATATCGACAAGCTATCGTTTAATAGGAAGATTCTCTACTACAGGGCAGTGATGACACCAGCACGCCAAACACACACACTGCAGTACACAAATAAAAAAACTCAGGATACAGTATTTTTAGTCGGCGGCTCACCTAACACACACGCTAACTTTACAGAAACACGTCTACTTAAATTACAGGTTGTATTTCATCAAAATTCCCGAGCCTAACTTCGCACAGTAGCGTGAATTATTGCGGTTTGGCGCAGACTTTCCAGCAGAACTCTATTCAATAAAACTGAACAGCAATTAACTCGTAATAAGCACCAAACGCTAAATGAAGAGAAAGCTAACTTAGCTATGCGTGTGACTTGCCTGCGTAAACTGTGTTTTTCTCAACGCCCAATGCTCCGTCTCCTACAATATGAACCTTTCTGTCAGTGTTCCGTTCAAAGCACACCTTCAGTTCTTCTGCTTTCTGTGTTTTACCACTACAGGGGTAACCACACATCACGATTAGAGGCATAACAGTTATCAAATAGATGAAATTATCTTAAGATGTGATGAAAGGCATGTTGCCACTTTCACCCGGATATAATTACTAACGATACATGACAAAGACGAGCTAATTTTCCTTGGATGGCGAAGGCATGATCCGCCTTACTCTGCCTCTGATTGGCTTATTTTGGTATTTGTCACTAATCCTAACCAATCACACTCTTCATGCCTAAACCTAACCAATCCAACCAACAAAGGCAACGAGTACTAGCCAATCAGATGCAGAGTAGGGCGGGTCAAGCAGTTGCCAACCCACTAGGGAATACTGACTATAGCTAACGTAAACAATATTTACACAATATATTATTTACTATTTTTAATAATGAAACAATATTTTAACGAAAATGTGGAAATCACAAAAAATGATTGACAACTGATATAGCTTTCAGTACTAGTTTATTAACAGGTGGCACAAATAGTTAATAGTAGGTTCAAATAACTGGACCCAAGAACAAAGCCGTACAGATTGGCATCACACTGTAATGTACAATGTAACATATCACATTAAAAAAACGTCAACATATTTATATTAGAGCTCATTTTTCACAAGATTTTAAGACTCTCTTCTTCATCAGCAGGATTTTATTTTGTGACAGGGTTGGTTGAAATGTTCCTTAATCAGGATCCCCTCCACTTCTAAATGGATAGAAAAAAAATCAGTTGTGCAGTTAGGGAATTTATACAGTAATGAAAATAATAATAAACCTACATGTACAATGACTGCTTACGTTGTGTGTGTTTGGTAGTTTTCAACATCTGACTGAGCAGTGCCGGCAGGTCTTCCCCTCGGGAAAAAGGACTAACCGCTCTCACTTCATTGGGAACATTTGCATCTTCAAAGGCAGACTTCATAGGGGAACTATCCACAACACTTTTCTTGCCCATGAAATGTCCTTAATTAACACAAAATATGTCAATATAAACTGTCAAATACATATCAGAAATGGCACAAAAACATTTGCTAGAATAGTGTTATTTCTCTTACCTGTTGCCCACAGATTCCCCCTTGGATTCACCTTGATCTTTGAAATTTTATTTCTCAACTCAGTTAAATCAAGAGTCATTGAAGATGTCATGGCAATATATGAGATAAGAATGATAGAAAATAAGAATCCTGCTCTGCAGATCTTTGTCAAAGTGCCTTTCATTTCTCAAACTTTGAATGCAATTAGGTGCCGGTTAATTAAAATATCTCTGCTCTTCTGTTACTTTGTGGCCAGGGAGTTATACTCATATAGGGTGGACTAAATATTCTAATGGGATGAAGTCATTCATCTGTGGTTGGTTTCCCATTGGATAAATGATGAACGTCAGAGTGCCTTGTGTCATTCTGACTTGCTATGACGATTGCCTCAGTGCAAAACCACTAATTATCCCATCCAAGTATCATTAAACACTTTCGCCCATACATCCGGTACTTTTATACAGACCCAAGTCTTTAACACAAAAGACAATGCAGATGTACAATAAATGCACCAATTTATTTGTAAGTACTTTGACGTAAACATTACAGCAAGGCACATGGGCCACTGCATGCTGAACAGATGTAATGGCTTAAGTTATGCTGTGAATCCAGGGTTCACTAGCCACTGTATGTACACATTATTTTCTTATACAAGTCCTCGCTGTACACAGTATCAAAAGTACAAATATCTTGCAACAAGCATTACAAAAGAACAAGTAATTCTTTTCAGCATCTGCAGTTTAACAGCTGAAAAGTGTCGTAAATTAGGGATTTAAGATTACAGAGAAATGAAGAACTCATGTAGCACTTAAATAGAAAAGTTCACTTGCCAGTTAAGTCAATATGACTATATAGCTTTAATATTATTCCCAAAGTAATTTATAAAATTTAATAATATGGGATAAGACACATTTTATAAACTCATTTTTACATTGCACTGAGATTACCTGCCACTCCTTAAATTCCTTTGTCACTTAACAATCACTGCCATCCACCATGGAGGTAGGAACTGTCATGTATTCAATACAAAACAAGAGGTGCTGCTTTACAAATCAGGACATGCAAACAAGAAGTACCCTATGATCTAAGATTTCTTTCCTTTGAAGTCATTATGGATTCAAAAAATTCCAACAAACTACTAGAATTATTATCCTCATGTTATAAGGTCCTGGTTCATAAAACACTATCTCTGATATGCCACCAAACTTCACTTTCACACCTGCTCTGGTTTATCCAAAACAATGTACCCTGATTTGACATTAATTCAACTTTCAACTGTTCACTTGCCTGAAAAATACACTTCAGGCAATTTGAGGTATTTTCAATACTGCTGCACCGCACATTCAATACCTCTCCATGCTTCCCCTTAACACTCATTAAAAAAAAAAAGAACAATCATTGAAAAAAGGCCAGATCTGGAACAAGATCCACAACACCCACAAATTAAACACGTCCAATAAACAGAGACAAAAGCATTTCAGAAAGCGTAAATAGTAAAACAAAAGTCTCATTCTCAGTCTCATATGTGTAGCCTAACTTTGGAAGACTTTGCTTAGCAAGACAACTCACCTGTATTTAATATCACAGGATAGTTTTATGAATAACTATTCACCAAGAATGCAGAAATACGTCTTTAAATGAATACCAAACTATAAAGTATGTTTTGTAATAAATGGCTACTACAATTCTAGCACTCTACTGCAAAATAAATTGCAACACAGTCATGTCATAAAAAACTGCAACCTGAAACATTTTCAGGTAATAGAGTGTAGTATTAAATACTTCAGACAAAATTCAAGCAATTAAAACAAAAAGAAACGTTGATTTTAAAGACAAAAATCCACCTCTTCACTGTTACATCAATGAACACCAGACCTAAACACTAACAGACATTCCTGAGTCTTCTGTCAGGGTGGATGGAACATTTTGGGGGGGGGAAAAGAAAGCTGTAATATGTGTGTATTTATATCTAAAAGGCAAGATGAATATATTAGCAACATGCAAAGATAAATAAAAATAATTGAATATTTGTGTCCTTTCATTTATGAAAATACTGTTTATTTATTAAATGTTAAGGATCTGCTTGAATATACTGCACAGCCTCTAAATAACTTGATAGAGAAAAAAATGAAAGACCCAAACACTTTCAGGCAGAACATCAAGCATCCCCTGTTACTTTCACATAAAAAATGAAGCTATTAAAGCAGCTTTAAAGAGGTGTCACTACCAGAGAGAGACTGCTTGTGTCTGAGAGTGAGTGCTCAGTTTTAAATTACAGTCTGAGGTCTTGCCACAGCGCAGACTTGCTGGATCTCCAGCCTGTGGGGGCTCAGGTTCATTTAGCTTTGGTAACAAGTCATTGACCTCATCAGTATCTGCCGATCTAACTGGGTGATTAACCTGCTCGTTCTCCCTCACGCCAGCCCCGTCCTTCGCTTCTTCTTTATCGCCTTCTCCGGGATCTTTGACTTTGTGTACAATAAAAAGATGTCTGTTGAGAGACAGCACAGATGTGAAACACAAGCCACAGTGAAGGCACTGAGGAGTGTTTTCATCAGTCTTATGCTGTGGTATATGCTGCTGGAACTGTGCACTGTCCTCTGTGATGAAACCACATTTTGAACAGCGGAACTGAGTTTTCAGACGTTTCGCTGGAGGAGACTCAAGACTAAAAGTGCAATTTTGGCCCTCCTCCTGTGTGTCCACTGCAGGTCTTTCTGATACACTCCCCTGCAAATCACAGAAAGCCACACACTTCAAAATAATGTAAGATTCCTAACATTTGTATTTGCGTTAAAGACTGAATAATAACATACCTTGCCCAAAACCTTTTGTGATTCCTGGATCGCTGTTTTCAACATCTGGCCAAGATCAGGATTTTTGATTCCATGCATTAGACTGATGTGGTTCTTCAACATCACACTCGTCGTGAATATTGTCTTTGTATCTGTGCAATACCTTAAGTGTAAAGTATTTCCTGGTTAATTTGATAAAACATTAAGGACTGTCACAGCAATGATTTGTTTATTTTCAAACATAAAAATCTTACCCGCAAGTGTAAATTTTCTTTTTTCCATCGTGGTCATTGCGAAGATGTCTTCTCAGACTGTTTGTAGAGTTGAAAGACTGCTCACAATGTCGACAAGGATACTTCTTCACTGACTGTTGGAAACAAAAAAAAAGAGGTAAAAATAAAAAGTTGGAAAAAAGAAACCGCGTGACAATAGGAGCTTGACAAAAATGTTTCTTCAATAGTAATTATGAATATCTAATGTGTTCATAATTCATACACAAGTAACCACTAAGAGATTATTACTTTGATTTGAGGGCATTATAACCATAACTATTAATCTTTGCTGATTTCCCAGGATTCACATTAAACATTTCAAATGTGCCACAATCTGCTACAAAAATAATTTAATCTGAAATGCCAGGCCGCTAAAAACACAAATACAAATCTTGGAGACCATATGTCACGTAGCTGAGAATTACCAACAGGTAAACACTTGGGCAAAGATTCACACTACAATCAGACGCCTGTCTCATACCATTCAATCAACAAGCACTTTGACCTCAGGTACAAGACTCCCTGTCCTCAGAACTATTTCCTTATTTCAACAGGGCAGCTTGTGAGGGGCTTAAAGGACAGCGTTTTTCCAAAGTGTCTTAGATAAGGCCGACTGATCAGAAAAAACACCCAAACTGTTGATCCGGTTAATGTTAACATCAAGTTCAAGTAGACAGCATGACAAGTATGCAGGTAGAAGATGGGGGTTTTGAATTTATTTTATTGGTTCAATTATCTTTTATTTACTCTGACCAACAGAACAAGTGGATCACTTGTTGTACATATAGTTCAGAGGTTCACAGCATATAAGGCGTGTCCACACAGGAGGCATTTTAGCCCATTTGCAGTTGTCTGTCTTACCTGCGTTTAACAGAACAGATAAACTTCTATTTTAATCAAGACAGGTATCTACACAGGCTGCGTAACAGCTCAAGTTTCACTCATGCTTTAATACATACACTATAAAGTGTATTTTTAAGTCTATTTTTCTTTTTTTGAACGCTTGGAACTACATTGATTCATGTGGTTTTAGGCCATGAGCGCAGCTGTCAAACGCAGGTGACCTACACTCAATACTGTGCTTAAACGCTCTTGTGACGGAGGACTGATGCTGCTGGTCTGCCCATGTAAAAAATAAAAAAAACTACACTGAAAGCGTGAAAAGGGGAGAGGCGCATGTCACACATGTCCCTCTATGAGTCTGCGTGGACTACATTAGTAAAAATCTCTACAGCTTTACCACAAATTAAGAAGGTGCTGTATAAAAAAAAGAGGGAAAAAACGTGGTGAATTAATGAGGTTATATCCATTTGAAGACATAGAAAGGTATCTTTTCTGTGACATGGACAACTGCCGAACATCTACTAAGTTCCAGAAAGACATGAAATAACTCTGTTGGTCTGGATTTCCCTTTAAGCATGCTAACAGAGCGCACAAACACCTTAATTAGTAGAATACAAACAGCAGATAAAAATGAATCTAGGACCAGATTAGGGCTTGGACAAGACATTTAGCAACTTGACCTATCAGGACACAATGAACAACATCAATATCTGTATTGTATTCAAACTGAAAGCACCATATGAATTCAACCAATATTAATACAACTAAAATACTGTAGTTTAGACTAGTATCTGGACAAAGTGTGGTCTGGTAGTTTGAGCTACGTTAAGTTGCAGCAGAGTAAAGCCAACGCATTTCACATTTGCTATAGGATTCTATTACAAGCAACCGCAGCAGTCATTCATGTTGTGGTTGAACACATACACAATCCAGCATGGGAAATTTGTGATCTCTCACCCTTCCGTGGTTGGTCTTCACGTGAGATGCATAGGAGTCTCGTTCAGGGAACCACTGGAGACACTCCCCACACGTCCAGCCAGTGGGCTTCACACGAGGTTTTTTGTCCTGCTCAGCCTTTTTTCTGGGACTATCTGTGTGTTTGACAGGGCTGTGACTCATCTGTTGTTGGACAGAATGAGCATCCTGGTTCCAGTCAGGATGGTCGGTTTGTTTACCTTTCTCCTCAGTCTCTGCTGTCATGTTTCCTACATGAACACCCTGAAAAACAGAAAATACATGGTAAAAATCACACAAGGAAACAAATTATAACAAAAGGCCTTTTCCTCTCTCTTTATGTTAATGATCACGCACTATAAGTCATCCGTTATTTAATACAGAGTACTATGGAGCCCCCCTGGGGTCAGCTGAGAAAAACAAATAAACCGTGGGCACACGCACAGAATAAAAATATGTTCCCACGGTTTTATAAACTGTACGCACTGATTCATAATCTGTGCATCTCGTAGTAAGGTTAACAATGAGCTACAAACTAATTTTTATTAAAACAAGCCATCCTTCAACCTGGAGAAATAAGATTGGTCTCTAGTAGCAGTCGGTGGTGTTTAGGGATTGTCTATTGATTTAATGATTAAATAAGGTAGTGTCTCCTCCTATTTGTACTACAGCAATTACTTTTAAAAAATGAGTTTGTAGACACTACCTTATTTAATCATTAAATCAATAGAAATGTTTGTGTTGGTTTACCATGTTGTTTTCTCTGCATCATGTGCAAGGTTTTGTAGATTGCATAATCTGACAAAATCTAACATTGCACAACAGCAGCTGATCTTTGCTGTGCAAGTTTAACAATGTTTCCTAAAGCTCAAGTTAAATGTATTAGTTTTTTGTAATAGTTTTTATAATGATGTATTTCATTATACAAGTTTCAAATGGGTAACCAATAACATGGATAATGTATACGCACACAATAAAATTCAACCAACAAATACATTCCAAATCCATCACTTGCAGAGACTTTAAACCAACATACAAAATGTTTATATAAAAATTTGGCCTAACCTTGAAGTGCTGCATTAACAGCTTCTTTTGTGAAAAGACTGAGTTGCATTCTGGACACTTGAATACACACGTAACACGCTTGTTGGCATTCTGATGGAAATGCTGAAACAGTAACTGCTTTTTCTTGAAAACTGTCTCACACGAACACTTAAATATTAACCTGCAAAAAAAGAAAACTGTGAAAATTAACTGTGAAAAGAAATGTACAACTTTCAACTGTCAGGTCATGAGGTGTTGACTTACAGGGGGGATATTTTGCTTGCACTGTGTTTGTTTTTTAAATGCACTTCACAGCTGTCAGAAGTCTTGAAGGCAACTTGACAGATGGAGCACTGGTAAAAGACTTGACAGTGTTTCTCCTCAATGTGAGTCTTTTGTCCTTGAAGGGTCTTGAAAACCATATCGCAGTGAAGACATCTGGAAGAAAAGGAAACATGATGAAACTTTTCTGTTACAATGTACTGTGTGTTATAAGGCATGCATTTTAGGCTTGCCTACTTACTTGTACCAAGCCTTGCGAGCGTAGTGCAGACAGTTTTCTTTGACATGCTTTTGTATGTCTCCAGAACGACTCAGGGCACCACACTCAGGACAGCAGTAAGGGGACTTGTGTGCGTGAATGCGTTGGTGAGCTCTGAAGCTGCATTTGTTGGGTAACAACATTGAGCACACCTTACACATCTGTTTTATAAAGTAAAACAAGAAAAAAGTCACAAAAGACAAATTTGAAAGATAGCAAATACATTTACACTGGTCGTAGGGCCTTTAAGGAAAAGTGTGGTCATTTTCTATATTTTTCAAATTGTCAATTAATTCAATGAACATATGTACATTACCATTGTTAAAGATTCATGCCTTGAGTAGAAGAGAATGGGCTTGGGGTGAGTGTCACAGACAGGGTTTGTGGATTTGTTTACAAGAGAAAAATAGTCTTAAAAAATTCTATAAAACATTTACTCACGAGTCCTTCAACATCGTCATCAGACGGCCTCTGGTAATGGCCTGCAAGTGCTTTGTAGTCAGATAATTGCTTGTTACACTCCAGGCAACGGAGTCGGTGTCGATTGGCATTGTCTGGATATAGGGGTAGGACAGGTTGGCTTTTAGGTAAGGGTGAAGTATAAGAGTCCATGTTCACAGCACTCAGGGGTACAAACATTTGTTCCTCTGCTATTGGTTTCATATGGAGCTGTGTGCACTGCATCACCATGCCATTGTTCTTGTGCTCCCGTGCATGTGCCAACAAGGCACACTTGTTGAAGAACACCATCTTCTTCACACAGTGCGTGCATCCCACTTCAATGTGAACACTTCTTCGGCTGTAATGATACGCAAGACTCCTCTCCACCCCGAAGGAGTCCCCACACTCAAGGCAGCAGTATCCTCGCGGCGGTAGGCTGATATTGCTCTCCGGAGGGGGGATCAAGTTGGGCACATATGTAGGCACAGGGTTGGCATTGTTCAATAGTCTGTTTAGGGTGCCTGCTGCTGTGTTGGACATAGACGACCGGGGATAAGGGTTGGCTGTTTTGACCTGATGCACCAGTGGGACGGTGCTGTACACCGTAGATGAGAGTGTGTGTTGGCTTTTTTGTTGAGAGGTGGACCGCGCAGCTACTGAAGCGGCAACACTGTGAGGGACCAGGTTCAGACTAGCTAAGTGCATTGCTTTGGGAAGAAAGTTGGTGCTAGTTGTATGGCCTGTTGTGGCTGATCCTTTCTTCGGTTTCTGCATCTGATGTGCAGCAGATCGTTTGACAGGACTACTAGTATTATGGAACACTGCTGCGAACTGCGTTATTGTTCCTGACCTCCTGGAGTTAACCTCTGATTTGTTGCGTAAAATCTTCGGTGAACATGTACTAGCTGGGGTGGCTTTAGGTTGAACTTCAACAATGCTATCAACAGACACATTTTGAGACTGATGAGGAGACATATTGCAGTAAGAATCTTCACTAATCATACTCTGTGATGGAGAGGATTCATATGCAGAATGAACTTCTGTTTCTGAATCAGGCAGCACACTGGTGACTGTTCGCTTGATCTGCCCAGATGTGGTTTTAATAGTTTTAATTCTGACCCTGGGTATGGCAGGGGGTGACCCAGTTGCCACTGCAGGGGATGCTTTGCCACTACTATCACTGCAAATGCTTCCAGGACTATTGGAGGGTTTCATTAACCGTTTCACAGCTTCAAGTGGACTTCTGGGGCTCCGTGGGGATATAGGCACATTGGGGCTTGCTTTCATGCAGTCATTTCGAACTGCTGGTGACTCTTTGGGATTAATCTGCTCACCAAGATCGTTTCTAGCATTCAAAGCCACCAAAGCCTGAAGACAACAGGATAATTTAGATGCATCAGATTTGACATGTGGATAAGAAGTAGGAACATCCATTGTGGATCCTAAATTGCAGTTGGTGTCAATAAAGTTTTGGTTCCCGCTTGGTGGGGGAAGTGCACTGTGTAATCTAGGTGTTTTATCCATTTCACTACTGACACAGATGTCAGAGGACTTCTCGCTTCTACTACTTTCTTCTCTGCTCCTCTGACTGTTTTGGGGAATATCAGAGTCCTTTGGACAGTCTTCAAACATGCTGAAGTCCAGTTTTTGGGGATTTTCTGGGATTGAAGGTTCAACCAAATCTGAAGCTTCTGGGAAAGAGGGTGTCTCTTGTTTTGGATACATTTCATCTGTACTACACTGAGTGTCTTCAGACTCAGGACTGGAGATGGGACTAAAATGAGAAAGTGACTGGGAAAATATTGGTGTTCCATCAGGTTTGTGTTGAATAGGTGCCTTTCCAAGGAGCTCTCCTGAACTCCCCATTTACCGTAGATCCAAATGATTTGGAAAAGTCACCGTTGGTTATCTCAACATGGTCAATGGATGTCTCTTGTCCACTAAATCCATTTTGTAATGCTGGTTCAAAACCTTCCAACAACTCCTGGTGACTTGTGTTTTTCACAATAACACTTACAGCAGGAATATCTGCTGGTGTGACAGCTTGGTTACTTAATAAACTGTCATCCAGACATATCCCTGTGTGTTTCAGCTGACTCTCTGTCTCCTCATGACTCCCCTGGATGGGCTCTTTTGAATCCAACCCTGTGGCATCTGGGATGTCAAAGGCTGCTAGAAGATCATCAAAATCTGGGGTTTTCATGTCACCCATGGCTGCACAGTCTCATAAATCTACAGAAAAACACAGAGTTAGCTTTAATATCAATATATTTTATCAATGTGCACAGTCGCCACTGCAGGCAGGGATCAAGAAACTCTGTTCAGCACAAAAAAGAGCCGACCACAATCTGAATAACAACAGCTGGGTGACGTTCTTTATGCTAACGTTAGCTTTAGCTAAATATCAAGCTAAACGTTAAGAAGATATCCTGGTCTTCGTCTATGCAACTACTATTTTGTGTAAAATATACACATATGAGCAAATGAGCATTTTCAGGCTACTGAGGGTTACCAAATATCAACTCCTTCATAAGCCATACCACGTCAAAGTTGTTTTGCTGTTAGCCTAGCTAACATAGAAGACAGCTAACAAGATCGGCATAGGCGAGCCAAGACAGAAAGATCTAGCTTAGCAACATGCCATTGCGTAAATCATTTAGCTAGCCAAGTTAATAAACTCGTTCACTTATCGCTCACTTATTGATGAACGAGTGCGCTTACCATTTGATCCGGTTATGGTTAACAGCTCTACTAAATTAGCAATATTGCCAGTTAACTGTGGGCGCTATGTTTTGCTGTAGCGGGTTTTCATTGCTAGCTAGGCTACAAGCTACAAGCATTAACTTCGTTTTCTTTTTCCTGTGTGATAAGCCCTTGGCTCTGTCTTACAGACAGACAAGAGGCGGTGCCATGGGCCGCTTCAAATTTTAGCATGCACCTCAAAATAAGGCGAAATGCTATTTATCATATCCAGTGGCTCAGCTGCTCTGAACGTTGGCATTATTGTATGTGGTAAGTATTCATGCAAGTAGGTGCGTCATGTTACGCCATAATCAATTATGAAACATGCGTAAAGACATGGCTGGCATGGCTGGAGCGGTGCCATGGGCGATGGACCATGCCAGCAACCCGTGGGTACCCTAGGGGTAAAATGTATTATGCTTATGAGCCCCTAACTAAACACCCACCCGGGCATTGCCACCGTGCAACCGTTTTTTCCTTTGCTTGTAAACTTGCTTTCAGTGATATAAAGTGTAGAAGTGGCTGCAATATCCTGAATTTAGTCCCTATATAGGCCGAGGCCAAGCCCCGAAAAACACTGGATCAACAATTTCCATCTCAGGCATCTTTCGTTAGACCCTCCCTGCCTGAAAGTCCAATGAATCCGAATCAGAAATGGGTTTATTTCCTAGTAGATTTTTACATACAAGGAATTTGCCTTGGTGTTTGGTGTACACAATACACATATTAACAGGAAATAACAAATAAAGCAAAATACTGCAATAGTCAAGAACATAATTTTAGAATAGAAAAAAACATACAAATATGAAAAATATACTATTTAACATAACTAGTACCAAATGTGTAAAATATAACTGTTTTAGAATTGTAAATCTGTAGTTTAGTTTTTTGCAGGATGTGAAAAAATATATTAACAGGGGATGTGCAAAAGTTCACAGAATAGATAATAGTGTAACACATAGAGACAGATGGGGAAAATTCACTGCACATTCAGTAAAATACGGTAATATAGTGTTGAATAGTGTGAATGATCAAAATGGCTTTAAATTAAGATTTTGTTACAGTGAAATTTGTCTGATGTTCTTCAGGCTGTTGTGTTCTGCTTAATTTAAAGTAAGAGATATTTATCAAAATCATAGTCACTAATATCAGTTGTTTACTTAACAGCAAAACAACCCATGTTCTTTGTTATGCTCAGTATCCACCAGTCCTTTGTGGCTTTCGGTGCTTTAATAGTGTTTTGTCAATCCTTGTCAATTCATAATCAGGGTGTAATTAAAGGAAATCAGACATCAATTCTGTTTGTTCTTGTTAGCAGCCTGGATATACTGCAAAGCATTTGTCATTACACCGAAAGATAAGGTAGCCTATTGTTTTACAGTTTAATATTTACATACAGACAATCATTTCCTGGCAAGCTTTATGTATACTAAGTGGATATAAAGATTAACAATGAAACTGGTACAATATTTGCCTGTTTCCCATAATGTGAGACATTACAACTCATACTGTACCATGGAACTGGCAGAAACTGGAACAGTCTCATTTGGGGAGGATGTTTTTAGATTCTCTGGAATATCCATTATATCTGAGTTGCGAAAGAGCAGTAGTGCAGTCAAGAAGCTAGTTTTTGATATCCTGTAAGACAGAGTTGAGGGAGACTACAATACTATTCCTTCCCACTATCTGTACAGTGGTGACACCAATTCCTGCACTTTGGTATCAGATTAAAAAAAAGAAATAATAAACTGTAAACATAAGAAATTGTGTTTGAGTTTTTTTTGTATTGTAGGTGATGCTTTGCAATCAAACTTCAGCAAGTGTTTTCTCAGTCAAAGCTTTGACTGTCACATTTAAATTGTCAAATTAAAACTGTTGATGTTGTCTATAAAAAAACAAAAACATCTTGGGTTATTGAACCAAGGCATTTAATGTTGAGCTACAAATTCTGTTACTAAGTCATTAACCTCTGCTAATGCATTTTATGGTCTGCACAACATTCTGAAAACGTTTTAACAAGAATACATTTTTGTCATATCCATCCAGACAGACTGAGCCCCCATTAAGTGTTATGAACCATAGATAAACAACATTTTATGAAGAATCAGAGATTTGTGTGTGTGTGATTAGATCAAATTTGAGCAGCAGCGAAAGGAACAAATAGCTGCCATTATATCCAATCATGAATCATCACCTGAAAGTAAAGTACAAATTGCACTGCAATATATTTAATGGTCCTGATAACAGCTATGACTAATTTTAAGGCTAACTGATTCTGCAGCAAATCCGCAGTGTGCTTCATCTTCAAAACAAGCATTTAAAGATATATTCCATAATAATATTAATTATAATTAGTTAATTTGACATTACACAAAAAGGTTCTATGTGTCTGTTGTAGCATATGTACATAGGCGCATTTAAAGGTGGAGTCAGCGATTCTAATCTAATGCACTTTTTCTTTAAGTCAGGGAATATCTTTTCACGGTCTGCTATTGGTCCATTATGTATGTGTGCACTAAAAGAAAATCCAGTGTTCACACAGCCAATGTCAACACAGTCTGTCAATGGGAAACAAACAAAGTGTCTTGGACCAACCCACATATTACTATTCCATTTGTGCTTGTGAATAGGACAGGGGAAAAGCCATGGATGTATAAAGAGAAAGGCAGTGGGAGCGAGAGGGGCGGATGGTAAATCTGGAAGCACTGACGGGAGAGTGTTGAGTGTTGAATCTTGCAATTGCAGACTCCACCTTTAATAACGTCACATAGTTTTATAATATAGTCAAAGTTCACATACTTATCTTTAGCTTATTTTACTTGAGAAATCTGCGCTCTGACAATATAACTTCTGTCTATTCTAACCATATAAAATTGGTTTATTCAATGTGAAGGGTCACCTGTTACAAAGCATTTAGAATGAGTAGTATATGTTTCATGATGTTTTTGTACACACAAAGTAAAATGTTACTTTAATTCAGTAAAATTAGAAGAAATCTTTTAGTTAAGACTTATTTTATTTTTTTAGGAGTTTTTATAGGAGCACAATGACTTTTTTATGACTAACTTAAAGCTGTAGTAGGCACTTTATTTTTTGGCATCGGTGGGGAAAAGAAATCCATAATGATCTTTCAGGATATTGTATTTCAAGTGGTCTGAGAGAAAATTCTTCTACAACACTTCATGGCTCTGCATTCAGGCTTTAGATAATCTAGACATGACGGGAGACTTTGGTCAATTACAGGTCATTTCAAAGAGAGAGCGAGCGTTCCTATTCTGTCCATGTATTGCCTGTGCGACAGAGAGGGGAGAAGGAGAGCTGCAGGAAGAGGTCTCTCTCTACTTCAAATTATGGTTTTTTTCTTCAGCTTTAAAGCATGGCTGGAGAATTTTCTCCTACAGATAAGATCATTCATGATTAATCTGTGATATATCCCGCTTTATTACCCATATTGGCGTTTAAAGCTCAAAGTCAGACCCAGACACGTAATTTGACAAACTTGCTTAACATCACATCTAATGTTGCTTTAAATGACTCATTTCATCATATCTGTTGTATTATCACACTTATGTGTACTTCCTGGTACAGATACATAGCGCGTCTCTTATTAATGATTAATTTTTTCATAGAGGGCTGACTAGGTTTTGCTGCAGTCTGATTTTACAGCACAGCATTTGACAGCCGGGATTAGGAGGACGCACAATGAGTAAGCTATTAGCTCTGTTTTTCTGGTATTTTTGCGTACCATTATTCACAAGTTAATCCACAAGGACTTTTTTAATGTTCTTTCTTATCTCACAGAGTACATAGAAACACAGCTTGTTACTTGCTTGGCATTCCTGGTTGTTAATTTAAAGCATGCTCTCCCAAAGGCTGCTGCATAGAAGTGAAGAATGATTGTGTTTTTCAGCGGAAACCAACGGTGTCCAGCTCAATAATTTAACCCACACCAACGGAAATGGTGTGGACAACCAGGCTTTTGAAATAGAGGTATGTATCACATTTCATTTTTTAAAGAAAATGGCACAGGATGTTTTTGTTTGAAATAAAATGTCTTTTATGTTCCTAGGAGGACAACATTACTGATACTAGCAGCGTCAAAAAGCAGACAAAAAAGACAAAAAAGGGTTTGGGATCATACTTAAGGTGTGTGAGTTGCACTTTGTAAAGTAATAGTTTTATTTCGAGTGCAATTAACACAGCCAGTGCACAGCATTAAATCTATGCAGTTGTAGCAGTCTATGTATTATGCTCATACTTTGTAAATGTTCTGTACTATGCACATATAATTATGGAAAATATGTGCAACTGTTTACTGTGCTACTGTGAACTTTGACTCGATATTGAATCTATAATTGAAATTGAAAATTTCCTTACACAAGTGGACCTTACATATGCTTTGTCCTGTATTTCAGCCAAGTTTCCAAGCCGATTAATGCCACAGAGGATTACGTCAAGGCTCACTCAAAAACCTTCAAATACGTTGTACTGGGCTTACTTGGAGCAGGTAATATTAAAAGTCTGTTTATATGTGTTACAATCAGTTGCAGTTTATTTATGTGGAATGATATTTCTTTTGAAGACAATAATAAGACAGGAATAATCATGTGAATGGTTTTTGATCAAACGCTTTGTTCTGTCCTGTAGGTTATGTGGCATACTTCATTGCAGCCTGTGTATTGGATTTCCAAAGGTCTATTGCTCTTGTAGTCCTAACCAGTTTGGCTGTTGTTGCTAAATCATATGAACTTTTGAAGGAGTACAAAGGGAAAAGCATCAGTCAGTGTTTTAGACCTGCAGTTAGTTGCTTTAAATCTAACTTGAAATGGTTAAAATGGTGAGTGGATGTCTTGTTTTCAGTTGATGAAAATGGTGCTACACATTATGCAATCTGTTTATGAGTGAAGGTGTGTTTTATTGTGTTTTCAGGGTTTTCATCTTAGTAGCTGTGGTCCTGCTTGTTCTGTGGCTGGCCTTAGACACACGCAAGAATCCTCAGCAGCTTGTCTCGTTCGGAGGTGTGTGCATGTTCATCCTGCTTGTGTTCCTCTTGTCAGCACACAGGACAGCGGTGAGTTCTGCATTGAGTTAACCACCAAAATGGACGTTATTGTCAAGTTATCTGTGATCTGTTTTGCTAAGACTTTGGATATCATTTGGCCTTGTGTCCCTATCATCTTCAAGTTTAGCAGCTTCCTTGCGATATCATGGAGACACCCTGATACACTAACTTTTTAAAAATCTTTCTTAGGTATCTTGGAGGCCTGTGTTTTGGGGTCTCGGGTTGCAGTTCTGTATTGGCCTTTTTGTTATAAGAACACAGCCTGGATTCATAGCATTCGAATGGCTTGGAGCCCAAGTGCAGGTATTACACTTAGGTGTTTTAACATAAATATTAAACTTTGTTCAAATAAAAAAGGTGCATTCTACAAAAAATAATGGAAACATATTTGCGGTTAAGTAGGAGGAACAAGCGGGTGTCAGCTGCAATTTTTATATGAAAAAATGTGTGTGACCTCAGTATATTTAATAATAGGATACACACCGATGATTATTACACAAGATACAGTTCTCCACCCCCATTAACATCACAGATATTCAGCATACAACTCCCAAATCATCAGCAAACATAACATCAATAGGTATTTGTAGATTATAAACTCATTTTATAATCATTATATAAACTTATTTTAGTAGGGATTACGGATTGAAAATACCATCCATTTTATATTAATAACATCCAAAATGTACATTTAAATTCAATCTACCTAGGAATAGTATTACTGTGAAATGTGTGATCTAATAGTCATATCATAAGTGATTATAAAGCTACTATAAAGTATGACATACAGTGTTCGTTATCTACCAAGATGCAATATTCTTTAACTGAGTGGATCATACATGCTTATCTTTAGAGCTACGTTATTATGCTGTTCACTGTTATTCTTGAGTCAAGGGTTGAGGGAGCAGAACGTGCGCACAGGCATGTGGTCTTTTAATCACTTTTTAATGTGCAGTACAACCTACTGTCTTCTTAGTTACTGATTTAGTTCCATGACTTCCTATTGTAAAATATGAATAAATGTGTAATTGTGACTGGTGGTCATAAATGAATGGATTGAAGACATATATAATCATTTGAAATTATATAACCCATAATGAATATAACCCATGTTTCGTCTTTGTCTTTTGATCACAGACATTTCTTGACTATACCAAAGAAGGGTCAAGTTTTGTTTTTGGGGATATTCTGATTGAAAACATTTTTGCTTTCAAGTAAGTGGATGACGTTGTAATCTTTCTTAAATATAAGCACTTAACCAAGATTGTAAGTTATTGGAATTGACCATGTCAAACATGAGTTTTGTGATTATCTCCCCAGGCTTTGCCCATTGTTGTGTTCTTCAGCAGTGTGATGTCAGTCCTTTACTTTTTGGGGATAATGCAGTGGCTCATTCTGAAGGTAAGGACAGGTTAAAGTTGTACCTCACGGCATTGTAGGTTCCTGTAAGCCTGGGTGTGTATTGCTTGTGCCTGTAGTGTCATACCAAGAACCATGTGTTTGTCCTCGCAGATCTCATGGGTTATGCAGATAACGATGGGAACCTCTCCCACAGAGACCTTGAGTGTGGCAGGCAACATATTTGTTGGGCAGGTACTCTGAACAAGACTTTGTGTCTTTGTAACAATATCTTTGACACTAGATTGTTTTGCTTTGAGAATTCATGAGCTGCAATCTCTCTGTCATTAATAATTGCATTAAAAGAAATCTAAAGTTACTCTGCTTGTTTTCTTTTGCTACACTTTGTGCATCAGACTGAAGCTCCGCTGCTGATCCGCCCTTATTTGAAGGACATGACCAAATCTGAGATCCATGCTGTCATGACTGGCGGATTTGCCACAATTGCAGGCAGTGTCATGGGGGCTTTCATTTCATTTGGGGTGAGATTGAGTTGTTTTCATGCCACCACATAATACATACATATAGCACATATAGCACATTTCATACAAAAATATATCAAAAAGAGACTCATAAAAAAAATGCTGCATCATCAGTCCTGCAGGGAGGAACAGTTGATGTGAGTGTCAGACATAAACTGTGAGGAGGCCAGTGATTTAATGTGGTTTTAGGCGGTAAACTGATTGGAAAACAATGAGTAGCACCCAAAATCAATTTGGTGACAAGCAGCTAGTGAAGAGATTTTGGTCTGGGGGGGTGATAGGTGCACTCAGTTTTATGATGGTGCTTGCTGCATTACTTTGACCCAGTTGTCAAGTGGGAAACAAATTCACAAATTATTTTTTTGTAGTTATCTTGCGAGAATACTTATGTGACTCTGGTTGCAAGAGCCAAATAGGGACTAATTCATCTGAAATAATAATTTAAATTAAAAAAATGTTTTTTTAAAATGGTAAAATAATATTTCATGAAAATTCATAAGAAATGTATTTGTTTAAAATGCATAATCTAGTAATGTTTAGGTCTGATAATATTTCGGTATTTCGAGCTTCCAGTCAGATAGCACTACGTCATAGCATAATTGATTGGATGTAGTTAGTTTAGTTGGAAGTTAGAGACGTTTGAAGCAACTCCGTTTTTTAACTGTTTGTACCTTGCCTGTTTTATAAGTAAACATCTAAAAAGAAGACTGTTTGGTTTGCTCGTGTTTCAAATACTGGTTGTACAAAATGTGGCACAGAAGAATTAGGAGCACCTAGCTAGGTGCCACAACAGTGGTAATTCTTCAAGTGGTTAAAACCACTTTATTACTATCAAAATTTACTCTCAGATTCTTAACCTTTGGCAACATTTTGAGCCATCTAATTTCTTTAAAACATTTTTTTACAAGGCTTTAGACAGGGCTTAGATCAGAATAGAATGGAGCCCAGGAGTGAACTTTGGGGTTTACCACTATAAATATTTTTGCCTAAAAGCCCAACCCGTGTTTCTTCAAGTGGATCTAATAAAGATGTGTTATTGGCATCTAGATTGCTTTTCCTCAGAAGAGGCTGTACCAATTTGGGTCACTGAATAACACCTGCCTGTAAGGTTAATATTCTGCAGTATATCTCTGCTGAAAAGCAGTCAAAAAGAATCTTCAGAAAGCTGCTAGCCATCAGATCCAGGGCACAATTAGCAGACTGAAGACAAAAGACTACTCAGTATCAACTACGTTAACAAAGGAAAAGATGGGATAGATTTGACTAACATGATCTTTGTTGCGTTTTGATAGTATATCTGATCTAATGCTATTCTATCTCTGTAAAAATCTGCAATGCATTTTATTTAGGTAATGAGGACACAGATGATGGTGCTCAACTAAAATGGCCATAAAAACTGGACTTTTGGACTTTTTAATATTTGACAATGGTTTTGTATAATTGATTTGCAGTTTTAGTACTTTAACATACAATTATACAGACTATTAAATACTGTATATAATCTGTTGCTGATTATTGCAGTAACTCCACCACAGCACAATGAATTAAATGACATGTCCTTGTATTTTGCAGATTGATGCATCTGCCTTGATTTCAGCCTCTGTAATGGCTGCTCCTTGTGCCTTGGCCATCTCCAAACTTTCTTACCCAGAGACAGAGGAGAGTCCCTTTAAGTCAGAGAAGAATATTAAAGTGGCTTGTGGGTGTGTATGTCCTTTAATTTAATCTCTTCTGCCATCATGATTCTTCTACATTTTTAATCAAATTACTTTATTTTGTTGTTGTTAAAACTCCCTAGGGATGAAAAAAACATCCTGGAAGCTGCTAGCAGTGGAGCATCTGCTTCAATAGGTCTTGTTGCTAACATTGCAGCAAATTTGATAGCCTTTATTTCCATCCTCGGGTTCATAAATGCAGCTTTGCGTTGGCTTGGCGGCATGGTGGGATATCCTGAAATCTCATTTCAGGTACGTTTCAGCAGAAGACTGATAACTTAAGTGTGACATTTTGATGATGTGCAATTTGTGTTTGGATTTTGAAAAGAAATGTTTGCTCAATTGTAATATCAAAGGGGTTCTCCAAAAATGTGCAGGTGGTCATAAAATAATGAGTTTATAAAATTAAAATCCCAATAAAAAACAAAAATGAGTAGATTAATAAATAAATAAACATTTAAATTCAGATTTGTTTTGATTATGTATTTTCTCATTCATTACTTGGACATACGTATATATATATATAGGCGCACATTTCACAGATTTTGTGAGTGAGTCTAACAATATCCAAATAACCTCATGCCTCTCTGTGCTCATAGATGATTTGCTCCTACGTATTCATGCCTGTGGCCTTTATGATGGGAGTACCATATGATGAGAGTTTCACTGTGGCTGAACTAATTGGCACAAAGCTCTTCCTCAATGAGTTTGCAGCTTACGAAAAACTGTCTGTACTGAAGACGAACAGACTCAACGGACTTGATAAAATTGTTGGAGGTGTAAGACAATGGATATCTGTGAGTAAATGTTCTTAATTGGAGTGTGTGTGGGTGTGCTACAATTATGAATTCATGAGCACTACACCAAAGAATCTATAGTGCGTAGTTTCTGTCACCTCCCAAAGGCATAACAACAACACTGTCAGCGCGTCCACATGATAGAAGCCTTCTGTGATTGTGCAAACCCCCACCCCTCCTCCACACAGTTGCTAGTAGCCAAGGTGGACACAAAGGTTTAAAAAAACATGATGGACTCTTCAGAAGAGATAATTATCCTCATCCTGCATGTGAAAGTCACTGGACGCCACAATCTTCTGGACATAGCCATACTGAGAAATACAGAGAGAGTTTTGTGGTGCTGATAGTCTTAATTAGCTTTGTAGCAACTAATTTGACAATGGCTTGAATGTAACGGACATTCATTAATATCAAAAAGTTACGTACTAAAAGCAAGAAATGATTTTACACAACACAAAATAACATCACATGATTGTGTTTTTTTGCAGGCACGATCAGAATTAATTGCCACTTATTCTCTTTGTGGGTTTGCCAACTTCAGCTCACTGGGCATTATGATTGGAGGCCTATGTGAGTAATTTATTGATCCATTGTCATGTTTTTGTCCTGCCATAGGATACTCTCTCAATAATGATTTTTCTTTTTCTCAAAGCCTCTATATGTCCATCCAAAAGAGGTGATGTCTCGTCTTTGGTGATGAGAGCTATGCTCACTGGGACTTGTGTATCTCTCATCAATGCTTGCATTGCAGGTAGGGACTTTTAAATTTAACTGGCAGGGCAGTTTCCTGCTGCGCTGTAACTGAGTAGCTTTTTCACTTTATTTCTAAGGGCTCCTCACTGTTCCTCCACTTGACTGTGTGGAGCTGTTTAAGACAACTGCTTTCAATGCCACAGATGTATATATGCAAACTTGCTGTCAAGACCTCTTTGAAAGGTAAGCATGTACATTTTCATTACGGTGACTGATTTCAAATAGTTTCTTAAATGTACACTCAGCTAGCTAAGTATCTCTCTGTGGGCTATTTGGACTCACATCTCAAATGCATTTTCTTGCAGCACTATAAACAATGGGACCGTCTCGTTCATAGGATCATGGAGCAATGTAGCAAATGTCACTGTGTTTTTCTCTAAATGTTGTCTGTGCTGTGGTCTTTCTAATGTGACAGTTTGTAATTAGTGCGGAAAATACACATTAGTGTCTGGTTTTCTACTGTAGTTGATTACATGCCTCTCTATGTTTGTATATTTGTGTCACCGTTAATGTAAAAATGTAAAGCCTATATGCATATCTTTCAAAGATAAATGTATCATGTATTATATTGTAAATGAATTCAGATATTGGCTTTTATTTAAATCCATGTAATAAAAGGACACACCTTCAGAAATATACCTCATGAAATATTCAAATTCATATTCAAACTTTTGATAAATGTAAATATTTGAAATAGAATTGAGTGACTTTGTTATTTTGTTATTGATAATTAGACATACAGACTTTTTGAAAAAAATAAAAACCTATGGAAATGTCATCTATGCTTGGACACAAATGTTTTATATATTTATTTAAAAAAACATTTGCTGACATGATGTGACATAATAAAGCACACATTGTAAAACACACATTTATTCTTTCTTAATCGATCATTCATTTACTCACTCACTCACTCACTCACTCACTCACTCACTCACTCACTCACTCACTCACTCACTCACTCACTCACTCACTCACTCACTCACTCGCTCGTTTACAGTTTTTCTCCACACTTAATGCACACATAAACACAATACAGTTTGTTGGCATGACACCACACATTAACACCATTCGCTCCTTCAATATTTCAATCTCTTTTTTTAATTTTTCTATCATAAACAATCATGCAATTACAGTGATATAAAGTAAAAATGCTGAAGTTTAAGAGCAGAGGACTTTGAAGACTCTCATTGATCATTAACCAATAATCTATTAAAGGAATTTCTAAAGACGTCTTCCCAGTTCTTTAATATTTGTAAAAGACAAATGACTCCTGTTGGAATTTAATCATGAACACGTGTGCAAACTAATGAGATAACTGAATACTTTCCATTCTGATTCTTATCCTGCTGGCCAACTGTACACAAGCAAAACTCACAGCTTTCTTGTACAACTTTACAGATGTCATTCAGGGAGCCTTACTTAGTGATGAATAGGCTTCTGAAAGTCCTGAGTCTGATCTTTTGGTTATTTTGTTTTGTGTGCTTTTAGTCGATCCAGAGTCCATAGGTCAGATCCAAATTACTGTGTGGTACTCATTCATCAGCTTTCCTCATCGCTCGTGTGTTTGCATGTCAATGAGCATGAGCATACTATAGTTAAAGACTTTACTGGTAAGCCCCTTACTGCTCATTGCTTTGCCTTCACCAGAATAATTCTGAAATACTAGGAGAGGACTGATTACAGACACAACAGACACAAAGTAATCAAAAACTAGTAACCAAAAACACGCAAACATCTTTGACCTAAAAATGGTTCTGTAATTACTGTAATGCTGCATTGGCAGTTTGAATGCAAGCTATGCATAACGTCTCTACAATGATGTCCTACACACATACTGTACATCACAGATGAACATGCAGTGTTTAATATGGACATCTTTCCACAACCCCCTCTGTGGCTGTGGTTTTATTCTCCATAATTCTTGAAATCAAACCATGAAAATGTTAACATCGCTTCATTAAAATGTCATACATATTAAACAGTGTGAAGTGCGGTTGATCTTTTCAATGATGATGATTTTGAGATGACAGGTATTTTTGTACTTTCTATACTTTGTCTGATAGTACAAAAATAAATAGCTCGCACACTGCAAGGCTCCAATATCCACTTATTTATTGCACCTATTGGTGACGTTTTGAGGATAATTGCTCTTAGAGTTGTTTGTCCACTCATAGAGCTGATACTGTAAGACTCTGAGGCAAGTGTTTCAAACTATTTAATAACTCTGTGTGACCCAGTTTTACTTTTCACAAGGTTTGAGTTAAAGAAACATGCTTTGCTGTTTGGCATTTAATATATGCTTTTCAACTTCAGTAGCTGGAGGATGTCTCCTACTGTAATTGTAATGGCGACTGAGAAGTTCACAGTAATTCTTTATGACAAGTCAGGTCAACAAACTTTTCCTTTTCTTATAATCTTGCTCTTCAAGTCCTGGTAACTGGAAAGAAACAGGTAATACTAAACCATTAAAAGCAATAAAATTGCGCTTGACACAGTTGAGGTGCTTCTTCCTACCTCATTTCAAGAACATCAACAATTTCTGCAGGCTTGGGTTTGGCACCTGATTTATTATCCTCTGTCTCCTGAACTTTTCTAGTCACCTTTGGGCTAGAATAAGCCTTTCTAGACATCTGAGGGCTGTGTCCTTTCCGCTGCAGCTGTGGGCTGTTAGAGCCCAATTTGCGGTTGAGCAGGGGGCTCTTGGAGCCCTTCATCTTGGTGGGTTGCTGCAGACTATCCATAGTCTTAAGTGAGCGCAGGCCAAGAAGTCCACAGTAGTAGTTGCACTGATGGTGTGTCAGAAACTGTTCAAACACTTCAGGAGAGCCATGTTCTGTTAGTCCTTGGTATCTGGAATACAGAAAACACATTTTTATTCCAGCTATTCTGATAGAAAACAACAACAATAACATTTGCATTTCCTGGTTTAGATACAAACCCTTTTGACTTGGTCACAACTCTAACATTTGTAATCTTTGTTTCAACACCTGAAAAAATAAATCACAGTAGATTATTAATAACATTCCTACAAACAGATGAATGATTGTACTCGTTATAAACTTGTATGTGTCCTACCTTCCAGCCGAGTGACCAGCAAATTGCCATGCGTCCACTGATGGATCCAATGCTGGAAAGTGCTGCATTTCTGCTCCACCTCTGACATGGTTCGTGTAATCAACCTGCCTTTCGGATCCATCATACAGTACTTAAAGAAGACACCCTTAAGATCAGCCTCTACTGTAGCATATGGCACAGATTTCGCAGGCCGGTACATCAGATACTGAGGTATCACTCTGTGGGTAACACAAACCTTTAGTCAGTTGATCAAAAGCAGGGTTGTAGATTTTAAAAGAAATCAATTATCAGATACTGTATAATAAGCATGATACTTACTCTAGTGAAAAGCCAAAGTTCTCAATAATTCTTGCTTCAGCCGAAAAGATTTTACAGTACTCTCGAATGATGTTTTGGACTTTGCATTCCTGGCAACACAAATAATTTAATAAAGTAGATCAATTCTGAAATTGTAATCACTAGGGATTTATTGGGAGCAATTTACCAAAGATTCTTAAACAATAAATCCATCACTTACTTGCTTAGTTATCTGTAGATTTCTCTCTGTGAGGTTGCTCTCCTGCGTGGTCCCGTAGGCAATGGGGCTTTGAACTTTGATGATGCAGGCGCTTCCAGACTCAAAGACGGGATCCAGGCCGTAAATGACCTTCACTCTGCTGGCTTTGTGAGCACAGCCCTCCCCGAGGTGCACCGTCTCGGTCATGATGCGGCCAAAGTACTTTTCACCCCAGCTGCCACAGTCGGCCAGGCCTTTGCTGAACAACAATGGGGTCATCTCGATCTCCTCTCCAACTAAAGAACAACAGAAACACATATGGAGAATAAGCAATAATTTACACAAAATGTATTATAAAAAAGCAGATAGGTTACATAGCTAACTAAAAAAATTTACCTTCCAAATCATCTTTTAGTAGTATCTCAGACAGAACTGTAAAATAGAAAACAGAAAGAACTCATAAGATTGTTATTATATATAAAAAAGTTTAGATTTCACACTTGATTTTCCCAGCCATGCTGTATCTTACCATCTACGCTGAGCAGGAAGTCAGTGGTGTCAGTCCCATATTCATTATTGATCGAACAGCCATATACTCCACAGTCATGGCTGGATGCTAGAACCACAGCCAGTGCTACTTGGCTTTCATCTCCTCCACTTGAGGGTCAAAAAATGGAAAAACACATAATCATTGAACACAATCAAGTTGAGTTGTACCTAACATCAACAATAAACCACAAGGTGTCACTGCAAGACAGATGGCCACGCTGTGTGGCAGCATTGTGCTGACACAGCAGCCAATGGCCCATATATATATATAGACTTTTAATGCCCCCTGGAGATGGGAAAAATAATGTGTCAGGTTACAGTTTCTGTGTCTAGCCAGAGATTCACCTCTCTGTGTCACAACTGTGGGGCTCACAGTCACATGAGCTGGTCATCTCTGCAGTGAGAATATGAGAATGACAGAAGGCCATGGGATGCACTCTGAGGCCCAAAAAGATCCTGTTCATCCTTGTTGCATTATTATTTCAGATTTGGAACCTGTCCATTTTTACCAGTCATGTCAGCTGGAAATCCTCAAAACAATAGCAGTGGGGAAAAAGGTGTAATACAACAAGTTGAACACCACGATGTGACAAAACTGTTGATTTGTGATACAGGTAGTTAGGGTAGTGTTGACGTTGTAAGACAAGAAAGGGATTTACCTTCTCTTCACCTCTAGTATTTCCTCCTCATCTCTGTACCACTTAATGGTGGAGTCACTGAGCACGTTGAAGAACTGGCACCACAGCTTCAGGTGTCCGGAGGCATCTGGGAACGGCTCTCCCCTGATCTTACGGATGACCTGTGGAGCTGGTGATGCATGTGTGGGGGGCCCAAGGTAAATATATACTGTACTGGAGAGTGGAGAGACTTTCTAATGTTTCCACGTCCTCAGGCACTGGTGTACTAATCACACTCATGTGTTGACAAACTAGCATTTCACAGAACCATTTGTAGTCATGGTATTTTGATGGTATTTTGCAAAAACTACATGAAAAAGTCAAACATGTTACACTACCATTTAACAACTTATCACTTGTGATTCTCCAGAGCCTGATATTTAAACATATTGTAGCCTACATACATGTTCTGGTTTATATTATTTAAGGTAAGTAAAATGATAAATATTAATTACTGTAAGTTATTTTGTAAATATCAAATTGTGCAATAAAGTTGACACTGCTCTTATTGGAAAACATGCAGAACTTGTTCCCACAACATAATCTTTATATCTTTCTATGATTTACCTTTCAAAGGGTTTAGCTTCTTTTCAGCTGGTTTCTCCTCTTGTTTGGTGCTAACTGGCTCTTCTGTGGGAGTATCCTCTGCGACTTTTGGAACCTCCAAAGTGGCCTTTCTGCGGCTCAGCAGCGGAGAGCGCCTCTCCATTGGTGGAGTATTTTGTCCTGTGGGGGCTTGCAGTAATGCTGCTCTACGAGCCTGGCTAGGTGACATGTAGGGGGTTTCCTTCTTGCCTTGAGTATCTAGCGCATCAACCATTGCTCCCTCTCCATCTTCTTTAGTTTTTGGGATAAAGATTTTGCGACGAGCTCCGGAGGCCAACTCCTCAGGTGTGGCAGAGCGTATCAGCGACAGACTGTCTCTGCGCTTCAGACGGGGACTGCTCTCACAGGAGAGGGATGATGTTGGTGTTGAGTTTCCACTCAGATCTTCCTCTGCCTTGTCATTCTGACGGTCACCCACAGAGATTACGTCTGAGTCTGCAGCAGCTTTGGACATGAATTTGCGGAGACTGGCTGGACTCAGTGATGGATGAGCCGGGGGTTTAGCGCAGAGTCTCTCAACAGATGATTTGTTTCTTTGGAGGTCCTCAACAGACACAGAATTCTCTATCTTGGCCTCTTTAAGTGATTTTGTCTTCAAGACTTCAGGGACAATGTTGTCATCTGTTGTTTTACTTAATGATGGCACATTGTCACCAACAGTTGTTATTAGAGCTTCAAATAGCAAAGCAGGACTTTTTTCTTTTATACTCTTTTCTGCCATTTCTTCTAAGTTCTGTTTTCTACTTTGAGTTTCTCCAGGCATAGTGTTGTCAGCATCATGCTTTGTTCCTCTCTGTGTGGCAGCTGGAGTTTCTGTTTCTGTCACCTCAATTTGAGTGGGCAGACTGAGTACAGAATCATTTTCATGACAAGTGACAGAAATCGGTGGCACCACAAACAAAGGCACCGATGGAGTTTCAAAAGGTTGCTGTGTATCTGAAATATGGGGGTTTATGAATACATCATCATCCTCCTTGTCATCAGTGCATGAAACATTTATAACAGGAATTGATGCATAGTCCATTTGAGGGAGCTGTTCACTGCTTTTAATGTGTGGCGGCTCCCGTTTGATAATTTTTGTCTCATCATCTAATTGCGTAACTTCCTTTTCTTTCTCTGTAGGTAAGAGGTTGTTATCATTCTGCACGCCTGGAAAATCAGCCACATTCTGATCTTGGATTATTGCCTCAGGCACATGAGTTACATCATATTGTTGCAAAGTATCAGGCCCTGATTCTTGCTTGTTTAATGCCAACATAGTTAGAGGGAAAGTACACTCTTTGAACTCAGGCTCCATTATTTCAATTTTTGGGACTGTAAAACGTTCGTGTGGGTATATGCCTGCAACAGTTGGTTTAATATCTGGGGTGTCTTCAATTGTAGATATTTGGATTTGTGGGATATTCGCTAAGGGCCAACCCTGCTGTCTCTCACTGTTGTCTTGATGTGCAACATTACTGTGTTCCTCTAAAACATAGACATTACCTTTCTTGTTTTGTGTTACTGAGAGGCTCTTCGATTCATCTAACTCCTCTACTTTTACTGGATTTCTCTTTTCTGTCTCCACCTCAAACTGTAAACTCTCATTTCTTGCTTCAGTGCTCTCACCTTCTAAAATGACTTGTGTTTTTAGACTGTTACAAGAGTTAACTTCTAAATCTAAAGCAGAAATCAATACCTCTTTCAATTTGCTTTCCTCCTCACCATTTCTAAAACCTGTGTTTGAACTAACATTGTGGACTTCAGGGCTTTCCTCTGCTGTAGAAGGAGTGCATTCTTGCTGTATTTTTAGGTCACCCTTCTCTAAACTCTCTACCACTGCAGTGGGCGGAAATCCTACATTCATTTCCTGAATGAGTGAAGTACATTCAGTCTGTTCGTTTACATGATCTCTCTCTACACTGTATGTTGCTACAGTAGGCAGATGCAAATGAACCTGATCTGGTGTTTTAGATTGGCATGGCTCTATTCTTTTCACCAGTGAACATGTTGTTAATTCAGTAATCTCAGATCTGTGTGTATCTGAGCATGGCTGTTTCTTTGATTTCATTTCAGCTTTCTCACATATTTTATTGGAAGAATGGCCCTCCTCTTTGCCCATTCTATCAACACTCATCTTCTCCTCTCGTAAAGTTTCAGTGGGTGCTTCTCCAAGGCTGTGGCTGTTTGATGCTAAAATAAGATTAGGAGGGGAAGTCCAGCATTCTTCCAAACAATTGAGGGTGGATGTGGGGGAGCATTCCTCTTCATAAGGACTATGGGTCTGTGGCAGGACAGATATTTCTTCCCTGAGTAAAGATTCATCTCTTGCAGCATGTTGATTAGACTGTGGTGAAACTATGAGGCAATCTTGCTGTTGTATGGGAACCTTTTTGATTACTGATGCTATCTGAGAGTCTTCCTCTTCAGCCTGATGGGAAGTAAACAAACAAAGCATTTTAGTACTTCAGTGCATTTGCAGCAGTGTTTTTGTCTTTCACAAGGAACTCCATTAAACACACTTGCCTTACACTGCTAGTTAAACTTCTTATGCAAAACAAATTTGTTAGTGGCAAAAAGGCCTCACAATGTACTGAAAAAAACATTTAGTGTCATGTTGAGGAGTTAGAAGCTCGTTAAAGCAAATATACTGCAGTGACCTTTGACACTGCAACGCTTTTAGACTGAGACAAGTTTTTCTTCCATAAATTAACAGAATCATGAACAGTGACAGATTCTGACAAACATGATACTGCCGTACATTATTTCTCGACACAGGGATGAAGATCACTGTGGTAAAACTACAGTACATAAGGTTATTCTTGTTTTTTAATCACCTGTCAGCCTATTTCAGGAACTTCTATAACACATGCCACATGCAAGTAGCTGAAACCAAGTGTTTACACTTCTTTATACTCTATGGTTTACACGTGCAAGGGTCAAATTCTTTTTTTGAATTTTTGAACAATCAGGCATTATCTTTTTTTGGTTTATTACATTGTAATTTCCACTTGCAAGATTAATAAAGTATAAATTATTATTATTATTATTATTATTAATACAATTGTATGCATTTAGCCATGAATACATTTTATATATTTAGGTCTATGATTTAAGCACTGAGCAACTGAGTTTCAAAGTGCTTGTGTGCTTTGCCTCTTATGTTAAAACACAGACAGGGGAATTCCCCCATGATTGAAATATTATGTTTACACAAAGAACTTGCTGGACAGTGAATGATTTATTGCTTGTCTCTCAACAAAATGTTAAGTCATAATGTGGTCATCATAAAGCTGGTAAAGAAAAAACTAAAACTAAACAAATAGCTTAAATTTGAGAGTGCAAAGTACCAAAGAGAAGATGTATAGGTAAAGCTTCAAGCAACATATAGAAGTGTTATTGGGTTTTTCCCCTCACTGCCCCCAGTTTTAACTGTCCACACCATTAAAATTAATGCAGAAGAGTAACAAAGCCACATGATGCCTTGTGACAACATGGTTGGCCAGCATTGACTACTAAGAAAAAAAGAAGTTGCTGCTTTCGATGGAAGAGAACTGGTGTCACATTCAGTCTAAAAATGAAGCTGTGGTCATCACTACACCTCGGTGTGTAAATAGATGTCACAGCCATGTGAGAAAACACTGTTCAGATACATGGTTTGACTTCCTCCAATCACTTATGCACCAGGCTTCCCATTAAACCACCACCATTGCAAAGGCACACCTGTTTCCACATTATGGACAAACAATCTCTTTGCAGGTGGATAAAGTTTAAACATAGACTTCAGTTTCATTTTCAACATGTCACTGTGCACAAGAAAACTATAGGTGGATATAGTGGTGTGCACTTCAAGCAGAATTCAAGAAACAAAGGAATTCACAAACTCAGAATACATTTATATACAAATATTTAACTTTCAAGGAAATGTTGGTTTTGGTGGCTTAAAATAACTTTCAGAACTTTCAAAAAATCTTCCCAACTTCCTTCTTAAGCATCCAGAATGAGAAATCATATTCTAATAACTAAAACATCAGAGGGATTTTGATATTTAGATTTTTTGAAAAAAAGTGCATGCTTGTACAGTTTAACCATTAATTTAGTGGATTTCAATTTAATATGGCCACTGATTTTCACTCAAAAAAGACAAAAGGTTGAGGTCAAATCTGAGAATTTTAATTTTTTCTTTGTTTAATATTTGAATATTTGGAAACCCATGGCCATGTATTTGCATAACATAAAAAAGATTTCCAGCCTCATCACGTCAAAGAAAGTGATGAAACAAATCCACATTATATGGCCAAGAGCCTCAAAGTCACATGAAACTGAACTGAAGCAGTCCAACCCAGAATATGGTAAAAACGATAAATTGCTGCACCGCTATCAGCTTCCTTACTATAAGAGCGTAGAAAGCACATTAATCATAGCATGATTGTTCTGATTCACCACACATGACAGACATGAAACAATTTACCAAGCGGAAGACTGAGATGACAGAAGTGCTGCCTACCTCCCTTTTCTCTAGATGAGGAAGAGGTTTATTTTAAGAGCAGTGAGGAATGTGTCCAATGTGACGAGGCCCTCCTTTCATGCCGAGACCTGCCGCTCTACTCCTGCTCATCAAGACCACACGGCCTCCTGTCATGCAAAGCCCTGTTTGTAATGTGAGAACCACTTCTGACATTCAGGTTTCATCATGATCTCTGACGCACTGGTGTCCCACAGTGTTGTAATGTAACGAAGAACAAATACTTAGTTACTGTACTTAAGTATAATTGTCACATATCTGTACTTTATATTGTTATTTATATTATTGAAAACTTTCACTTTTACTCCACTACTTTATCTAAATAAAATGTACTCCACTACGTTTCCCCTCAGTGTCTTCGTTACTTACAAGAAATGTTTTTGTACATTGGAGTGAACAAAAACATTAAAAAAATTCTTAAGATACTTTTTTAAGTATTGCTTTCAAGTACTTTATACAAGACTGTGTCCCACTCATCACAGCCAACATATGATACATTCCTCATACAGTCTGCAGGGTAGATCCACAACATCCTACCACCTCCACACATATTTAGTGCAAATTGGCTGGCTCACTCCACCAGTTGCTGACCACTGATATTATTCTGTATGCTTTAAAGCGGTTGTATAGTTCCGACTAACCCACACTGTTAACATCTATGAGTCTTATGCTTCTTATCTACCACATTGGCAACCATCAGCACTAGCACACCTAAACCATGTCATAGTTGACATAGTTTAGGCTTTGACCCTGAAGTAGCTGTATTATCGTCTCACACAAACGCAGCCTATATATAACTCTCAAGGGGCAGCCAGTTGCCCTTCAAGACCACTTTACGTACCTCATTGAGTACTTGAAGCCCAGACAATGACATTTCTTCACCTGGACTGCTGCTCTCTGGACCCACAGACACCTCTATTTTCTCCACAGCATCGGCTGCCTTGGCACTCTGCCCTGTAAACTCCTCTATGCTCTCAGGTGGCAATTTATAAGCTGGTGGCAGGTCTGTGTGTCTGTCTTCATGCTTATGTTCATGTGGCTTCAGTGACACTGACTGTTGTTCTGTATCAATAGTTTCTGAAGGCTCCTTCAGTTTATCTATTTCCATAGGCACAACGTCCTCCGTAGGAGGCTTGCACACTTGATTATGCTCTGGTTTCAGCTGAAACAATGACGGTGTTGAGGCAGGCGAGTAGTCAGACTCTTTCTCCTTGTTCTCAATGTGATCATGAGAGTCCTTCCTGCTCTTACCAAAGAAGAAGTCTTTGACTGTGTGGAGCACAGAGGAGATGGAAGCCTGGATGTTGTGGTGGTCGTGATCCTTATGAGCCTTGCTGTGATGTTTGACTCCTGGACCATGTTTTGTGTAGGTTACTGTATGTGACATCTCCATCGGCCTTTCCATTTCTTTCTCCCTCTCCATGGCCAATTCTTCTTCTCTCCTTTTCTCTCTCTCATTCTCTCCCTCAAGTGCTTTTTCTTGTTCTTCCTTCACGTCTCGCATATCCTCTTGCTCTCTCTCTTTCTCTCTGCTGGCACTTACATTAGGTATATCCATCTCTTTAGGTTTCTCCCCTCGAGATGCGTTCTGTTTCTCCTCAACAGCCTGGGACTGGAGAGTCTCTGCCAGGAATTGTGCCAAACCAATTCCTCCATCATAACAGTTTTCCCCTCCATTTCCCATCATATGGCTTCTGCCACTGCTGCTGTCACTGCTGCTAACCCCAGAATCTACACCATTTAAGATCTTTATTTTCTTTTTGGCCATGGTTTCCTCAGCTGGAGATAGCTCCTTCTCCAGGTCTTTGGATGTCACAGGGGCTGTTTCCTTGACTTCAATGCTAATACCATTAGGCACTGCAGCAGCTCCCAAATCTTCCAAAGGCTCCTTGACCACTGGCCTCTCCTCTGGTGGTGAGATGTGCCGCTTCCTTTGAGGACGTTCTGGGCTACACTGCGGTTTCTCTTTCTGAATGTTTTCTTTATGCCCTTTCTTGGTCTGCTCCTCCTGATCTTTCTTCTTCTTATCTGCTTTCTGCTTCAGCTTGGCAAAGAACCTCTGGTGGATCTTGTACTCGTTCATGGTGCCAACCTCCAAAACTCCCGAACAGGAGACAATCCCTTTGCTATTGCTGGCTGAGACCTGATAGATGGCTGCATCATCCAATGTGCAGCTGAAAACAGAAACACCTATTTAAATCCTATTATAGATACGCTGTCTATGTTACAACTCCCAACATAGAACAAAAAGCTGCATTTCTAATAATTTGATGTAATAGATTACTATTCTTGCAAGGTTGTGTTACATACTTGTAAATATGGAGGGTGTGGATTTTTCCATTACGATGAATTTCATATTTTGGAAGTCCACAATACCGGTCCATTTCCATATCATCTTTATACCATTTCAGTTCTGGAGCTGGGTAACCTAAACAAATGGATAGATTATAATGAATGGATTGCCTCTGGGTTATAAACATTACACCTCTAGTGCCACAAAGTACTTGTTCTGTTGGAGTCATTACAACACTTTGTTTTGTTTTGTTTATATACCGCTAATAAAATCTGCAATGTTATGCACTAGGTGGAGCATTGCCTGGTAATCAGCCTCAGGTACACAGCTGTGTGGAGAAACGGGGAAAGCAGACAGCTTTTCAGGCGTGTCAGACGTGTCAGTGGTGTCAGTCAGGTCAGTTGTTAAGGTTTGAATTGTTTGACAAAGGGAAACTAAATGGGTCACAGCACCGAAATGCAGACAGTACGTGAGGACATTAATTATTGGCACGCAGAACACGCGTCCAAGCAAGTTCTCCCCTGATCCCACCGCATTGGCCTAATGTAGGAGTTGATAAAAGACTATACACTATCTATGAATATTTAAAAAGACTAAAGTCTTTAGTTTGCACTAAATATTATTTTATATGGGAAATTATACTGTAAACTTTGGCATGAATGTGTTTTGAGACTGTTGCATCATGTTTGTGATGTGTCAGCTGCTGGAACAGCTGCGACTATTGGATGGGCCCACCCATCCAATCTGCCTGCAGTTAGAAACACAACATCCTGAAAAGTCAACTTGAATGTGGCATGGTTGATTGTGTCTAAGGAGCAGTTCAGGAAAAATAAAGCATTTCATTTGGTGCCTTCAAAGTGCCTTGTTTTGTTTTCAGATTAGTCACATAATGTCTCTTCATCACACACAGTCTGAAAAGTCTCAGTTACTCCAAAAAACAACAAGCTGAGGCATGCAAATTGGCAGACGTACCTGACACCACACAGTTGAACTTCACATTACAGTTTTCTGACACTGCCTTTGATTTCAAGGTAGTCTCAAAGGATGGCTGTACATCCTCTGTCAGCTGAGCCATGACGCTGCACAATGTGCTCCTGAAAGCAAACACTATACATTAGAGTGTACTTGTTTTCAAATCATAGAAGTATCATTTCAGTGACATCTTCACCTCTGTGCAGTTCAATCCAACAACTTGTTTAATAAAAAAGATAAAAAAGATATTAATGGGAATGTCTGGTAGTGACAAAAGAGTGACGAGAGTGTGAAAGAGTGACAGAGAGACTTGTGAGATGTCAAGCAAAACAAAACTGTCAATCCAACATGAAAAACTGAACGCAACACTTGACAAAACACTTACAGTTCAAACGTGTAGGTTTCATTCTTGGTGTAAACCAGTTTTTGTGGTTAACATGTTAGTTGGGAGGAATGTTTGAAAAGTATGGATTACCTCGTTGGCCTGTAGTGAGAATACCTTGAATAGCTATTCAGAGGAGAGGCAGATAAAGGGATGACAATGATTCAGTTTTGTGTACCCCACCTACATGAAATTCTTAATATCTGCCCTCCGCTTTGAAAAGGAGCACTTTTTTTGTTCATATGGATTGTAGACTGGAAACAGAAAAATGCATAATTGATGTGCTAAATGTAATTTTTGACCCACAATGTCAAACATCTAATCAATATGGTAAAATCTGTGATTTGACTTATCATTTACCCAAGCTAAAAACATTTAAATATAGAAAGATTATGTTATGTGACTGTTTTTTTTACTTAATCTACCTGACCCAGATGCCTTTTCTTTACCACCATGTGAAGCAGATTTATGTTTAAAAAAAACTGATTTATATTAATCAGTTTTTTTAAACATAAATCTGCTTCACAAGAAACATCCTCTATACATTGATTATAGAGAAGACTGTCTACCTGTTTTCAGGCCTAACATTCGAGAGGTAAGGATTGCGGCTTTCTGTGCGGGCGTTGGAAGAGCTGCCCTCCTCTTCACTGAAGCTGCTTGTCCTTCCATTGCCAGAGTAAGAGCGAGTCATTGGCCTTCTGGAAGTCATCGTCTCCGGAAGAAATTCACAAAAAATGTCCAATCCAAAGGTAAATGTATTACCCACAGTATGAAACTACTCCGTGTTCACGTCCACAGTTTGTCAAAGTTCAGGGCTCAAATTAGATGGCGTTGTCCATGTAAAAGCCCCTGGAGAAGAAAATAAGTAACACTTCAGAGTGGTATCAGAACCTCTTGAAAAAAAAATTAAAAAAAGTTTACGGGTCATTTGCTCATATGAAAAAACTAACTCACAGTTTAGACTTAATGCTTGTTCTTTCTCACCAAGCAAAGTACTTTGCATTGGAGCAAGTTATAAATAGGATATCAGCTATCGGGTTGTGGAAGGGCTGTTAGTGGTCAAACACAAACCTAAAACGTGTTATTTATTTAAATGTATTAATGATATAATCCAGGTGTTTCTTGGTCACCTTAAAACCAGGTATATTTTCAAACTTACCATTGAGATGTTGTCAGTGTTGCTTTCAAGCCAGAGTCTGTGAAGAAAATCTCTGTAACTGCCTATCATAGACACGCATGTGTTGCCAACAGGGGCTTATTTATAGCAGCCCTACAAATAGGTGCAAGAGCACATCAGATTTTCCAAGACTTAGGAAAGAAGTCTAAAAACTAAACTAATTTTAAAGTAAAAGCTAACCATTCAAACCAGATCACATAACTAAAAATAATTTAATTAATGGTAATACTGTAAAAATGTCACTGCTTTGTTTTGACAGATGTTAATAAGCTGGAAAATGGGTGTCCCACATAGTGAGACACTGTAGTGGAGTGGATGTGGACTTGCAAAACATGTCTGTAGCTGATGACAACCAATGGTCTATGTCCTATGCTTTGCATAAGAGTTGCTAAAGAACAGCCCCCCCTTACTTTGTATTGCAACACATGGTCAAAACATAAACATACTTGCTGCTCACGTTTCACATGAATTAGATGAAACAGGTTCAGCTGACAAAATATATACTTTAATTTAATGATGTACGATACATTAGTTATGTTATTGTTTTTGATTGGTCTTATTTTTGTGGTTTTAGACTGTTCTTAAGTTGTTTACGATGATATTTAGTTTGTTTTTAGAATGAAATCTGTTACACCATTGTGTTATGTGTCATGTGTTTTCTTCAATGTACTGTTCAATCTCGGCCAAGGATGTGAAGGCTTTCCTGGTTAAATAAATTAAAATGTTGCTTTAACAAACAAACATAAACAAAACACTACAAAAAATCTAGCAAATATCTTTAGTTAAACCTAATACGCTTTTGTAAAAAGGCCATACCTACTGTATATATCTGCATTGTGAAAATAAATTATAAAAATAATATAAATATTAAATTATACTTTACTCTAGAAAATATTACATATTATGTAAATATATTTTATGTTTTAATAAATAGTCAATTAGGGATCATAAACTCCTAAAAGGATTTAAAGAATATATAGATTATTTCACGACTTCCAAAGACAACACATCTTAAAACATACTGTAATGTTGTGTTACCCTTCTACACTGAGACAATCTAAAAATGTGCCATGAATTATTAAGAATTTTTTTTGTCTATTCAAGATTTCATATTTAGTATACAGGGACGATTTTTAATCATGCTAAATCTAGAATAGCCCGTGATGTATTTATCTCAGTGAAAACAGTGAGGTTTTTTTCAGTTTGAATTTAACCCCGTTGAACTCAGCCTGTGATTATACAAAACCTGAAACAGAGCCAAATTGCTCATTACCGTAATGTCTGGACACGTGGCTCCACTCACATCTCCCTTACGTGATTCACATCGAGTTAACCGGCGCAGGGGTTATCTGTTTCGATGATATTCAATTGAAGTCGTATTAATAAATTTAAAAAAGCAAATTAAAACTCTAAATTTTTGCCGTGTAGGCCTTCCAAAGCTGAGAGACTCTTCTACGTTCTACGAGATGCTCCCATATTATAGGCTTATGGGTACTATATGTGTACACTGTCTCATTCCGGGAAAGGGAAGTTGTCGATATAATTTAAGTTTTGAAGAATGAGAAGAATGAGGAATACACTTTCTTTAACCGTCTATGGGAATACACTGGTTGATGTCCAACAGCTGCTCAACGCGTGCGAGGCTGACGGCAGGTAGGCTACACTACACATGCGTGTTTATGATAATTGTCTTGTTCTTTAGGGACATTTAACACCGAATCTACAGTAGGCCTATTGTTCACTGCGGTGTACAAATAAAGCGAACTTCATTGGAAATAAGAAGTAGGGCTTAGGCTAGAAATTACATTTACAGCCGTTTCCCTATATTATTCATTGTATAGTTTTTCGATTTTGGGCGGTAGCATTCTATAAGGTAGTTATTAAAACAGTAATTTTAAACTCAACTTCCTACAGTCTGTTATAAGAAGAAGAAAATGCACTGATGACTGGATTCCGCACTGAACCCTGTCAAATAATGATTAGAGGTATGTGTCTCTTTACCACACCGCACCACATATTGTGACTTTTCAAACATAGAGACAACAGATTTTGGATGAGTGAGATTCTCACTTGATTTGTTTCAGAAATTTTCATAGTTCGGCATCCTTTTTCTGTGTGTGTACCTGTGGACCATAAGGTGACCCTGAGTGTCCGTGCTGAGGGCACAGGTACCCTCAACTACCAGTGGTTTACTGATGTAAAGGAAGTATGTGGATTTTACATGTCTGTGTCTTTTACATGCCTACGTGTATGAGTTACTTAAGTTTGAAATTAAAATATACAATTCCTTTTGAAGGTTTTAAAATAGCATTTGAATGGCTCTTTTTACTTGAATGTGGAAATATTGTCTCCTGTGTGTGACAATTGTGTGTGTCTGTGAATTTCTGTTTGTTTATGCTTGTACTGCACATGTTTATTTTGGTGCACAGCTGTCTTAATCTAGTTGAAACCATCAGTTTAAATAAAGGATCCTAAAATGACAACTGAAACGAGTTGAACATCATTTCGAGAATATGTTTGACAGTCTTGCACTGATCTTAATCTTTTCCGTTTCTGTACTTAGTTATGAATAACATTTTGTTTTTGTATTCAAGGTGTCTGGAGGCACTGAAGCAGACTTGACCATCAAAGCTAAAAGAACTCAGCTCTATGTGTGCCGTGTGAATGATCACTATTGTAACTGCGTGTTCAGCGAATGGGTGAAAGTCAAGGTGTTGGACATTGATAAATCAGGTATGCATTTTGAAATTATCATGTTTATTTATATTGCAGTAATGTGGTTAGGGTTGGGCATTGTTTGGATTTTAACAATTCTGATTCCAATTCTTTGAGGGATGGAGTTGAAACGGGTCACATTCCTATTTTCACAAATAAGAGAAAAGTTTTATTTTGATTAAATGGTGTTTGGCAGTTTTACAAGGCTTTTAAATGTAAAATAAAGCCACATTAGAGCGCTGCTTACTATGTAATTTGAGTTGTCAATATGTCAGTTTGATACATATTGCTGTGATTTTTAATCTCTATCTCTTTTTTTTTCAAACTTCATTAGGGCTACCAGTGTACTGGCAAGGTGAGCCACACATCGTGGTCAACCCTAAACCCCAAACAGTCCGACAAGGGTCAAAACTCACTCTCTGCTGTGCAGCCTTTGGCATCCCTACTCCAAACTATCAGTGGTACAGAAATGGACAGCCGCTGCTGGACAAGACTAGTGGCATGCTGCAGGTAAGGAAGTGTTTACTTACCTCACTGCTGACAGTGATTGTTTACACTGTGCTATATTTACTGTGCCATTTCACTGGCTCTGACTAATGCAGCCTTTGGTTAATATTTTGCCAATGTTTTGATTTATTGATAAGTAATCTTACGTGGGGGAATAGCTAGATAGACAAACAATGGTAGGAATTTAATCTACCGTGGTATCTGCAGATTGACCGTGCAACAGTCGAACATGGAGGATCATACCTGTGCTCCATATCTAACGTGCTAGAAGAGACATGGACTGAACCAGTTAATGTTGACATTGGTAAGCCATAATTGATTTTTCTTTTATCAACTTGGTTAAAGTTTCCTTTTCCCAATTTTATCGTCGTTTTTCAGATTTTACTTCCTCTATTTCCAATAAAAGGGCTGTAAAGAAAATCTGTTTTAACACTCCTTTCATTCCACTGATTTAGCACATAGAAGTTATTTCCATTATGCTGCAGGTACTTTCCCATTTCTAGACTAAAAAGGAAGTTAGACTCCAAATAGTACTTGATCCGAGCCTTAGACACACAACAGGAAAGTGATGTAAAGTGAAACTAGTTCTTGCAAAGTTTCTCTTGTTTGTTACTCATATTGTGGTATGTAGCTAACAAAACAATAGTTGTCGAATGTTCAATTATCCTGTCCTGTATGTGTCCTCTGGACAGAATCGTAGTTCTTAAGATCAGATTTTTGATTTTAAAAAATAATAATTTTGTACTTCTCCTTTTTAAATATCCTCCAGTGCAAACTGATCCCCTTCCTCCTGCACCACCCACAGGTACAGTTTTATGGAAAGAAACTCTGTCACCCATTGCTATGTTTTTTTGTGCTACAGTAGGAAATAATCAAGGTTATGATTGATAATTTCCAAGTGTTGCTATAATTAGAATTCTACTTCGATCTACTTTTTAGCCACTGATAAAGTCGCTCTACTTATTGGCAACCTGAATTATTCCAACCACCCTGACTTAATGGCCCCTATTATGGATGTGCATGAGCTGGCCAACCTCCTGCAGCAGCTTGGCTTCAGAGTGGTTTCCCTGCTGGATCTCACCAGGGAGGAGATGCTGGCCGCTATTGACATGTTCATGCAGCTCCTTGACAAAGGAGTTTATGGTGATTATATATTTTTTCTAAATTAGCTACATTTGTCGGTTAATACATTATTTCAACTGTTGTCCTTGGAGAAATGCTGACATAGTCATTTCAAGATTTTTGTGGGATCTGAAATATACCAATGTAACTTCCCCTTTCGTGTTCTGTGGCTTTCATCGTTGTCCACGTGTCATGGGTCACGAATATCCGAGTGGTTTACAGTGGCGAAATATTGCTTTACACGTATGCATGGTTAAAGGGGCAGATGAGGGGTGAAAAGAAGCTTAGGCATTTATTTAAACTTTATATACCATGTATGGCCAGTGTGACCTTATTTTAAGCTGCTCCAAAACATCACATATTATTTATCCCAGGATTGTGTATGTTCGGCACAAAATGTGATGATGTGTATTTTATCACTCTTGACAGGCCTTTTTTACTACGCGGGTCATGGATATGAGCATGCTGGGAGGAATTACTTGGTAGCTGTTGATGCTCCACAACCGTATCGACCTGAAAACTGTGTCTGTGTGCAGAGGGTCATGCTCAGCATGCAGGAAAGACGGACTGTACTAAGTGTTATCCTATTGGATACCTGTAGAAAATGGTAAGTGCACTCATTCAATTTTTAATTTAATAACAGAAGACCGTGACACCTTGATTTTTTTAACATTTATTTTTCTAAACTTGTGATCAACACATTGTAAAATACAACTGAACAAACTATTATTTACCGTACATTTGAGTAAATTTTGTCATTATACATAATAAGTTATCAGGATTTATTTTGATTGCTTTATTCTTATGAAAACTGTATTTTACTTTCTAAAGGTACAACCAGGATTGCATTCCTTCAGGCATCATGCCATTGGGACCCAGTGGGAACACTGTTTACGGTTATGCCACGTATGTAGTTTTTATTAGTTGTTTTGACATTTAATTGCAACTACAGAAATTGATACCTATTTTTTCAAATCAGAGAACATTTTGTGGAATGGAAAGTTATGTTATGTATCTTAAAAAGCAGCACTAAATCGTTTGCTATATGATTGAATAACATTTCCTTTTTAACCAATGCAGATGTGAAGATGCTGAGGCGTTTGAGGTCCAGGACGGGGGGAAAAGTACTGGAATCTTCACTAAGTACTTGAATGCGCACATCCTGCAGACCGAGAAAGTCACACATGTTTTAGAAAAGGTGTCTGAGGGTATGTATTTCAAACAAGGCTGTGGTTTTGGATTTTGACAACCTGATGGTGAATCTAAAATGATAATGTAACAAGGTTAGGTGTAATTTTTTTTGATCATGTTGTGGTTTTAAGTTGTTAAGTAGAAGTGCGCACCACAGAGGAAGCAGTCATTACAAGTGAACTAATGTATGGCTGAAACTACAATCATTATTTTTTTGTTTTTTTACTTTTATCCATTCACAGTTCTGGCATATTGAGAGTAAAGAGATCTGAAAGGAACAAATTGTCCTTTGGTGCGCTGGCTGGATTACAGACAAGTTTTATAATCGTTGGCAATTCATTCTAGTGTTGTTTACTCAGTATTGTACACAGTATTGCTGTGATGGACCGGAGTCGGGAGTTATCAAATTGACCCGTCTTGAGAATGTGTTTGTCTGTTTGATGAGTCTCTGGTAGAATCATTTTTTCAAAGTACCATTAGCATGTGACCTCATTCTCTGGAAATTCACACTGTTGGCAAGAGAACAGCAAGAAACCTGAGAGCTGCAAAGAGCAAGACAGCTGCTCTGCCGTTTGGGCACCCATGCCACTGCTCTCATGGGTTCACAGGACGTCCTGCTGACAGCACTCAGCTCTGTGTGTGTGCATGTGGACACATTTAAATTAACCAATAAACCAATGATTATAGCAATTTCACAACAGGTTTTACCATCTTTTATCTTTGTACTTTTTATTTACAATCCCAGAGAGACAATATGGGATAGTAACATAAAAAATTCCCAAGCCTCTGTTTTTGATATCTGCTCATCTTGTCTGGGACTTATTTAGGAATGAACGAAGAGCTGTTGGTGATGAGCTGCTGGTTGCTCATCCAATAAAGCAAAGACAGCTTGCCCCAAATATCCTGACACCAAATATTCTAAAAAAGACAAATCTATATTAAATTACTGGATCATAGTTTCACTACTGGCCAGCCTTCCCACCCTGTTAACCCTATTAAATGATTCCTAGGTTTGCATGTATTAAATCTTGTGAACAGGGGCTTCCCAAAACTCATTTAGTCCAGTCAACTACTGTGACTATTAACTATCTTATTTCCTCAAAGTTAGCCATGTAAATCCTATGAACTCTTTCTCCCTGCTATTGCAAAATTCCATGCTGCCTCATGAACCAAAGAGTAATAGACATAGGCTGTTGTAGTTGGTAAATAAATATAAAGGTTAAAGTAGTTAATCAAGTGTTGATTTTCTCAGAATTGGTCAAAGTAGAGTAATGGACTCAGTAAAATATGGGAAAAACACCCTGGAAATGTGTATGTGAAGTTGCTGTAGAGATCTTTTCCAGATCTTACAGGCATCATATTTACCTGCATTTTTCTCCCTCTTCTCTAAACCAGATCTAGGCAGAGACCCTCTAGTCACAGGCAAGCAGCAAGTGGAGATCAAACACACCCTGAAGGAACCTCGATCCCTTGCAGACCCAGTACAGACCACTGGCCATACAAGGGAGCTTCACCTACGAGATGCCTGCTGGAGACAAGCAAATGGTGAGTTTCGGAAAATTTCCCTGAACCTATATGTGAAATGCATCCACATTCCAAATATAGTTTATTTTCCATCAGGTAAATTCCAGTTCCATTTCTTGGTCTGTTATCATTTTGAATGTGAGATCATTCTGTTTACTGTTACCCACACCTCCTACCCGTGTGACAAACCAAGTGCATTCATTGTGGTTTAATGTGATATTTTCAGCTACGCGTTTCTTTTGATCAATTAAAACAGGGAATTGACTCATTTTACATTGAGTATTTTCCTGTTTCATGGAAGGAAATTGGCTTTTAATACCTTAACTTCCTCAGTATTATTTTAACCCTTTTGATAATGGAGACATGAGCTTATTTGAGAATCTCCTCAGTGTCCTTCAGACCAGATGAAAGATAAAAGTCTGCGGCTTAAATTAACTAAGTAGCTGAAAGTCCTAAATGTGGTTAACTAAGGATTTGGTAAAATCAGCTGCTCTATCAGTAATTTAATACCATAATAACACAAAATTACAGTAAAAGTAAAACAGATGTGCAGCATCTTATTTGTAAAAAATATATATTTTTCATATTGCCTTTCAGAGCTACCACGGAAGAAGCGGCTGAAGTTTGTTTGCGGAGTAGAAGTGGAAGTCAGCTTCTCAGCTTTATTTTCTAATGTCTTGGTGGCTTTTGCCACTGTAAAGACTACAGGCCCCCGAACCCAGGACTGCACTGTCAACCTGAGTAGCACACCTGTAAATATTTACCTTTACCTAAAATAATCCTGTCAAGTTTTAATCTCACTCATAAAAGGAGCCTTAAGAAATCTTTGAAGTGACATTCTTGAACCAAGGCAGTTTTAGTTTTAACAAATAAAACACACTCTAGTTGAAAAGGAAATGTACAGTATACAGAAATGTCAGCAATACCTTGGTTTTTTGGCAACTGACTTTGTCTTTTAAAAGTTACCAAACTCAACATTTGGTTTAAAAACTGCAATTTGTATCTGCATCATATTCCATGTTGCTCACCGGACAATGCATGAGCCGTCAGTTTCCATGAGCCAGCAGGAATTTCTCACTGATGGACCATTCACCCCCACATTTCACATGTCTGAGGATGTTCTGGCCATATATAGACTTCCAGCTTGCGGTAGGCAAAGACAAAGCAGGAAGTAGAAATAATAATCTGTTGTACTGTCTCTTAGTGTAATACATGCATGAGTCTTGGTCCATACCGACACCTAGTGGCTGATTGTTGAATGCATCGGTGTTAAAGTGCATTTCTATCAGTGAGTCAGTGCCAAACCAGTGTAAATGCAGAACATGTTCATTGATATGGTTGGTTAAAATTGTGATAATGCTGACAAAATGTTTTTAATGCTTTGAATCCTTAGCCAATAGAAGACATATTTTCCGGGCCGGGCAGGTCTGAGGAAATGGACTCTCTACTGTTTAAGACATCTGATAACCCAGACTGTACTCTGCGACTTTGTGCTCTTCAAAAGCTTACGGTATGCAGTTATGATTTGCCTCCCGATTCTGTTCCTATGAAGTGTTAAAAATAAAAAAAAAATTACATTGTATGTACAATAAATGTGCAATTTTGTTCATAATTTCCTTTTGTTAGGCATCGCTGGTGATCAAGGTGGATCTACACTATACTCACATGGACAGTAAGCTACGCCAGACCGAAAGCCAACAGGTGGACATAGGAAAACCTCTGGTGGCATCCTGTAAATTGCACAGGAGGAATCATGCAACAACAACCAAGAAACAAGAAGGTGCTTCTGCTCAAAGTATGGGCAACATTTCAAGCAGCAAACCAAAGCTGCATCAGACTCTGGCTGGACTTTGTGGCCCTTTCACTAGAAAGGCAGAGTGTGCTGCTAAAGTTGCAGTTACAAGGAGCAACGAACCTGAAGAGAATGATGAAAATGAACTGCAAGACTTCACTTTTCAACATTAAATCTTTTTCAGTCGTATTGTAAATACTCGTTTGGAAATGTGATGCTTTTTGATTTGATTAGAAATGATTCAATTGCTGATCATACATCTTGTGTGTGATTGATGATGATGATGATGAATGAGTGAATGACTGAAGTTTGTTTGGTTTGCTTTACCTTTAATGCTTAGCTCAACACTGAAGAAACATTAACACTTACTTTTGCTAACCACTGATTTCATTATAAATGATATAATACTTAAAGAGACATATTACTTTTTTATCAGTGGCAAGCTGGCTAGCCTAATTTATCAAATAAAGACCATTTCGGTTAATAATTTATCTAATAAAGACCACTACTTTTATCACTATTTTGATTGTCAATGTTTTGAAACATCTGTCAAACTGTTCAAATGGATTACAACGTTTATGATTGAAAAGACTAGGCCTACTAGTAATAATAAATGTTGATTCTGAAGAATACCGTAATTCTTGCCATTCTCCATAGACAAAACGTCCGTATGTAATTTAAATGGGAAATTTAACAGCACTGTGCTTTACATTGCCGTTAAATTCAGATTACATACTTTTTAACTGCACAAAATGTGCATTTCGTAGTAATTACTTTTAAAATAAGAGGCAAATAAGCATGAGCATGTCAAATCCATGGCGGCAAAAATAAAGAGAGCACAGGCAAACTTGGCCCGCAGGCCCCAAATTGGGCAGCCTTTGGCTAAAGACTCTTCAAACACAGTTTTAGATTTGTGAAAGCCTTATTCTATTTTTGAAGTCCAGATCCAAACCCACTGTACCCAGACTTCAAATCAGGACTATATTCTCCTAGAGAGGCTGAAGATTCTTCAAACATAGTTTCAGATTTGTGAAAGCTTTATAATTTGTGAAAATGAAATAAAGGGAGATTTTTTTCATGTGTAGAGACCATTACCAGGTCCAGATCTAACTGGTCTGAAATTATGTTTTTAAGAATCTTTAGCCTCTCTAGGATAATTTGGACCAGATATGACAAGTCTGTGTACAGTGTTTTGGATCTGGACCTGGTCAATGTCGTCTACATAAAAGTTATGTTTCCCTGCTGAATCGGAAGCTAACTTCAGCGTCGTCTAACTAGTTTTAGCATCTTGCAAAGTTGCAAGTTAGCGTCTGCGTTAACATTATATTGAATCAATACGAGACGAAATTCCAGGTTAATGCCAGGGTATTATCGTTAATGTCAGAACAGTCTTGTTAACAGTTTGCTAGCTTAATTGTCCGCTTGGCAGTTGGCACAATAACGCTGGCACAATAACTCTTAATAATTCTAACCCCAACCGGCCTGTCAGACACCGCCTACCAAGAGCCTGGGTCTGTCCGAGGTTTCTGCCTAAAAGGAAGTTTTTCCTCGCCACTGTCGCACTGTTGCTTGCTCTGGAGGAAACTACTAGAACTGTTGGGTCCTTGTACATTCTGGAGAGTAGTCTAGACCTACTCTATCTGGTCTAGACCTACTCTATCTGTAAAGTGTCTCGAGATAACTCTTGTTATGAATTGATACTATAAATAAAACTGAATTGAAATAACGTTACACGTCTTAGCAATTTAGGTCCAGCAGCTAACGTTAATTGACTTAGCTAACGTTAAGTTGGCTAGTAAACGTTAGTTAAATTTAGCCAAATGTTCACTATGATAGCAAGCTGTTACTGTTACATTTCTAACGTTAAACTTTCATTTGGTCACTTAGGCTTCTAACGTTACAAACTCAAGTTTTTGTCTAGTCATTCTCTACGTAACTAGTGTCACAGTTCCTGTCTGTAGTGTCATAGTTCCTGTTCCTACTTGTATAGACAAAATTTCCCACTGCAGCACCAGTCCCCGCTAGCTCGCCGTGATCGTATAGTGGTTAGTACTCTGCGTTGTGGCCGCAGCAACCCCGGTTCGAATCCGGGTCACGGCAGGGAATCGGCATGAAGGGATTCCAATTTTGGATTTTAGAATCTAATTTTACAATATTCCCAACGCTGAGACACAATTATACCCTTCTGTGTGTAAAATGTGCTATGCAGCATATCATATATGTTGTAATACAGACCTTTGTATCGTATGCAAAAATAAATAACGGTCTCCCATTGAATACTATTTGGTCAACTCTGCTATGTGAATAATAAGTGGAACTTAAATAATATTAAAATTACACCGCGGTTAATTTTATCTGGAGATCCTCCATCACTTCAGAAACCCCAGAGCGTCCTCACATCAAACCGGGTGGGGCACCGATGGCCGTTTAAAACGCACTAACGATGACTGGTCTGCAGGTGGCAGTATAATTCAACATTCACCCATTATATGCTCTAGGAAAAGGTATGATAAAAAATTTCTTTTCCCAATAGAATGTATGCTTACCTTTCCCCTTTTTAGGATGGCTTAGACAAAATACAACCCCATTAGTGCTTTGACAATTTAGGCCAATGACCTTTGGTCAGTCTGGTACGGCTTTGGGTTAAAAGCCAATAACACATTGTTTTCTATTTAGGTATTGATTCAGGAGCTTCTTGCAGCATTTGATAAGGGGATATTATGTATTCAGGCTTAGTCACCCTCATAATTTGTCGTAAATATCTCTGGATTGAACACATTTTACCATCACAGCTTTTGGTTAAAATGGTGTAGGCCTAAGGGGTAAAGACATTGCATTCATCACCTAGACTAGTTGCAAACAAATATGACAATGTTCTAATCAATCTGTGAAGGATATTTAAAAAAAAACAGAAACCAATTTTAATATTTTCTGGACCTAGGCAGGCTAGCTGTGTGTTGGGACAAATTGTGGTGTGAGAAAAACAAATCAGCGCAGAGAAAACGCCGCACACTCCCGTTGGTTCTTTACGACGTCACTTTTCATTGGGACCCGCCCGCTTGCTCAAGTAGCAGCGGTGAATGGTGAGAGATAATCCTCGGCTCTACCACAGACACACAACAGGGCTGAGCTGTCTCTGGATCTGGATGCGGGCATCCTTGGATTCTGCTCTTAGCAAGGGCCCGCTGCACGAAAACTTAATGGGACAACAATGGTGCACGCCTCGGCGGCTAAATTCTTGGCTGCTGGTCGTTTAGGGGACCGGAGATTTTGGTCAATGTGACATTCACTAGCACGCTGGTGTTGAGTTTATTGTTCTGGTCCTAGACGCTGAGCAGCGATTCTTCTGAGAAGATGTTGAGCCGATTCATGAGTGGCAGCATCAGGAATCTTGAGCGGGAATACAGCTGTACCGTCAGACTGCTGGATGATACGGAATATACGTGCACCATTCAGGTTAGTCACCTGTCGACCACATATTCAGTCTGCAGAGCTCTGAATAGCGATGCAATTGTGTCTGACTTGGTAGACAGGAAAAAGCGACTGTTTGAGTAGAGGGACAGCACGGTGTCTAACAATAGACCCCTAAAAGGATTATGTAGAGTTTTGCCATTTTAAATTACCCAAGGCTGATGTATTTCCTTCAAGTCACCTACACTACTATTGCCAGGATAGATGAGTGAATTTAGTGGCAGGCTTTCAGGGAGCTTTGTAGGACGGACAGTTCCCTCAAGCTCAGGTTGATGGGGTGTCAAAAGCATACACTCTGAAATCCATGACAGAAAGGGCGTTTTTGACAGGATTGTTTTTCTTATGTGTCAGTTTGTCTCTTTGCTTGAGGTTGATTGCTTGAATATTACTTGTTGGTATTAATTATCATCATTTAGTGTTGTTGCTCATGCAGTTTCCCTTGAACCTCTGACATCAATAATGCACATGTAGGGTATCCCGTTGCTGCTTTGGGGAACATGCCTACTAAGTTACATTATGTGGCTTTAGCAGATCCACACATGTGATGGTGATGCAGGATTGCATGTTGTCATTAAATGACCACAGCATACCTATGTGCATGAATAACATTTTCTTTTTTATGAAAATGGTCATTTACCACAGTGAAGAACAAACAGCTGATATTGACAATATCAGCTTAGACATCTTGCTTGTAAAGATGAAAACAGGCCCTAATATTAAAATGTATTTCTCTGCCTTTGATCTAACTTCTACACGCATTGCTTTGATAATTGTGCAGTTTTATGTTCATACTGAGTTCATAAAAAGTAGGTGAGGGGGGCCTGTCACATCAATTACAACACAGATCCGTTCCCTTTGTATATGCTGTACAGTTGTAGTAAAGGGGTGTAAGTAAATCCTTAGAGAATTCTCTGAGTAGTCAGCAACATGTAGGCTATGCGTTGAAGCCACCCTAAGACATATCAGGGAAACATTTAACCTGTGATGTGAAACAATAAAACATTAATAAGACATGCATGATTCTTGTTACTTTGAAATCTTTGTTATCAGCAGCAGGCTGTACGGCAATTGCTCCTCTTTTCTCCCATGAGCAAACGTGCAATAGATACTGCAATTGCTGTAGGATCGTGACTGTGTGCCCAGGTTGTAAACAGACCTGCATTTTTGCTTAGAGAGCTGAACCAGAAGTGGACCTGGGCCAGAATGACTGGGAAGCTACAAGTCAGCAGGTGTCGTGTGGTCTGCTTGGCTGACGTCAGCAGGCTGGAAGAAGGGCAGTGTAGGGAAAGAAGAGAATGCTCCAGCTCTGCTGTGACTGTCTGGCATCCTGACTATCTTTGTGTCTAACCTGGCCATGGGAGGGAGCAGGCTAATCCACATGACTAGCCCCACCGCTGGAGTGTATTCCTCATTTAGTTTAAACTTTGCCCTTCCTTCCCTCCAGGCTTCTGGCCTGCCAAAAACCAAAATCACCCAGGATACCTAGACTAGGGGATGCAAAGTAAGAGGCATAACTGGGTCATATATTTTCTTTGACTCTTGATCTCTCTCTCACTGTTTTTCTGTTGCTCCCTCTTTTTCTTTTTCACCTTCCTATCCTGTGTACAATGTGCTGGTAATTTATTCCCAGTAGACCTGTTTCCATTACACTCTGATTGTTTCCTTGAACTGTTTAATGGCTCCAAATTCAGATTTACCTCTGACTTACATTAGCCTCCTTCCTTTGTTTGACATTAAATCAGTTATCAACTTCCTCAATGACAGGAACATCCCCATGGCGTCTACATTTTTAAAGCTACCTTCGGCAAAAACGTCTCTAGCTAAACTATGACAAACAAAATATGCATTGAGGTCTTTCAAAAGAAAGGCAGCATATGTGTGCATCTTTTTAAATCAGTGGCAGCTGTAATGCATGAACTTAAGTTTAGCTTTAATACATTATGGTTGTTTTTGCTGTGTGGATGAGGAAAAAGGAAGCACTTGTCATTTCACAGCCCTGTAGATTTAGCTCTCATCTAGGTGCAGGTTGATGGAAGTGCCTGAAAACTCTGTTGCCCTCAAGCCTCTTCTGCTCTGATTTTAATGCAATGTTGCAGCAGAGTCAGACTTCAGCAGTTCCTCACATTTGTGTCATGTCTGTATATAGGATAAATCACATGATGAGACCAAGTGGATTCAATGCTTTTGTTTGTGGGTCTGCTCCTTAAGCAAAACTCAAAAACTATTCTAATTTAGTTCATATCAGATGCAATATTGAATGAATCTGAGACACCTAAACGCAGGTTGTTTATTCCCAATTTGCCTTAGAAGTTCTGCCAGCCAGTTTGTGCATATAAAGAAGCCCCAAATATGCCACTGTATACAAATATGTCAATTGCCAGTATTTCACTGGTGGTGATGGTTTGGTGGAAGAGCATATTGCCATTTGTGAGCAGCAGCAGAGAGCAAAGCAGATTTAAAATAGCATAACAGCTGCAAACCTCCACGTGCATAACAGCGGCATAAATACTAAAGGCAGAGAGAGAATCATATTTAAATAGAGGCAGCAGCAGGATGATAGGCTTACAATGTTTCTGTGTCGCTGAACTATTGGATAGATGAGATCAGCTAATGTGAGCAGCTGATAAGATAATCAACAGCCCGGACAGGGCAGCAAAGAACAATGAGGAAGCATATGTTTGAGTATTGATTGCAGATGTCCAGAAGGTCTAAGCATGCAATAGTATAGTCTTCCTGACTGAAGTTATGCTATAGCTTTGTTTCTTCAAATGCTTATAAAAAAAAACATTATCATAGAAGACGTATCGTATTTACTTTGTTTTCACTTAGTGCAAATCTGTAATGCATTCCAAACACCTCCAGTATTTTCTTCGTTGTGCTTCTAATAATTACATATTTATTAAATGGCTGTTGGCCCACTCTATTCCAGATACAGAGTTAATTATAGCTTACACCCTGTGAAACCTGTGATTTCCCTTGGTTTTCTAATAACTATTTTGAATGTGGAAACCACAACCACCAGCTTTCATGTCACTAATCAACCCAAAAGTAAGAATGTAAAAAAATGGGGGGTGTTTTGAAGATTTTACTAACATATTAAAAAAGAGACTGCTGTGACCAAAATTAGTGCTGATGAAGTCCTCCTGAGGTCGGCTGAAATCTTGGTGAGAAGAGTGCCGGGGGATGGGGTCTGTGTGTGTATTGTGGGGTGACAGGGTCTCAGCTGTTGCTACGGTGACTCCACAGTTACCCTAACAAAATGTGAGCTCACTCTCCGGTAAGGATTTCCCTTCCAAAAGCCCTGACAAAGACTCAACCATTTGCGGTCACAGGAAGGTCATTTATTTACTTAATGCCATTGGAGGGCAGTGGTGGTAAGGTGATTGATGCCATGCCCCTTCAGAGATCCCTGGTGACTGCAGGTCTTTGCTGACTTTACACTGTCAGGACCTTCAGAAGTATCCTGCGCCAGCTCTATAGGCATACAATATGTCAGCCAGGGTCGGAAGACTGCATAGGTTCTGTGTATCTGTGTGCAGGTGTGTGTGTGTTCAGAGCTCACAGCGTCTGACACACTGTTGCTATGCTTCATATGAATGAATAAAATGTGTGCTAGGTCTGAATGTTTCATGAGGAGTAACCTCAGGAGAACGTCACTTGTGTTTACCAGCATCACTGCACACCAGCATCACGATTGGCTGAACCTGTGGCGCATGGCTGGTTGCGATTTGAGGATTACATCACTGTAACGTCTATCTACACAGCAGAGCAGGGCAGGACAGACCCAGCATGCAGCTCACTCCAATCTGTCTCATGGGGAATTGACATGTTACAGTTAAACTTTATCATTCACGTCTTGTTGATAACAAAAGGGCTGGTTCAATCGTGTCAAGGTTGCAAAGGGCTGCTGCTCTGTTGCTGCCTTTGGATGTGGTCCTTAATCTTCACCCTCATTGCTGTCTCACACACAGGGCTCTGATATTCCAGCAGGGTATTACTAGCAAATTAAACTTTGCGTGACCTGCATTAGCTTACTGGGATTCATGAAAGAGCTAAGATGAAGATGAGATGCCAAATGTCTCTTTGGCTTTGCACTCATGAAAACACAAGCTCACAACATTATAACTTTCCTCAATTTGTTGCACCGCTTTGTATCAAGATGCTGAGGCCGCTAAACCTCTTTGGGCCCTCTCATGTTTCCCAGTGGCTCTTTGTGTATCTGTGTATGTGGGCTGGATGGAGAGCAGGCCGGCAGTCTGTCAGTGTGTTGATAGCAGTCTGCTGAGTCCTCCATTGTGCTGTCTGGGATGTATTGTGTGACACAGAGGGCCTGTGGTTATGCTCCACCTTGAATCATGAATATTAAACCTTTTACCAGAGCAATATATTCCTGTTAGGACGTGTCTACTAATAAGAAGGGGACAAGAGCAGAGCAGTGCTCTACTATCAGGCCAAGGTTCACTTTAACAAGAGTTAGCCTTGAGCCATATTAATGCAAACAGATTGCAATGCTGTTGGTGATATTTATATACTTCAGTGGCCTCATAAATGAGTTAACACAGTGCAGTGCAACTCTTGATGGGGATTGTGAAAGAGAGAGCCTCGGATAGCTTAACTCATTTACAGTAAAAGGAGAAAAACAGTGTTGAGTTAAGCTTTGATCAATTACAGATAACAAAGGGTGTTTGTAATCTGCAGTTATGCTGAATAGGAGTGATCCACAACCTCAAGCTAGAGAATCAGATAGGAGCTGTCTTCAAACGTCAACCTCAAACGTTTTTGTGAGCACAATTTGGTATCTATCTGGATTTTAATTGCAGTGTTATATCAGGCTCAGCATTTACTCTAGCAGGACAACAACAATTGATATTAGGTTATGTTTTATAATAAGATACAACTTTGTGCGGAGCATTGTGTAAGAGCCCTAATGTTTTTGTATTGGAACCATAGCATGCCCAAATCGCAGCTTTGCAGACAGCTGCTAATGCAGACAGCTGCTAATGCAGGGAACAAAATGGATCAGTTGTGATTAGGGCTGTAATGATACACCCAGGGTAAGGTTTGTATCACGATTTTTGACCCACGATTCGATACAAACCTTGATTCTTTTTTTCTGCCACATTGCATTGTTTTGTCATTGATTACATCCCACTTTGCAACATCCCCCCTTTCGCTTTTAGCCTTCTTTACAGTTAGCTAAACTTACCAGTCAAAACAGGGAGAAGGCACCAAAAGGACTAATATAAATAGTAATTTAAAGATGTGGCAGCATTGGACCTGGACGGGAATGATAACTCTGTGAGTTGGAAGGGGTGTGTTGCAATTCTGCCTTCTCACTCTGCAACACAGGTTTGTTGAGCTGAGTGTTGTGATTTTGGTTTTATTTTCCATATCGTTACAGCCCTAGTTGTGATATAATTGATATATTTTTGCTGCTGTATAACAGCATATGGGTTCTGTGTACTGTGCTCCTTCAAAAACCTTTTATAGACGAAAGTCACAGTGCTGCTATAGTCAGTCTTTACTTTTTGTCCTCTCCTTTCTACTTTGTCCTCGTTGCTTTGGTCCTGTTTGTCTTTGGTCACAGGACTCTCTGCTGTATAAGAGAATCCAGTCTTTGTCTCACTCTGTACTTCGAGGTCCTGTGCCTCTGCAGACTAATGAGGAAAAACAGGCATACGCTCCTACTACCACACTTGTAGTTAAAAACAGCAGAAGAGCACTTTTTGTTGACATTGTTGCTCAACAGCAGGGTAAACATTTAGTGATTTGTATGCATTTGAATTCCTGTTCTAAAATAAGCTACGTGGGGGTCACAGAGCATGCATATACTTTGTCTCTGTCAGTCCAACAATGTCGTTACTTTTGAATAATCCTTGGTCTCGCTCTACTCCACAAAAGTTGCTTTGTGATGGAAATTGATAATAATGGTGGTGTCATCAGCTCTCAGGACAGGTGCTGAGCTGAAATCAGATGTGTTCTGACAGCCGTGACACTCTTCTGTTGGCCAACAGAGCAGTGAAAGTCACAGAAGTGCTGTTAGAGAGTGGGGCAGAGAGATTAATTTAATCTTCAACTCTCAGTTCAGTCTTCATTTCATCACTTAAGTTTGATGTGCTACGAGGGAGAATTTTTTAAGGAAAAAAGTGAGCCGTTTTTATGAAGCATATTTCTCCTTTTTTCCCTTTGGCCTACTGCTAGTTCTCTCTTTTATCCTGCTCCATGGGTCACCTCTTTCTCTCCTGCTGTACCATCAGGCATGTGGTTCTGCTGCACACAGCCTCACTGCAGGGTTTTTTTGTAGCTAATGATTGCCGTCCCTCCAGTCCGTCTTACAGCTCCCTTTTTCCTCCATCCATGCCTCAGTGCCTTGTGTCTTCTTTGTCTCTTCAGCAGATTAACCTACTCAGCATGCTCTGTGAGATCTTGCCTCTGTAACGCTTTCAGTGTGGTCATTGCTGTTTAAGGAACAGATGATTTTTGCTATTTTTATTGTTTGTATGTTGGTATATCCCAAAGGTTTTAGAAGGCGTATTTCGAGGTTGATTGCATTCATATAAAAAGATTTGTGGTTCAGTTGATTTCAATAAGGCAGCTAGGTTCATGGATCCTGTGGGATTTTACTTCAGAAGATTAAGATATTACTTACAGTGTATTAATTTGACTGGAATCATGACATTGTGTTGACTGGATAATGTCACACATAATGTATTCATTATCAGGTAAGAAGATCCTTAAGCAAAGAGATGTCAGGTCCAGCAGGCTTCATGTTAGGCAGTTTAACAGAATAACTGCTTGGTTGAGCATATTTTCAAATTCTATAAACAGAACTTAACCACTGTATTATTATTAGGGCTGGGTTTTAAAAGTTTATTTTCCGATTCAAATCAATTTTCATTTGAATGGTCCAATATTATTTCAAAAAATCCAGGATCGATCTCTGTCTGTAAATGAAACTAGAAGACCTACTATGCAATGCTAGCTTTTAACTGTAGAGTTTGTAAATTTGCACTTTATTGTGTTGACTGCTGTAGTGTGTTCATATTAAATAAAAAGTACAATAATCTAACTGCCTTGAGGTTAATGCTTAATGTAAACATTGATACTTTTAATAATGCACCAGGTTAGGGGGAACATTGTACAATTGTAGAATTTTATATCCAAACAAAATTGGTTTTGCAACTGAAATATACCTAACTGAATTGTTATTGAATGGACCTTGTGAATCTGAATCAAATTGATTCAGAAAATCAGTGTAATTACCCAGGCCTAGTATATATAAGTATGTAAACCTACACATATACAGTATAGCCTCAGTTTCCACGTTGTATATTGTTCAGTTAAAAAAAACAAAAAACTCCGGTAACTCCACCAGACAGTGAGCTGTATAAATAAAACATAAATATAAAACATGCAAACATAGTTGAAAAGTTCAGCAACGGCCCAAATAGTACACATAAGTTCCATGTTTTGTAGAATATGATAATTGCTGCCACCAGCTTCTGGCACCTAAGAAATTACTTTCGACACATAATATGACACAATATTAGTTTGCCAAGAGTGGGGCAATTAACAAAAAAAGCCCTTGGGAGAGGATATTTAAGTTAAAGCTTGGTGCAGTCATGATTTGCACAACCTGTCTACTGCAGCTGGAGAGGACAAGTGAAGTTTCCTTTCCTACAGCTAAAGACAAGAATGTAAAACTACTGAGAGCTTGTGATTGCAGAACTTGAAAAATTGAAATATCCAATGTCTGCTATAATGTGTATACCTCACTGCTTGGAACACAGTGGGATCATTTGTATTGCTGTGGCACAAACAAACAACAGCTGTGACTGAATGAATGTTGGACTATTTGAAAATATTATATCTGAATTCTACAATGACTTTGACAAAGAAATTGTATTTAATGTGGATTAGCCATGCCATGACACCCATTCTATTTTATCAGGTCATTAACCAATACGATCCGGTGTATGAGACTGGTGTATCGGTGCCTACTGTAAACAGATGGTTTAACTTATCCAGGCGTCTGAACTAAAGTTAGTTAGAATTTGATATGAGCACTGAGAATTCTCGCTGGTTCTAAATTTGGATCGTTTTAACACCAGTACATGCTTTAAAAAATAACAATGATAATACTTCCTTAAAATGTAGGTATAACTGCACTTTATCCCCTTTTTTAAATGTTTTACTACATTTACAGTTATCTCCTGTTGCACCAGAAGCCATCAGGTTGGTGCTGTTTACCAGGAGGAAGCTGGTTGATCTTAAGCATGCTCCCTAAGAAAAGCCATCTGCACTCTCACAAATGAGCGTCTAGCTCTAAGGGAAATCAAGATCCTGTGATCTTGGTACAGATGTGGCTAGGAGCCTGTGATGAGGGCCACTTGAGCTGCACTGAGAGTACAAGATCTGTTCTCTCTCAGCGGGTCTCACTCCTACTGTTCTTTATGGTCTTTTGTCTCTCTGTTCACAAGAGTGACAATACATAGCATCTCTCAGGTGTGCCACCGCACACAGTTGAACAAATCCGCTTATGAAAACAAGAAAGGCAGAGAATGGAGGAGCTTGAAGAGAACCGTGTGTATTGGTGCAAGAATACGTTGAGACAAGGTGGGCTGGTTGTTTTTGGTGGTTAGAGTTGCAAAATCACCCTTTGAATGTTTAATTTATCTAAATCTAATTTGCCACCCACTCTAAGTAATTTCCCTCCAGAGGAGTTGTTTTTTTCCGCTGTGTAGATAGATGACAAAGCTAAGTTGCTTTATGAGAGTCATTATTTGTGTGTTAGCATCATGTATGTATTATATTAACTGGATACTGGATCACAAACGCCTGGTGCATACGTCAAAAAAGTTTCTTCTATTTTTCAAATACAAAAAGTCCTTGGATTAAACAATTCAGAATAGAAAGAGTCACAACAGACCTTGTTTGCAGTTCGAAGTGCCCTGGCCGCAGTTTTACAGACGTCTCTTTGACAATAGTGGCCTATAGGAAAAAACTCTTTCTGGGTCGCAAAGGGATTTTTTTTCCTGCAGTACCGCAAGTTGCCACTGGAAAACATTGGTGGAAAGGCTGAGCACTGTTCCTGGGGGCCGGTTAGCACTGTATTCTTATATTGCGTCTGTCTGTGTGCATAATCATTTACATGCCATCAGTCAATGTTTTATTCCATTTTAGAATCTAAAAAACTCCTGTGCAGACACCCATTGTACCACGTGTGTCTGGGCCTGCATATTACACTAACAGCTATTCATGCATGCAATCAGTCTCTTTTTCTTTTGTGTGTGTGTGTGTGTGTGTGTGTGTGTGTGTGTGTCAGCGCAGCAGTCAGAAGAGATGAGTGTCTCTAGGGATGAGATAGATGAACACAAACACAGGAGACAAAGAGGCTGGCCATTGGAAATACACAACAAGCCACAGACACAAAGCCAGCTGTCCACTGCAGGTTCTGGGTCAATTCAATTTTTTTTGTTGGATTAAAAACAGTAACAGTAGTGTTTGCCAATAAAATATTGTTAACGTTGTTTTTAATTAGTTAGTTAGTTGCAGAATTCCTCGCTCTCACGTAACCACATTACAAGAAGAAAACATAGGTAATTTATACCTATATATCATTACTTCTCTCCATTACTCCTGTGGAATGTCTTTCTGAGTCATCTGTTCAGTCTCTGATTATCTGGCCAACCTGGAAACCAGCCAGGCCGGCCCTTAATGACCAGGACAACCACTGCTTGTCACAAGATATTTCCCAGAAGTCTTTCTCTCTTAGCCACAATAGCTGCTCAAAATCAGTTAAGGAAAAACATTCTCATTATTCCTGGTTCATTAGGTTGTGTGTCTCCATATATTAGACAATAAGCCAATAAAAAGACTCTCTCCTCTCCTCTCCTCTCCTCTCCTCTCCTCTCCTCTCCTCTCCTCTCCTCTCCTCTCCTCTCCTCTCCTCTCCTCTCCTCTCCTCTCCTCTCCTCTCCTCTCCTCTCCTCTCCTCTCCTCTCCTCAGTGCCCTCTGTCTGCATTTTGCCCTGCCGACTTTAGTGGAGAGTGAGTACACAGCAGAGTAAATCACAGGCATCTTTTCATTTGGTTCAGAAAATTCCATTTTTTGCCCTATAATGTTTGTAATTGTAAGAGTATAATAAACACATAAGAAACACATTAGAAACACATTAGGAACAGTTTAAGTGCTAAACAACTGCATTGCTGTCTCGAGGAAAATGGGTTGTCTCTCTGATGGTGTTTGTGTCATGACTGACTGAATAGAGCATCCGATGTCTTTTGAGCTATCAGATGCACTTCCCTGCTCTCTGTTATGTAAAACTACAGATGAGTTGTTGCTATTGTGTCCTGTCTTGTACTCGTACATTCTTGTACATTTCAAACCAAATATCAAATTGAGATCTCTCAGTGACTACATTCTGATGCCAGCGTCTGTAAGATTACCCTTTGGAAGAATTGGATAATGGTACTTAAAAGTCATTATTTGCACAGTGTTCATTCTTAGTGTACTTCAACAACCTAACAATATGAGGTCCTCAAGTGTGAAAGTTAAATTCATGAAAGTTTATGAAAACATTTAAAATTGACAACACAAGAGAATCTATAAAATTCTTTCAAAACTGTAGAAAAGTAGGTACAAAATCAAAATGCCAATACAACCAATATCTTAAAATTTTTGTGGCATGTACATACTGAATATATTGTGCTCTCCAATGTCTGAACAGCTCTATGTTTTAATTTCTGAGTACACAGACAGAGGTGTACCATATGGCAGAAGAATAGCAATCTGGAGGGGATTGTTTCAACAGTGGCGCTTCCCTCTTATTAAATGGTGTTCATGGCGCTCCCTACTGTCCCCAGGGTGGGAGACAGGTGCCACTGAAGGGAATAAAGGGCTGTTTGCACAGCTACCCAGCACGTCAGTCTCCCATCTCATTTGGAAGCGATTGTTTGCCCCGGGCCTCTTTGGCTGCACATACAGTGCAAGAGGGGAGGAGCTACTTCAGTAGAGTCTACACACATCATCTCAGTTGTTTCTGTTTGCATAATATTTTGTAAATATATTGGTGTAGATTAAATATTCAATGTTGGTTCTCTTATATTGGGAGAATTGTTTCATCATTTGCAGTGGCTTGCCTGATATGCCAAAGGTGGTATGATCATTATGAGGCAAAGCAGTAAATCTAAACCGCAAATAGAGCTTGTTTTACAATATCATAACAGTCCATGTATCATATGAGCTCTCCTAACTGGAATTCAATTAAGTCTAAATCAGTCCAATCAATAAAGAGATCAATTAGGTATCCTGTGGGCTATGGGTATATCGATGATGCTGATCACGCTGTAGTCCAGTTTGTGGTAAGCTTAGCTATTTTTAGCACTAGTCATTCCACAGTGCAGGTACAGAGAATAAACTCTACAGAGGAGTTGGCCTAGCCAAATCCGCCCACATGCTGCCTCAAGCACAATGCAAAGGTAATGAATCATGAACACATTCCGTGACTATCATTATCTGATATGTCCTTGCCCTGTGTACAAACACACTTAAAGATTCAGTGATATATCTTGGATTGATTGTGTTGCTCATACTGCGCTATAGTTGTATTGCCTTTCAATCCACAGGAGTCTTAAAAGTTTACCACATTGAGTAATGTGTAGCTTCAAGCTTGTGGCATCTTTCTTTGATTGCTCACAACAAGGCACAACAGAGAAACAAAGAAACATAAAAGACGCAAATTATTAAACACAAGTGCCATGTTGACACAAATGTGATGCAAATACATAGTTAACATTCTGATATTATTGGATATATAGGCCAATGTCACGCAACAATTGAAGACCGGAAGAATGTCTCTGAGTGGGAATACGTCTCTTCTGGTTAGCTTTTTAAAATGGCAGAGCCCAATAGATACTGCTGGACCAAATCTCTCCGCAACCTGCCTAAAGTCACCTACGACGATGTGGTTCGGATTGTAAATGAATACTCTCAAAGCAGAAAACATTTTCAAAAATGGTAACAGCGAGTTGGACCAATCAGAGATGTTGCTGTTACTCTTAGGATTGTGGGTGTAGTTTTTCTCCATAAGATCTTGGATAAAACATGTTTTTCTTAAAACAAGGTTGATTTCATATAGACTTCTAGCTCCTACAGGAGCAGAGACTTCCGTTTCACAACCCCGTAGCTCGTGGTCAGTGTACCTCGGATGGTTTAGACATTATGGCTGATAATCTAAATCCTTATGGAGAAAGACTGTTAACGTGAAATTCTGATTACCTACTCCATTTCTGGAAGCAGGAAGTGTAACATAGGCCTATTGGCTCTACACCTAACATTAGCCTTTTACTAATTACTAGCTGGCTAGCAAGTGTTTATCAGTTTTATTGTCCCTCAGGGATTTTTATTGTGTTGTAATTTAGTTGTGTAAGATGTGCAGCTAGGTTCTCTATCTGTGTGCTTATTTGCAGCGTGTGTCTTTGTGTTTGTTGTTCAAATTGATATGTGTCTCTTTTTGCTTCTGTTTTTATTTATCTACAGTGTTGTTGTTGTTTTCCTGGATGCAGTGCTTGTGTTGCTAAAATAGTGAATATGTTTTCTTAATTTGATGTATTGTTATAGCCAAGAAATCTAGACAAACCTAATTCTGGTCAGGCCAATCACATTGTGTATAGAGTCAGTGGGCGGGCTTAATATAAGGATGGCAGAGTTGTGAGTTACGACGGTTCCATGTAGCAGCCAGGAGGGCATAAGACGGGAGGCATAAGACAGGAGGTCTCCAGGCTGCAGCCATACCTGACTCTGCGACTCTGAAAGACTTGAAGTGAAGTATTGAAGTAATTTGAAAAAAGGAAGATGTGTTCGGAGTTTTGCCGACCGCATACGGCAAAAGTTCAATCTACCAACAAGTGTTGCTCTGTTTGGTTGTAGGGCTGCGCTATCCTATTGCCAGAGGGAATTTGTAAGACAACCATTTATCCCGCCCCGCGGATTGAACCCCGCCAATGGTGAGTTCCCTGACCCAACATCTTGATGTGGGTCTAGCTTGTCAGGCTAGTATTCTTAATTAGCTTTTCTGCACTGTGTATCTACTGTATATTGAGAGCTACTAAGAATCAGAATCAAGGATCAAATTCCTTATAATTTATTTGTTAACATGCTCGGCCAATAATGAAGACTCAAATTTTTTTCAAATGGTAATTGGTTTGAGCATTTAGCATTATGTGGTGCTGTAACATTGCTGTAAGGAATATATTCTGTCTTGCAAAAACAAAGCAATATTTTCACCCCAAGACATTATTGATATTAATATTACTGAGGTTGATCTTTTCCTGGACATTTGGTTTATCCGTGTTGCTTGACTCAGTTTATTGCTGATATATTCTCAGTGTTGGATTCAGCATAGAGACAAGTTACTCTCCCTCCCTACCAAATGGCTTTTTTTGGCTGCAGGATCTTCATTGACAACTGCTCTCCGTCCCGGCTCCTTTGGCCTTTCCTAAATGCCTCTTATACACTAGGCATTAACTTGCCTCTATAATTAATTAGGGTAGCTAACTGAAGAGTGGCACCAGAGCTTTACGCAAAGACCCCTGGAGTGCCCTTCAGGACATCCCATTACCCCCTCTCTGGTGGGAATAGATTGTTGTTGCTGGCTTGGTAATGATGTAGTACGGTGGCAGTCATGGCTGAGGAGTGCGGCAGTCTGTAGGAGGTACAATCAAGCGAGATTAATCAAGAGATTGTTCTTCATTATAGCTACAAACGTAGTGTAACTGCCTTCAGTATTATTCTTCTATAGCTGTTTACTTTTCATCCCTCAATCGCCAGTCTCTTTTAGCTTGTTCCTATCCATTCAATAGATAAGTCATGATCTGTACACATCATTGCAAAGAAACAACATTGAAGCAGGTTTGACAGTGATGAAATTGTAAGATGATGTGGTATATCCTCTGTTTTGTTGTAATAATTACATCATTGCCTCAGTCAGACTCTCTCTTAAAGTTGCAAGGGGCAAATAATAGATGAGTGCATATATAGATTATTTATTTTTTACTGAGTACTGGGGATGTTTCATATTTAGATATTACTATGCAAGGATATTGATAATGCACTCCCTGTTACATTAATGAAATTAAATATGGACCACTTCTCCTCAACCAAAGCCAATGTTGGTTATTGCTAATTTGGCAGAAATCAGCATATTGCCTCATGTATTTCACTGGGTTTTGAACTCATATTTTTTAACTGTTGTGCAGGCAAAAGGTCTTTGCCCTTCTGTGAATGGTGGAGTAATTACCACCCAGCTGTCAGGCCCTGTTTGCTCTGTGACAGCTGGCCAGACTTTGCAGTCAATACTTCACTGCCCACTTTATTAACGGCAAACATCACCTTGATTTGATTTATCGTTAAGACTCTTGTCTTTGAATCAAAGCACAAAGGACAAGACTAGTGGAGGATCAGCACAATTTTCTTTTGCGGTTTGTTTGGCCTTTTGTACAGCCAACTTTCTTACTCAAAACATTCACATCTTGACTTGCCAATCGTAGTTGTAACTAACAACATTAATTATTGCTGCATGCCATGCCAGGTGTGCCAGTGCCACTGAATTGTACATGCTTGCTCACTCGTATGGCTTACTGTTACACCAAATGGAACAGAATCATCATTACTGTTATACAGTTGTGGAGTGGGATGAGTTATTTTAAACATGATTTTTCAGGAAGAAAAAGTCAGATTAATTTGTTGCATAAACAATGACTCACAGTTTTTCCATAGCTTGAAACTCTCACAGTTTAATCATCAGTAAAACAGATTAACAACTTTGTTATAAAATATCTGGTTCTGTAAATCGAAATTACCAGCATGTGGACATCAAAACTCATAGGGTAGAAGTTGAATACAACTATCAAGATGCATCAAAAACTTCCAATCACAGAGTATAAAATTCTGTTACATGTGCTGCTAACAGCGGGTGAAGGCTAAACTTTGTGCTGTTAAGGAAACTGGTTTTACAATCTGCAACTTGAACCAGTTCACTTTTCATTTCTGTGTCACAACTAACTATGAATATAACAACTATAGCAGCATCTTTGATTTCCAACCACAACACCTAAGCATTTTGTATCCTCTACCACTCTGGTAAGGCCTCTGACTGGCTTCTTTTCCATGGCAACGGTGGCCAGGGCTTATTGGTTTTTATAGTTTTAAGAGCCCCCCGGCAAGCCATAATGACAAAGAAAACATTTTCTCAGAAATAATTAAAGCTGGTGTTCATAGAATAAAACTTCAGCATTGTTACATTACTAAGAGAGTCACATGTTTCTATGTTAAATAATATTAAGGGCATTTCTTTAAGAAATGTTTGAAACGCAAATTGGGGAAAACAAGCAAGCCCTCCACTTTGCAACTCTAATGGCTACACCTGTGATTTTCCTTTTATGTCAAGTTCCATTAGAATCTATGGTCATTGGCACAGCAAATGCTGAGCAGTCATTGTCATTGGAGACTGGTGCACATCTTTGTTAATTGCTCAGGCTTTCTGCTGTAGCTCTATGATGTATATTACGTCGACATCATGTATAGGATGTATAGGCCCCAATCAGACATTTTAGCACACTGGGCGGCTTTTTGAAATAGTTTTCTGGAAGAGTCTTACTCGTTGCTTTTATGTTGCTGAGCACCTTATGTTTTTTTTGCCAGAGCAACCTGAATGCCTTGAGTTGCAAATGGTCTGGTTGGGGCATCTTCAACAAGAAAGGCAGTGTGCCTTGGGTTTTGAAACCTGCAAATGCGCTCTGTCTGAACGCGGTTTTAAACATTAGATGGGGCTTCTAAACCGAGAAGTCCATCCATTCCAGTAAAAGCTGCATAACCAGCACATAGTCTTTACTGAAAAGGTATCCATCGCTTCTAACTTGCATGTCCATAATGCATGTGCATTAACCTCTTTCTCTGGCTCAGCCTGGCTGAATGCTGGTCCACTGACTGTTGGTGGCTTTTAGATGAATAAGATGTGATCATTTATTTGTAAGAGTCATTTTTTGAAATGCAAATATTTTATGATTATATGACAAAGAGTCTTTCTGGACACGAGGCACTCAGGTGAACTGTAGTCCAGGACTAAAATGGCTGAACACCATAGAACTGTCATTTGAGGCTTGGTTTATAATCACAAAACAATTTGTTTTAAAGCAATCTGCTCCTTTTAATTTATCAGTAACAGACAGTGATGTAATACTTGATTTGCACACAGTTTGTGCTATTTGAACATAAAATTAAGACTTCTTCCTATCTACAGTACTGATTATTTTAAACTGAGTGTCCTCAGAATACATGCATTTACTCTACAACATGAGGTGTTCAACATAAGCATGTTTCTTTGGCCTAATTCAAATAGGCACAGGCATTTTTTGGCAGTAATATACGTGCTGCACATTGTAGTTGTCCCTCAGGACAGTGCTTGGCATATTGCACTGCTCCACTTTTCCTCCTTGTGTAGCTACTCTACACAACAGATAAACATTTTTTCCTTGTGACAGTAAATCTTATCAATCACACACACACACACACACACACACACACACACACACACACACACACACACACACACACACACACACACATTAGTGCTGTCAAACGTTTAAAATATGGAATGGCAAATTTTTTTAAATTGAAAACAACATTGGCATATAGCCTATTGTTGTGTTCAATTTCAAATTCACATTCTCTCTTGGAGCAGTCATTCACACTTGGAGCAAATAATCTCTCACACAATGTAACACTGTCCATCAATAAAAGGGTGACAAACATATTTGACGAGGGGGCGGAGAATTTGCATCAGCTGTGTGCTTGGCCATCAAGTAGTATTTCAGACAGGAAGTGCTGCAAAGATAGCTCATGTCACAACGACAAAACACACAGATCACTTTGGTCTTGTCAATGGAACCATTTGGCAACTTCTAAAAAGGAAACTTTCCATACACAATCTTATTGGCATCGATTTTGGCGTCTCACACTCGCCATCCACTCATTTGTTAACGCCGTTAATAACGTGTTTAACCGTTAATAACGTGTTTAACCGTTAATAATGTGTTTAACTGTTTTACTGACAGCACTAATATATATACAGCCCTCAACTGTATGAAACCAAAATACATAAGATTGACAAGTTGGTTAACAAGACTACAGCACCTCACCAGTAAGCCAGGCATAGTATGAAACTGCATCTCTGTAGTGCAACAACACACAGGTTTCATCAAATTCCCAGGTAGATTGTTCAGAAGGTGAACCCTAACTATATACATTTGGACACCTACATAATAGGGAAGATGACAGATGGAAGGAAATGAAGGCCAATTCTAAAGTGCTTTGTAAATCTGCTGAGTGTGGGTGTTGAAGGTCATTTGTCAAGGTTATTGCCTGATGAGTCATGGTGCACAGCAGACTGCCATACCAACAATAATAATACTATTTAAGCGCAGCCACAAATCCTTCAGTATGTCAACACTGGAGGAAGACAGATGGATGCCTTATTCCTTTTAGAGAATAAGGTCAGGAATGGTGGCAGAAACAAAGTTCTCAGAAAATTCAATATAAGGGGTATTGAAAGCTTATATTATATTGCTATCTATCTTTTTTTATACTTTCCTTGGAAGTAGAAGGTTTTGAACACTCATACCCCATAATCATCTTAGAGTAGATGTTTTCCCTTGAGCATGAATAGCACTAGCGAGAATAGCGAGATATTGTTGCATCTGTGCAGGTCTAATTCAGATTTTCTTGCTGTTCTGGGTCTCCATATGCACTTCCTTCTGCACACATACCTTTTATGTGTAGATCACAAGCCACTCTGCAGTTTTATTTCTCTGTGGCTATGTTCTGATATCCAGTAGTGGATTATTTCTCTCAATCAAGATGGTTTATGTAACCACTAGCCTGAGAGGATTATAGAAAAACATTCCGCTTTTAGATTTTAGTCCAGTGAACCATTAAGATGCGGCCTTACACTTTCTGTTGTATGTTGCATGTGACTAATAATTCATCTGGTGTGAAAATGTGGTGGGTTTAATGGTTCTAAGGCATCATTTGAGATGTAAACATATCTTTAAATATTTAAGAAAAAAATGTCAGGTAGAAATAAAATGTTTCTTGATTTCCTGAGCAAAAAAACTTTAAAACTGCACCGTTTCAAAGGTGTCGACATTTCAATTGATGTACAGCAGCTTCAACATGCACTTGTATTGTAATTCATGTTCTCATGTATCTTTGGTGTTTCTGAGTGTCAGCCACTGAAAAATTACATTTCTATGACATTGGGATGCTGTAGCACCTCGTCACCATGGCAACTGCTCATTTCGTCATTGCTCCCCAGGTGTGCTGTGTAATGTGCGCCCAAACTCTCTCTGCTCCCAGCTATGTCTCACTTCATGTTGCACTTCCACGCTTACCTCACACAACATTACACCACCTTTTCTCATGACAGCGCTAGATGTTATTGCTTTTATGATTTTATGATTATTCCTTTTTATTACGCTAAGGTTTTCCTTTTGTTTTCTCACTTAAGGTGACATGAAAACTGGGTACCAGACCTGTTATCACTGAGATTTTCTGTTCAGCACGCTAATCAAACTGCTGTCTACAATTCTTGTATTTACAAATTCAGCATGCACACCACAGTCAGCAAAACAGCCCGCAGATGAAAATCCGCATGTTGTGGTACCATAATTAGTGCCTGAAGGGTGCAGCATTCTGCTAATCCAGCGCTGGTGCTCCAGTGGGCTCAGGGCTAGGAGAGTAGGACTGAATTCCAGTGGAGCAGATGGATGATGTGATCCGAGGGAGGCTGATCATTAAAAAGGTTGATTACATGGTGGTAATGAGATCAGCATTTTGGGCTTTCCTTGGGCAAGTTCTCCTTGGGCTTCTACAGCAGAGTTTAGAGGACTTTTGTCTGAAAAGGGTTTTTCAAAGTCATGACTCAAAGTCATGGTTCTCAAAAGGGGATGTTAACAAATGCACATTGGGTTATAACATTGTCTTCATTAACTAAGATTACAGGACATAATTCGATGTAAACCCGTCATTTGTTTTGTTTTTTGGCCAAAGCAACTTTCATATCTCTTCTATACAGCCATATTGGAAACAACTTGGGGGTTTAGTGTCTTATTTAAGGACAGTACGACATATGAGCCTTATGATTAATGGCTAACTTGTTATGAGAAATTACTCTTCTGATATTATGAAGGTCTGAATAAAGAACACTTATGATGATGATGATGATGATGATGATGATGATGATGATGATGATGATGATGATGATACTAATAATACTTGACTATATAATTTATCAATCTATTGTTAATTTTTTATTGCTTCGCCTGTGGTATTGCTTCTTGTAGAATTCTTCAAAACCAAATTGTACCCCAAAATGACTTACAGATTGACCCCAAATCACTTAATATCCAACTCTGCTGTATAGCCTACTACCGACTTACAGTGTACGTCTACATCAGAGGAAGACTGTACTAGCCTACTATTTTTACCTGACAAAGAACGGGGCAGATTCAGAATGTAATCACAAAATATCACAATGGAAATGTGGAGTAATTAGACAGTTGCCTGTCAGTGCGTTACCCATCCGGCCTATTATGAGAGCTAATCAGCACATATCTGCGTTCATCAAACACCAGAACCCTGTGTGTGTGTGTACGTGCGTGCATGCGTGCGTGCGTGAGTGCGTGCGTGCACACGCAGAGAGAGAGAGAACGTTATTGCCTGTTGATATCATCACAGTCAGTGTTGTTGTGTTGTGTCTCGTCTTGTATTATCGTTAACAAATGTATTACTTTAGCAGAGGTGGTAATTTCCATACAGGTTTCGAGGGTTGACGGTTAATGTTGAAGTATGAATTTGATTTGCAGGGGTATTTTGCCTATGGTAATGTTATTAGTGTTATAACTATAAGTTAGCAGTAGACTACATTTAATTAGCCTGACCCAGGGTGAGTCTAATGAAAACTTCTGTCTTCGGGCGGCAGCTCCGAGATTCTCGTTTAATACTTAATAACTTAATACGATATAGTGTCTGGTTTTTCTTTGCTTACCGAAATAATAGACATGGAAAAGCCAGCGATACGTTAGGCGTAGCCCCTTTTTTCCCAACCTTATCCAACACAGTAGTTGCGAGTTTCCTGTCAATAACCAATTTTTTAATAACCAATGTTGTCCATATTGCTCCAAAATCCAAACCCCAAGTTCATTGGGTACCCAGGAAACCAAGTGGGAATTAGATTGGATGAACGGTTCATGAGATATTTCCAAGACAGATGCAGAGTTATGCAGTACATACATACATACACACACACAGTTGCCCGCTTCATTATTATCACAGAATCGCATTGAGCAATGACAATTGTTATTTAAATAGATGATGCATCATCCCAAAGAACTTTTCATCATACCTTCATTCATCACTGTCACTGGACCAGACTGCTGGTTACACATGGCTGATGTATGTGCAAATGTGTCTTTCTTTGCTTTCTGTAGCACAGAGAAGTTTACATGTCCCTAATGATGTGCCCATAAAACAACATTAACTCTCTCTGCCTTCCATTGAATTCAAATAATGAAAATGAATGGATGGCTGTATGCGGCCTTAGTCATCCCAGAACAGGGATTACAGGTTTGATTACATGTTATTTATTAATTAGGGAAAGTAAAAAGAAGCAAGAGCCTCATTTGGCAGGATTAAAACCGATGTAGTGGCTGTGTAGTTTCTGTTGGATTGAAACAACTTGGCTCTATTCAATTTATAAAGTCAAGCTGAACGACTTATTTCTGTTTTGTTTCTTTACATTTTCTGGAAAAATAATGCACCTTGAATTATATAGTATAGTAACTCAAATAAAACCCAACATTCGGCACACATCTGACTTTCAGTTGAGTTTTTTTAGTTGTTACTTAACAGGTTATATATTTGTCAAACCTCAATTAGATGTGTCAGCGTTGTGATTTCAAGTGTTTCCAGGCTTTATGTACATGTATTTTTCATTCATGTCATTTTGATAGCGTGCTGTCTGACTGAGCCATAAATTCAGGTATACTGACAAACTAATCACCATACTTCCCAGTTGCAGTTTTCCTTTGCTGACAAGGGAGGTTTTCATTTTATGGTGCTGTGAGATTTTTTTTTTTTTACAACAGCTAATCCATCTAGAGCGGAACATCGACAGCAGCATCATTGCAGTGGGCAAAGAAGGTGAAGATAATGTTGAGACACCTTTTCCTTCTGGGACCACTGCGCTTTATTCACTTTAGTTTGAGCTGATGGATCATCTCTACCAACCCACCACTGTAAACGTAACGTTCAGCTCAGTACTACCCACCTGTGTCATGGTGTATTGACGGGTAACTCTTTATTTAGCTTCTAAGAAGAGATGTTACTAACATTCATACACAGTTATGCAGTTATACAGGAATGATTTATTTCCTTAGCCCACGTTGTAATTTTTTGTTGATAGCACTTGCTAAGTGGTTCAATTTGTGATGCATGAGAGCACACGACAGATGCATCACAAATTGACATTAAGGATGACTAAGCAAATTGTTCCCATTTAACCATGGAAAAGCATTTTGTTTTAGCATTTATATCAAGCATAGAGCACAAGAAATAAATACTGAAATATTTCAGTCTTTCTTTAAATCTCAGACTTTTAGTGAAACTCACCAGAGGCTACCTGCAGCTGAATGACATCATAGCTCCCAAAACTGCATGACCGAGTAGAGGTTGGAAAGACAGAGGGAAATGGCTTGCAGTAAAAACGTGCTGCCTCCCACGCCAGCCCCGGTCCCAGTTACACCAGACAAGATGCCACCCTGTGCAGCCAAGCCATGCCATTCTTGCTTCCCCCTGGGCAAACAAAGACCCCTTTCAGGCCAGTCCCTACTGTGATCATGCAGAGCAGAAGCAATCTGTTCCTCTTGGCTGCTCACTGTGAAGTGACCCAGCCTTTTCCTTGCTACACCTTTGCTGGTTTGTGCAGCACTCAACCAGCAAAGCTGATTCTGTTTTTTTAATTTTTCTGCTTGCTCCTGTCCATCTTTAAAAGGACACTAAGGCTGAGATTAGTCATCTCCTCAAACTACAGTTTATTAAAACTTAGTTTCTTTTCATAATTCTTTTCATAAAGGTAAGCAGGAACGACAGTGAATGACTGGTTCTTTTCAAACATACCCTTCATTCAGCTGAGCAGAGTCAGTATGTTGTACTGCTGCAGAACAGAGTGACATGGACACTGAGTGTAAATAAGTAAATAGATGAGAATAACACCAGTAACTATGGCAACTGTACACAAAAAAGATGGTGACAGCTGTTACCTTAAAATAGTTAAAAAAAAATAAAAATGCATAACAAAGGTGAGATTAAAATTTTAATAATGTAAACTAGACTAAAATGTCTTAAGATAAAAAAAATCTAATGACTAAAATTGGACTAATATACATTTTTTATCAAAAGACTAAAATTAAAACTAAATCAAAATCAGGTGCCGTAATGATCTGTTACCAGATAAAAGGAGTCACAGTTTTTTTTTTTTTTTCCTAAAGTTGAATGCAATAACTTGGAAGCATGTTCCAGTCTTCTAACCTGATGAGCCAGGTGATTAGTTAAATTTGTCGTTAGGTTCATTACTGTTCGGACACGCTTTTACTTGAAGTCTTAGAAGAGGGATTTTTGTTTGATATGTGATTCTCGCGTGACCTCATGATATTGCTGGAATCCAGCAGCTGTGAAAGGTAAACAGTCTTCTGCCTATGTATGAGAACAATGAACAGAGTGAAATTTACCACCCTCCATCAATATCCTTTAGAAAACAGAAGTTGGTTACTTAAATCTACATTTATAGCATTGTAAATTGATTTTACTGATATTTTTCTGAATGTACTGTACCTTCCTTTTGATGGTCTAGGATACTCTAGGGCCAGAATGCTATTTGTTTGACTGACGAGCATGCACCTGTACTACCATTAGCCCTCTGGGCTGATGTCATGTCTCCACTCTGTCAGTCAGCAGACTCCCAATTTCTTTCTACCTGCAGCATCAATCCACTGGCCTCATTCAGTCTCTTTCTCAGCAGTAGTCAGAGTGTTTAAGAAGCTAAAAAGCCTTTGAGCCCACAAGACATTTTGAAGGTTGGAAGCTTGGCTTGGTTGTGGCTCAAGAGGTAAAGCAGCTCTTCCTTTTATCACTAGGTTTGCGGTTTGATCCTAGGCTTCTTCTGCTTCAAGTCAAAGTGTCCTTGAGCAAGACACTGAACCCTAAGTTGCTCCTGATGGGGCGATGGGCTGGCCAGCGCCTTTTTATAGGCATCTCCGCCACCATCGATGTAGGAATGTGTGTGTGTGAATGACGCGCTTTGTCTGGTTTGGTAGAAAGGCACCATGTAAATTCATCCATTTTGTTTGCAAAATTAATACATTCCTCATGAAAGGACTATGTGTTTTTACTAGAAAGGTAAAGGAGGAATAGAAAGTAAAGGAAAAAACATGGAATTATAATATTTTATATTTACTTATATTACTTATACTTACTTACTTATATTTTTACTCTTCTGCATTAACCAGTTGTGTGTTCATCTTTCACACTCTTTATCATTTGTAATTTGCTTCTCATCTATTGTGAAAAATAATCAATAGCTGAGCAAGGGTATTGACTTGTTGGTTTACAACGGTGTCTCCATTCTCCATGTCCATTCATTCTTCCTGTCAAAGAGTTTCGGGTTTCAGACAAATGAACAGAAAACCTTACTTACGTAACCCTGTAATGATTTCTTTATCATTCCCCTGAGTATTGCTAAATCAATCACAGCATTGTAAAAGCTTAATGAAAGCCTGATCTAGCAATAAATTAATGATGAATATTTAGAATTTAGCATGAAAAGAGTTTTTGTACTGTCATTACACCATCTCAACGTTTTATCACCTTGTTGGATGTAGGAAACTTGGAGTGCAAGGATAAGCATGCCAAGACACAGCTAATTCTTTCCTTATATAGTAATATAGTTAATTCTATTGATTTTCTGTTTGTGAGAATTCTTTCTTAGCTGGAGTTTGGTATTCAAAGGGGGAAAACAAAGAGCGAGGTTCAAGATTTTCATCACAGAAGAAGGACAGGTGTTGCTGTTATTTAAGGGTTTGACTTGCATAAGATGCAGTGTTTTTGCTAGAGTGTTACTGCTCTGTCTTGAATGCATTACTGAATAATTTCTTGTGTATTCATTATACTCGGAAGGCTTATGAAAATGTTCAGGCAAAACCTTATTGTACCTATGATTGTGGCACAATGCGATTTATGTTTTTATGTGCATTTGTTTTTTTAGCATTTATCAGAAATTTCCTTGCCTTCATGAACAAAATAAGAATGTTTTCAGCAAAAATGTGAGAATATGTGTGTGTGTGTGTGTGTGTGTGTGTGTGTGTGTGTGTGTGTGCGCCTGCGCTGAAACAATGATATTACAAGTACTATAGGTGAACATGTTACTGAAGATGTTGCTCTCATTTGTGATGTTAGGATCTTTCAGTGTCACTTTAAGGGTGTCACACCCATTCAACTCATTCAACTGTTCAATTAATTTATGCCAGATAATACCAAAGCTCGATACATACATTATTCATACTTATCAAGAAAACATATACTTGAATTTATATTTATATATGCTTTCTTCTTTCTCAATTCTTTGCTCAAATGTTCAGATTTTGGGGAGGCATGTCAAGGTGAGGTTGGTGCCTCATTGTTTTGCTTTAGCCAAATGATTGTTTCTGAGCTCACATTTTCCAACGCTGAGGTGTCAGTTAGCTGTCATTTTACAAAACTTAAATATTTTATTTGCTAAGCTATTTAGAGTTGCGTCTTACTCACTTGTTTTTCCATTTGAAGTCTGGCACACTCAAATCAATACCTTATGTAAGCTGCGTGGGAGACAGCTGAAGATGAATTTGAGACTCTGTTACTGAAGAACACTGAGTGCTATCTTTACATTCTGTATGTTCTGCAAAAAGTTGCCTACCTTCATTCAAAGGGCATGCATTGAAGAGTAAGGCCCTGAGTAAGTAAGGCTTAGTAAGGAGTGTTGCTAATGGATACTGCTGTTGCTATGAGACTGTTGGAAACATGTTTGAAACACAAGTCTGTTTTAAGAAATGTAAAAATATGAAAAACTAATGTTTAGGCTGATGTGCACAAAGCCCTCTGCTGTGAACATGCAATAGTTTGTCCATTGAAGGCAGCAGTAATAAGGAGCCAGTGCTGTAAAAGTACACTGTGTGTTGTAGGACTGCGCTCAGCTCCCCTCCTGTCTGATCAGCTTATGAGAGACTATATTTTCACAGAGCATGCATAACAGGGAGAGAAAAGGTCATGTTTGTCCCTCTGGGTTTGTGTTAAGAGGTTGAGCGAAGTGGTTATTGGAATACACTCATATTGTCAGTATTGGTTTTGGATTGTGTTTGAAATGACTGTGTCTACTAAAAGATACGTGATACAGTTATTATCTGTGCTTCTGTGTGTCAGTTTTGTAAACTTTTCTTATATGTTCAGCAATTTGTCGTTCGTTGCTGAAAATTTGCTGGCAAGCTCAGAGACAATCTCTGCTTTGTCTTACCACATGATGAGACTGGATCTTATGTGATTGCACGGGAGGTTTTAAACCTTCGGTCCCTGTGGGCCCATAAGACAATCAACACCATGTCTCCCCTGAGGAGAATAAGCTAAGCTGCATGGACTCCTAGCTAAATAAAAAGCGGCTAAAACTGTTCTCACAGCTGCCTTTGAAAGTTATATTTTTTGCTCCACTTCTGAAGATTTATTCTAAGAGGATTAATTTATATTAGCTGTACAATCAGATTGCTCTCAAAATACCAGCTATTAATTAAGCATGCAAACCACTTAAGTTATGCTCCTCTTAGCTTTTTCCATGGTTAACCTCAGACAAGGTTAGTAGCTACAGAGGGGTCTACTGTCCCAGGGTTCTTTCTGCTCATATTTATGTCTTTCTAGTTTAAAGTTTACAAGGTGAAGGCATGTCAGCTCATTGAAAACTTCTGCATGCATGTGACTGATACACACATTAACAGTATCCGTCACAGCTGGTCATCTCCTGGGTCTCTTTGCAATAAATGACTTATGCTTCTGCTATGTACATGCATCAAGGCATTTTTGCTTAGCAAAGCTTTTACTTTATCAGATTTCTCTTTATAAAAAACATACAGTACGCTAGTGGGAGCACATAGATGTTGAACAGAAGAGGCCCAAGAATGGAGCCTTGGGGAAATCTACATTTTTTTATTTCAGTTGTGTTGTTCAACACAAAGTAGTCCCTGTCCTTCAAATAGGATTCAAATCAGTTAGGTACTTTGCTAGAAAGTCCCTCCCAGTTTTCTAGTCTGTCTAGTAATATGTTGCTTTCAATTTTGTCAAATGTAGCACTGAGATCTTATAATACCCACACTGAAACTTTTCCACTGTCCCTGTTTAAATGGATGCCATTCAAGACCCTAACAAAAAGCATTCTGTGCTGTGGTGGTCAAAATACTAACTGGAAACATCACAAAAATTGTATAGGACCATGAGTGTGGTAAGTGGTTGAAAAACAGCCTTTTCAATGTTTTCATGTTTGTATGTTAAAATGGGAGGTTTGATGAAGTATCCTTTTTGAGATGAGATTGCAAAAACTGGGATCAAGTTAATTCTCACATTTTCTTTGTTTGATAGCCACTTTTTTCCTATTTTTAATAACATTGATCAAAGAACATATTTCCAGTGTTTTCACATTTAGCTCTAACAATGTCAAGGATTAGGGAGTCAGGAGACTCCATGAAGCCTAATAAGTAACATCACAGTAACTCTCTCAAATAAACTGTCACTCCAAATCCTCTGCCAACCATTCAGCAGGACTTTTTTTTTTAGCCTGTCCTGCCTCGCTGTTTGGCTGCCAAGTACAGCACAGTGTGTCGCAGACAGCAGCCACCCTCGCTTTCATAGTTCAACTTTTCACAGCTGTCACACTAAATAATCAACGCAAATAACACAATCTCAAAGAAATGATTCTGCTCACTACTGTCTCTATAAGAAGGTGAAAAGTAAGTATTGTGCTGCTGTGCCCTCAGTCCAACTCAGCAACCTCCTCGGGACAGTTTGGAGTGTGTAGTGCCTTCCATATAAAGTAGCCAGAGATTATATCATATAAGATTATATCAAACAAAACAGGATTTACAGATTTTCTGAATGGTACTCAGTTGAATCTCTTTAAGTTAAAACAATAAATTTGGTCCATTCTGTAATAACATTTTTGATGTAATCCTCAAAAAAATATTATATAAAATGGTAATGACAGTGGGTTTGATGAGGCCTAATGACTTTGTCACTTACAGAAAAGGACTTGCTACAGTGTCCTCTGAGAGTTTTCAAAGACATGGCCCTTTGTTTCCCAGTAGGCAACGCAATTGTGTGTGACCAATACGATAATCTCCTAATTTTCCCCATTACAGTGGAGCCTGGCAATTCTTGTCTTTATTGAGAGTTTCTAACTTTTAAAGGTTATTTTACCATAGTGCACCCCTGATAGCAATAGACTTCATGTTTTAGTCCATGTACTACAAATCATGCATACTTGGGGTGGCAGTAGCTCAGTCCGTAGGGAGTTGAGTTGGAAACTGGAGGGTTGCTCGTTTAAGTCCCCGTACGCACCAAAGTACAAAATGTGGACTGGTAGCTGAAGAGATGCCAGTTCACCTCATGAGCACTGCCAAGGTGCTCTTGAGCAAGGCACTGAACCCCCCTCAACTGCTCAGGGCGCCTGTTCAGCAGTTGCAGTCCTCTCACTCTTTGCAATGTTTAACATTAAGGCTGAATCTGATGATTGCTTTAAATGTTGATTAGTTTGCATGTAGAATATTTTCTCAATTAATTGATTAATAGTGTGGTCTATAAATGTCATAAACTAAAAAGGTCCTTTGCTATTTCGCACAGCCCATCAGCAAGTGGCTTAATATCTTTGACCAACTGTAGGAAAACCACCACAGATGTACATTTGATAAACTCGAACCAGTTATAATTTTTAATATGTATTGCTTAAAAAATACTTGTGATTGTTATAATTGTTACCGACTAAATGTCTGTCAACTGCCTGCCTATTTGAATAATCAACTAATATTTGCAGCTCTACTGAACATCTGGTTTTATAGGTGTTTACATGTAGGTGCAGATAGATTTGAAATGTCTGCTTTGTAACACAAACTAATACCATACTTAGATATTACACTGAATATTAAATGCTCACACAGCCTCTGACTCCTAAAATAACATTCTCAACTTTGTAATCTCTCTGTGCTGAGCTGCTACTCCTGACTCAACTGAGTCAATCGTCTCTCCAACCATTCAGTACATCATTTAGGGACAGGAGCAGAAAGTTTGATAAACCACCCTTGGCCAGATTTACCCTTGCCATAACTAGGTGGAATGGCATTCTACGAAAGCCTGGTTTCTCTGAATCATTTATTGGGAAGACTGCATCTCCCTTGGCCCTCCATTAGAGCGTTGACACACAGGGGCAGTGGTAGGCCTTTCACGCCTGTGTGCACAGACAGCTAGTCTCAAGGGCCAAACAGCTTTCTGCATTTTTATGGCTGGATTCACCACTGGAAAGTGATCTTTCCCGGGGCTCTGGACACAATGGAGAGGTTGAAGTGGCACCATGGAGGGCCCCTCTGCTCAGCATGAGATGTTTAAAGCAGCCAAAGGGTAACAACTCTGAGAAATGGACATCTTCCCATCTGTCAATTAACCAACCTGTCTGCCAGTCACACAAGTACTGCTCCTACACCAAGTACAGATCCAGATAGTAACAGTAAATCTGTCAAGTAGACAACTACTGTGGTAGCTGTTTTAACATTTTGTAATATCAGTGGTTTACTTAAGAGGCCTAAACAGAGTCAGATTTACACACAGTAACTGCCTCTAGCATGCTAGAGTCAGATGCAGCTGCAAATATGTGGGAGGTCATCTTAAGTACTAAAGGCACACTGAGTGAAATTCAGGCATTACTCCAGTGAGGGGGAAGCTGAATGCTGTTGACAAAGAAACACAACTGTATAGCTGTGTTGTGGGACATTGTTAAGAACAATATCTTTGTCGTTATTAAGAAATCTAGAACTTTTGACAACTCTCCATCTACAAGTACAGCAGCATTTCTTGTGTAACATTCTCATCCTCTGTGATTGTGTCTAGATATCAAACAGATTTAAATCGATTCATCCAACCAGATAACTTTGAATGAAATATCTTATTAGCAGTACTAGGGTTGGGTGATTTATGCCAAAAGACAATATGGATTTGTGTACCATTTTAGAGTCTATAGTACCATCACAGATTTTGCTGTTTTGTTTATACCTTAGTAGATAGCCATTTAACATCTCTAGGAGTTATTAGATGATAATGGACATTGTTGCAAATTAATGAGCAGGGCTGCTTCGGTTTTATATATGTATGGTATTTGCATCAATGATGATGATGTGACAAAGTGCTTTGATTAGTCAGGTATATATCCAAAACAGACAGCCGTGTCCAGCTAATTGACAGTAGGCCTATCAACAATTTCTCAGTTTCCAAAAACCTAACTACTTCATATCATTAAATATCTCAATATATCACGATTTAAAATATACATATAACATAATAGAGGATTTGATCCATATCGCCCATTCCTATTATGTACTCTATTTGCCCCATGAACCAAGAAATATGTAAAATAGAAATAGAATAGAAAAAATTGAAATAGAATAGAATAGAAAATTGAAAACAGCAAACCGTAAATTGACATGTTTTGTGTTGGATGATACAGAATACTAAGATTATTAAGATTATTATTAAGATTTAAAAAATCTTTAATCTCTGTCAAGTTATTGTTGGTTGACTGACAATGGCTTCCTCAGTGGGTCCACACTGGGTCCACACTGCAAAGTCACAATGAAAAACAGACGTGTATTTTGAGCAAACATTATTCCATCTGGAAGTAAATTCATCAGCAGAGCCAGAAAAATCAAGCTTCCACATATTTGCTACAGAAAAGCTTGAATTCCCTCAAAAGGAATCTGCTGCCATTGCCTCTTCTTTACAGCGGCAATCTTAGCACTGTGTCCTGCTGGCAAATGTGCAGTTTGCTTACATTGTCAAATAATAGAGCCTCTGTGTGCTTTGGGTTTTACAAAGTTTCTAAAGCCATCTGTCACTGTACGCTGCACAGTTTTATCGGTGTGCTGCTGCTTGAATGTTTTTGCTTCATAGAAAGTAGGAAAGGTGGAGAACGTGTTTGCAGCTTTCACATTAGCAGCTGTTGAATTTTATAAAGACACAACATTATTTAAATTCCCTCCACAGCCTGTGCATGGCGTTTCCTGAGGTGATACGATAACTCAGAATAAGAGGCTCTCTGAAAACAATGACTGTTGTCATTGTGCATCATTTTATCCGTGCTCTCCAGGTATACCAGAGACAACAAGAAAGCAGAGCCTACATCTGCTGGTGTCAGTCAAGCTCTTTGATTGGTTTAATTGGTTACCTCTAGAACAAAAACTACAAACAATCCATTCAGACAACAAAGGATCTCTTCTGGAATGTCGGCCTCATAATCTCACCATTATTTACATTCATATACCTGTAATGAAACAAGACATAAGTAAGTCCCGTCTTACCATCATTGTGCTCTTCTAAAGCTATTTATTAAACGACCCTAGACTAGTAAAATGTGCCTGGTCAACAATGGTTCTAGGCTCTCAGATGAGTTGACTGTTTTGGACAAGGTAGCCTCACATTTCAACTTAATGTGACAGAGAAGGGAATCTCAGGAACAAAAATCTCCATGGAGCCCTGAGGTGTCTTCTTCACTGCATAGCTATTCTTCACACAGGTATCCAACACAACCCAAAGCAATTGCTCTGTATTTTTAGGAAACTGCTGGGAATAATAGTAATTTGCTATCCTGGTCTAATATTCACAATGCAATATTTTTACCATTTAACTGTGATTCTATTGAAAAGATAGCAATTCTCCTGTGACTTCACATTCAATCAGCCCACTTGACAAAAATAGGAGAGGCTGGGAAATATCCCTGTTCAATAAAAATAGAAAAAGACCAAGGATTCAGAAGGGAAATTACAGTTTGACAGTAAAAATAGAAAAGTGTCTCTTCTCCCCAGAAAGCCTTTTTCTCTCTGCCCTCCATCTCATGCAGTCTTGCTTTTCATTAGAGATCTGACGGCATCCGTTTATTGAAGGAGGCACACAATGCTTTAACCAGCTGTTTTCTTTGTGCCAGCAGATTGTTTAAGTGGCAGCAAAAAGGACAGTTTTGCAAAAAAAACAGGAGGAAAAAAGAAAGTCAAGTCAGTAATGTGCAGATTAAATGCTCTGGCACAGGAAGGCAATCAGAGTTCAGCGTACAGTCAGGAGGGGACCGTGAGACGAAAGCAACGAGCGTACGCCCTCACAGAAAGGGGTTTCACATTATCAGCACAGTATCACTGATAATTGTGCCAAACAGAAGGTGTCATGGTAGTGAAACAATTAGGCCCCACTGGGTGTGCTCACATATCTTAAAGACGGCAGGCTGGAGGCTGGAGAGAGTATAGATTGCTAGGTAAGCTACAGCTACCTTTTCCTGAGCTTTGGAAAAGATGATTATGCTGGAGCTCTGATTACTGGTTGCCTCATTGTTTAAAAATAAAAGCCATGGTCTGGGACACACTGTCTAAGTTATAGCCTGAGACCAATTAGTAGATCATGTAGCACTTAACTTCTCACAATGAACCTGCATGGAAATAGTTTTTGTCTAGGTCTTATATTCTTAAATATAATTTATAAAATATAACACTAAAGGCTCAGAGACATTAACAGCTGCCCCTGCCGTGAAATCCCATTGCTTATGGCTATTACACTGATAATCAACAGACATTAGTTAATGTGTGAATGAGTCTTTGACAGCAACTCAAATGTGCATGTCTGGTACAACTCGACACGTCTGTGGGCTAAACGATGTAGTTATGATAATGTAAAACTGTTTGTAACTGAAAAACTGTAAAAACTGCCCAGTTTTCATTTCATGTAGAGGTTAACAGTGCATGAGAATAAATGGCAGGTCTGATGGGCTGATACAGTCTATATTTCTTAGACACTGAGTCATTGCCCGACAGCCTTATTACACTGGGGGAGACCAAACTGGCACATCACCACCAGAGCTGTGCAAATGCCAAAGAAATTAAGCATTGTTTATATGCTAATCCCCAAGCATGACACCATTTGTGTTGCTCATTCTTTTTTGGGGGTATTTGTCACACTTTTTAGTAAGAAAACCTAACTGTTGTACAGAGGGGGAGCAACTCCAAGCTCACTAAAATGTATATGGTAACCAGGGAAAAAACATTTATTTTTTCTGGCCACCAAAATACCAATCTAATGCCTGGGTGATTTTTTTTGGTGTTGTCCTTGCTTTGTTTACCTAGCCCTGCACAGGGGTATACAGGGGTTATATTTTAATATAGAAAAATGCTCAACTGCATGTGCTGCTGAGAGATGTGACAGAAAAGCTGTTAGAGGCAGGCTGGCAGTGAAATCCATCACTGGTGGGCTGAAGGACTAAGTATTTATTTCCTAGTTCCTGCAGGAAGGGGCAGTGTCATTAAGGCCCAACGTCACAAACAATTCTAAATCAAACTCACATCTAGAGCCACTTTGCAAGGACCGAGGGTACATCGAGTTTGGTCCACCACTTTGGTCCAAACTGAAATATCTCACCAAATGCAGGACTGATTAATATGAAATTAGGTAAAAACAAACGACTTCTACTTCCAGCAGCCAAATGTTAGCATGCAACAACAAACCAATGGGGAGCATGGTAAATATTATGTCTGTTTACTAGCATTATTAGCATTGTCATCGTTAACATTTGTAACTGGTTAGCGGCAGATGGCAAATGACAGATGCATATCCATTAGAGGGTATGTTTGTTACAATAGAATAAATCTTGTCCACCAGGGTGGACTTTTTTTTTGTCTCACCAGACCTACAAGACAGGTAAACATACAGACAACATCTTAAACAGTAAGTAAAGTATAAAAAGATGAAATAAAAATTGTTGAATTGCAAACAGTTTTAAAAAAAACTCCAGTTTTAAAACCTCCAAGCTAAGAGACCTGCCTTGACAAATGTAACACATTCTGTTCATAACTTTTTCCTTAATTGACTATATCACACAGTTAGTAATGACTTTGTCAACTATTTCTCTATTATTTTTTCCTTCTTAATTACTTAACATCCTTATATTCTAAAGCAATAGCAGACAAAGCCAACCACCAAGCTCACATAAAATTATTGTGGTTCCAATCTTCTTATCACATACTGGATAAGGTAACTACCACCTCCTCTCATGTAGCATGTATAATTTGACTAGAAGATAACAGTTGGCCTCTATTATTTGTATCAAAGAACAATAACATTGGTCATAACGCTGTTGATTTATTGAAAGCCTTGCCAACAGTGTCAAGCAGTGTAACAGCTAAACATATCAATTATGAAAATCTGGAAGAAATGCCTTTGCATTTAGTGTAATAGAACATTTATATCTCATGAATTCCTCTTTTAATCATGAATGCCATCTCACATTTCACCTATTCAAACTGTCCACCATTGAGAAGCTTTAAAAGCAATTATCCATATCCTCTATCCACAGCTTTCTTTTGCTGTACTTATTCTCTTGATTCCTCACATTTCTGGGGCAAATCCTCGCACATTTCCATCATGTTTGGGTGACCCACTTTTCGCCTGGAAAGATTGTGCTGCAAACTCTGGTTTACAGCAGCATCTTGTAGTTAGATGTATTTTATGTACACTTGGCTGTAGCTTTTAGGGCCAATAGTAATTAACCCCTGAATGGTATTCGGGTCAAATTGACCCATTTAAAATTGTTACAAGAAGAAAAATGGTACATGTATACATTTTTTTCGACCTGAAAATCAATGGCCTTACTTTATTTTCTGTGATGAACCTGTATTCCTGACTCAATTCGGGAAATTATTCTGGATATGACCACTCATGTTTTTTCCAAGATAAGAATTATCACATAGTGGATTTTTAACATGAATTATAACCTTATGACAAAAACCGAACCCCACTTCCATTTTTAATTGTGTTCTAGTAGAGACTTATTGCATTCCGTAAACATGTTATCTCAATTGTTTGAAATTCAGATAAAGACAATATTTGTTAATAGATTATGAAGTAAAATTTTATTTCAGAAGTGTTTTTAAAACCCCAAATATGTCATTAATTTGACTCAAGGGATACGAGAGGGTCCCAAAAGTGAAGACAATACAAGGGTTAAATCTTTAAATGCTTTGTCTTTGCACTTTATTCTGTATTGTTCCTCGAAGCATCACCCTAACATTGTGGTGACTCTTTGTCAATGTTGTCCTGTCCCTTTCGCATCTGATGATTTAGAATAGTCTGAGTGAAGCATCTTAATCACTCTTGAGTTATTCTGTCACTTTCTATTACATGTTCTATGTCTGCTTCAATCACCCAGACTCATAAGTTAATAACCCTATTTAAAGGATGCCATTTTGCTACTGCAATGATGGCAAAGGTCCGACCATATGGCAATCAATTGGTTCCACACCTTGGGAAGATGAGCTATTATGCTTAATTGCCTTTTATGGAGTATTTGGCCTCACCATTTCTTTTAGATATCTATCTGGGTGCAGTAAAATGTATTGTGTGACATCAGATAAAGATTGTAACTTCTTTCAATCCTGCTGACCAGTTGATTGCTGTGAGGCTGATGTTGTTATTTCCTCTCAGAAATCATACAATGTCCTCCTCAGCTAATGAGTGGGATAATTGCTTGCTGACTTGCTACTCAATGGGAGAGGAATCTTTTAGAGTTTTATAAGAAAAATGCAGAACTATTTTAGTTTATTTATTGTCTTCACCCCATTAGCCTGGCATTATCTTGAGAAGTGTATTTGAGCATTAACCTCATAAATGCAGTTCATTGCAGTCTTCTTTTAACAACTGTATGATTTACAGTTGTGTTTTAAACCCCAGATTTCTTGGCATTGATTATTGAAAATAATTCAACCTGGTCTTGCTTTTAATCACTTAACATAAATAATGATGACCATGGAAAATTTGGTACATTAACAATGCAGTGTGCCTTGAACTTGCGCATCAGGAGCACCTGCTTTGTGTGCCATGTGACATAAAAGTAGTACATTGTTTTTTCAGAACTTAACTGATTTCAAATAACATGAATATCTCCCTGTCCTCACCAGCTTAAAACTAATGATATAAAGTGGCATGGCATCAATTATTATGTTTGAAATCACCGTTGGACATCTTTTAGTTTAATACTGTAACAGCCTGTGGCAATTTCTTGGTTTAGAATGACATAATATTGTATGAAACTAAAATACTAAAATAAATACTAAAATAGTGTAAATGCATAGACCGATGTGCTGTATTTAAACACTGCTGTGACTACTAACTGTTTGTGTGTGCTTTGATTAAAGCTTTATTGCGTAACGTTTTTATATTAATGAACGTTCAGTACATTCAAACTACGCACTACAGCTTTAACGATAAATATCAGTTAATGACTTGAAATAATAAGACTTGATTTTTCAGCAAAGAGAGCTTCATTTAACTATAATTGGTTTTGGGTTGGCGTTTCTGTGCTTCCAGTCCTAGCTGAAGTGACAGGGTCATGACTTGAACCCCATGCAGCTCGGTCAGCACACTGAATCGCTCTGACACATTAAACGGTGCAACCACTCAGCCTCCTGGGACAAAAGAAAGTAATATGCTTATGAAACTAAATAAATCACCTCAGGGTTTTAGGTACCTTTTAGGTAAAGTGATACAATCTTTTATTAATGGTCCGTGCTCCTGCGTTGACATGGAGACCATTTTAATGATTAATCTGAAAGTAAAGTGCCCATTGTGAACTGGGGGCTGTCTAGTAAGTAAATAACCTCTGCATTGTTTTCAGTTATAGGCATGTGAGAATGATCTTTTTAATTATTTTGTCTTTGTGAGATGCCCTTTTTGCCTATAGTGCCTCAAGATAAGGCACCAACATCTCTTGATTTCACTGTTTGAGATTTATTATTTAAATATTTGTCAGTATTTGGCGATTTGGTGATGTTTTAGTCCATAAATCCATCCATCCCTAAAACAAGCTTGTTGTTACATTTGCATTCTCACAAGTTATCCTTTTGGTTTCTCACAGTTTATTCATACAAAAGGGAGGTGACAGGAGCCTATTAATTCAACAAATACAACATGCCAGGATTGGATATTGTAAATAGGGTCTCACCTGGTTGTTTTAAAATTCAGGTCAAACTAATAAACCCTTTTGAAAATCTGTCTAGGCTCTTGTAGGGCTATATTGAGATGCCAATCCAAGCGAGGAAAAGGTTCATTAGTGTTAATTGGAAATTTCAGGACATCCCTTCTCTCCTGCTATCACCTCAATCTAGTAATTAGAGAGACCAGCGGGGGAATAATGCAGCTGTGTTCGGAGCGGGGCAGTGTTGGAGATAGAGGGCACTGGGGAGCAAGAAAAGGGGGAGAGTTAGGGCAGTTGGTGGGAGTGCTGTTGAATACTAACAAACTTGCTCTCTCTGTGCAACAAAAGAGCAGATGTCTTTTCTGACTCAGTGTGTCCTCTCCATACAGAACCTTTTTTAAAACATGTGGTTGGCTTTGTTGTTTCGTATTTCTCCCTCTAGCAGAGTTCTCAGCCTGATGATAAACCCACAGGAGGAAGCACACTACACTTAAAAAAAATACTTTTATCTTTCATTGTGTCCTTTTTGTCTTTTAAGTGCATACAATCTGAACATCTAATTTAATGTGGATTATGAATGACTGGCAGGTTATTTTACGTGTGTATACTTGACGAAGAAATCGTCTTTCTCCAGGGAAAATCATGTTTCTCTAATCCCCTAATTTGGTTACTGGGACAGCTTTACCTGTACACAGGATGTTTTGAGAAATCAGGTTACTGTAGAAAGCCACCTACATCCCAGTTACTATTTTATCTGTCTATAGTACATGTGTCTGTGATCCTTCAAAAAGCGTCTTCATTTTTATCAATGCCTTGTAAATTAGCAGGCACATCAGGTTGGTTAGTAATGTTACAAAGAGGGAATAATCTCGAAGTGACAGTGGCGAGTACCCATGATGCCCCTCGGCCTTGCTACAGAAAGGTCAGTTATGTCCAGTAGCAGAGCTCCTATTAACATTTTGTCACAGAGAGTGAAGGCGGTTGAGCATCAACATGCCTTTATCCAAATGAAGTGCCTTTTACTGTATCTCCAGCCTGAGTGGTGACATGGAGGAGAATGCTGCCAGTGACACTTCTACCAGCCTTTGGGCTACGCCTCCTCATTTACACAAGTGTCAAATCAAAATGAAAAGCCAAATGTTAAATTTGAATCTTAAAATGTCAAACGGCAATTTCCAAATGTAAAATTCAAAAGATTAAATTGAAAATGATAAAGTGCAAAGAAGATTATTTCTGTTTTTTTTTATTTGAGATTTTAATTAAAGTGTTTCCATTTAAGCTTTTCTATTTTCCATTTTGAGTTTCCTTTTTGATGTTTCGCTCAATAAATGAAAAATTTCAAAGATTTCAGTTGAAGCATTCATGTTTCCTTTTTCTTTATTAAATTTAATTATGGCATGATTTTTCCTAGTAGCATAGTAAAATAATATTTTTAATTTGATCTTGCTTCGTTTTCTCTTTGGACTTTCAATTTGAATTATGAATAAATATTTCCTCCATACAATATGAGAGTTTGTTATGTTTCCTTGTCAGTCCGAAACATTCAGACTCAGATTCTAGCTCTTCACAGTGACTGACACCGATTTACACTGTGTGGGACCTCCACAGCTTTCGATTAGTCAATGAGCTGTCACATATTACTGTACCTGGCTCGCTGCAGTGATGCACCCAGCTGTAATCATCGCTCTTAATGTACTCATGCTAATAATATCTGCATCCCTCATAGCTGTATACTACTCTTCTAGAGGAAAAGCAATTCATTATGTTGAAGAGCAGCATTTGTTTCTGCCCGTGCTATCTTTTGAGAGGAGTTTCTAAACAGTGAATGCTAAATTTTTTAACAGTATTATGTGCTACTGTTGGATCTCTACAAGAAAATCTGTTCCAGTCTGATCCAAATGTTCTTGATTGAGCCACGGTGTTCAGCAGTGTTATGCAAAAACATTGTTGTGAACAGGAAGAGGGGTATTAGATATTTACTGGACACAGTAGAGGATGCCCAGGCCTCTCTTTGTGCAGAGGTATACACAGGTATTTCTATGGGAAGCATCCTCATGAGGTTCAGAATTCAGAGAATTAGCAAAAACCCCCAGTGAGAATTTAGCATATTTAATCCATCCTCTCTTTGAGATCTTCTTTTAGCTGTGGATGGGGTTTATTCCAGACACTTCAGATGGCTCTGGCTGTGTATTAATATTGGATGAATCTGAGATATCTCTGGCAGGGTTTTCAAAAATAAATCTGAAGCTTATTCTGCGAGCAGGAAATGATATCTCATGTTTGCACTCAGGACAGTACCTTTTCTTTTGTTGAATCTTTTCCATGCCACATGTTCAAATATGTTTGTGATTTGTTGTTGCGGGCATGCTTGCTGAATTGGATATTTTCTTCTCTTCTATTACAGCGGGATGCAAAGGGCCAGTATCTGTTTGACCTCATCTGCCACCATCTCAACTTGCTGGAGAAAGACTATTTTGGCATCAGATATGTGGATCCAGACAAGCAGCGGGTGTGTGTGTGTGTGTGTGTGTGTGTGTGTGTGTGTGTGTGTGTGTGTGTGTGTGTGTGTGTGTGTGTGTGTGTGTGTGAGAGAGAGAGAGAGCATGACAGGGGTTCTTTGTGTGCATGTTTGTTTGATTTATTTAATAAGGTATAAATGTTGAACTATTCTATTAATTGTCTGCAATGGGTTCCAAATAATAAAAAAAAATGCACATAGTTTCTACTCCTGTTGTTAGACCAGGTATAGCAAACTTTAAATGGAAATTGTGAGTTTGAAATCCACCTTGTTATATCCACTGTGTCCAATGTTTTGGATGTATGTGGTTGAATATCAACTCGGAATGACTTCATACAGGCCTAACTGTGTTGCTTTGTGTCCATATAAAAGTCACTTTCATGGCTATACTTAAAAATTGATCAGGTTTGATTTAGTTGGAACAATGAGACTGTGGGCCAGAGTGAATAGTTGTGTTCTTCAGTTTCTCTTATTCACACCACCTTTCAGACTCATGGGTGTTCCATCAGGCACTTCTGCTGTGAGGCATGTAATTTACTAGCACTGCTTGATTCATGAAGTATTCACGTTCATGTTCACAGATCATGTTGTAGTCCTGCAGACAAGAGCCAAGTCCTGCTGATGCTGCATTTCCTATGCTGTCACTCAGAACTATTTTGGTGGTTGTTGCTGTGGGTGGGTTGGGTTGGCGAGAAGACAACCTGGGAGAAAGACGGAATGAGAATATGCTCCCAAAGAGAATGAAGAATCTGAATCTGGCAAAACTGTATAGACACACAGAGCCTGTGTAACTGTCGCTACCACCAGGAGCTCATTGTTAAGTCAAAACCTTTTGTCTCATCAGCCTTCCTGCTCTAACAGTGTCTCAGGAGATCACCGGGGTCATGTTTTCAAAAGAAAACCTTGCAAATTCGTAATATTCAATGCAGTTTTGGCGTATTGCTCAAACAGTGCCGATGTAATACCATATGTGGCACTAACAGGTTTCCCTAGAGAACAGTAGTAACAGCTGAACATCATGGCAACTAGTATTGTAAGTGTCAGTTAAATAATTTGATGTGTAGATTACTCAGAGAGGATTTTTTTGTGACATTTGATTAATTAGATTTACCTATTTTCTGTCTTTCTAATTCAGCACTGGTTGGAGTTCTCAAAATCAATTGCAAAGCAAATGAAATGTAAGTACTTTGGGTTTTTGTTTATAGTCTTGGACGCTGTGCGATTAAATCCCTCATCCTCAACATTATTTGTAACATTGTTGTTAGAAGTTAAGACTAGTTCCACCTTGACCAACTGCAGCACTTGATGCTGCTTAGACATTTACAGGGGCATTAGTTGTATATAATAAGTAGTAAGTAAGTACTTTTACTTTTGATACTTTAACTACATTTAGCTGTTAATACCTTTTTATTTGTCAGTATTTTAATACATTTACTATTACAACTTGCTTTCTTTTTTCATTATTGAAGTCAATTCTTTTGGGTTTTCTAACTGTTGACCAGAAGAAGAAAAGAATGTTACTTTGGGCTTCTGCACCTTGTGTTGGGCGAGTATCATTATTTGTGACATTTTATAGAGTAAATAATTGATCCAGAGGACATTTTGATTTATCTATATTGGAAAATCTGTAGTGTATTTATGTTTAGGGTTTATTTATGACAGGGGTGATGCACATTGATTAACAGACTGATTACAGACTGATCTGATCTGTTGTCCTTGGTCCTAAAAATAGATCAAAACGAATAAAAATAACAAAATAAAATGAATGTATACAACATAATAAATATGCACAAGATAGTACAGTAAACTACCACCAATAAATAACGCCAACATATAACACATGGTAGCTACAAGCCATTATAAATAAAGTAAAAAACAAAAGCATGCAAGAAAGGGAACTAGCAGGGCACTGATCAAGACAAACAAATACTTACTGGCCTATTAGGATTTCTGAAACTCAACTTTAAATCTGTCTGTCTCAAAACTGTCCTGCTGTCTCCCACAATAGATTGTTTGATATATGACAATGAAAGGATTCCTGTGTGTTTCTTACATGTTTTGTGTGTGTTTCCTCCAGCTCAGCCTCCATTCACCATGTGTCTGAGAGTCAAGTTCTACCCTCCTGAACCCGCTTCTCTAAAAGAGGAAATCACTCGGTATGACCTCCTGTTGTTGCCTTCACTTCAGATGAATTGATAAGGGCTCTTATACAGCTTCAGCTTACCTTTGTTTCAGTTTAAAAGTAAGGAAGAGAGACTGTGAACAGCAGCTGTGCTTTGTCTTTGTTTTTCTTTCAGATTTTCCTGTTGTACAGATTGTGCTCTAAAAGTTTCAGACAGAGCAAACATCTCTTTCTAAAACATTATTCATGGGCCTTCATAATTTAAAAGCCTGAGTACTTTAGTGTCTAAAACATTATGATAAATATTACACAGAACACAGTTTGCAAAAGGAGTTGTAAAGCAAAGAGGAATGTAAAAGGGTTCACTCCGGTAGAACTTTAAAGGCAACATGCCAGACTGTGAGTGTATAAATGCAAACATTTCTTTCCATGGTTATTCTTCCTAAATGGGGTTTTGATTAATAAGCAGAAACGTGAAATTAAATTAAAATGCGGAGAACACAGAGTTTACACCGAGTTTACACTGCTTCCAGATAATGCTGAGAGTAGCCAGCTTGTTTATGTGTGTGCATGTGCAGTTTACTGATACATCCATCACTGACTAGAGGGTGAGGAGGCCACTCACTCTCTCTGAAATCTAATGAGATGAAATGTGCACCACATGTAGAGTGTAATGAACAGGGCGGATAGAGGAGATATGGGTCAAAGAATGCTGCATGTTAATGCCACATTTGAATTCTATAATTCACAAAATAGACAGCTTTTCCTTAAAATATGATGATGGCTTTGGTGTTATAGGGCTTGACTTGTCCTAGTAGGAAAAGCACAGGTGTTATGGCTCCATTCTAGTCCCAGCATCCCATTCTAAGCATCCCAGAAAGCCACAACAGAACTAAAAATGAAGGAGCTACATTGATTTCAGCCATCATTAATTGCATTATACACACACCTGTGCTTCTCTTACTGTGCCATTTCAAAATGTTCTCTGTGAAAAATGCCTATTCAGTATAGTTAACATGCCTTCCCAGTGTGATTCTCAAGAAATGGGCTGACAAGATGGTGAGAAGAGCCATATGGCAAAACACAAACAAGAAAAACAGGGTAAAAAAGAAAGAAGAAGAAACTAATTGGGACCTTTTTGTTAATTTATAACAATGCACATTAATCATTGCTGACATTTTAAGAACATAAATGTTGATGTACCAGGGTTAGCTCAACAGCTATATTGTTCCTGTAGTCCAAACAAATGAAATAAAGATTAATAATAAACATTTAAATAAAGAAGAAAAAAAGAGAAACATAAAATAAAAAGGAGCACCATGTTAGTACAGTAAAGGTGAAATAACTTGGTAGTAGTGCTATGTCTGTGAGTGCATGTTTGCTTTATACAGATGTTTTGTAATACAGTCAAAACATCAGCAGCCATCATCTGCTGGCTGTAAAATGATTACCCATTAGTTGTACTCGTCACACCTTCACCTGGGTCTGCTTCTGAGTGAACAATGTGGGAAATGTAAGAAGCTTTTTAATGCATCTCTCCGCACAGAAAGTGTTTGTGGAAATGGCCTAGATAGAGAGGAGCAGGTCTGCGAGGCTCATTGTGAAAAACAATGAGATGAATGTTGAATTTCCTGTTTTTAATATCCCACCTCTAAAAGTGATAATAACAATAATGATAATGATACAGTAATAGTAGTCATTGTCACCATCATGGTATTTTGCCTTAGATGTTGTCTCTGAGGAAATTCCATGCTTCAGAAGCTGATGGGTTTGGTGAGTCTGAAACTAGGCTGGATGCGTTAACAGAAGCACAGCATCAGTAGCAGCTTTTGCCTCAGGGCCCTCCTCTACACTCCTTTCCTCCAAACAATACCCTCATTTCAGCTAAATCAAAAAGAAATATTCAAACCAGCCATAGGAAACCTGAACTCAACATCTCTTGAGGTTTATCAAGTTTGTTGTTTTGCTGCTCATCAGTAGTCTCATAATAGCAGGCCTGTCACACAGTTTGACGTGATTTTTGTCCTTTCCTTTGTAGATATCTTGTCTTCCTGCAAATCAAAAGAGACCTCTACCATGGTCGGCTTCTGTGTAAAACCTCGGATGCGGCCATGCTCGCTGCCCACATCCTTCAAGGTAATGGAAGCTGACAGATGGAAATGACTTGCACCACTTTCTGCTTTGACCTCTGTCTTACCATGCCCTGTAGCTCACCAGTTTGATAAGTACTTAGTAGTTAGTTGATAGACTGAGAATGTACAGTATTATGGTCCTCAAAGAATCAACACAATTGTTTATGCTTTAAGACATGTATTTCACACTCATTGAATGGGATTTCATGTAGGCCTACTGATATTGACTCTATAACCCGTACAAAATGTAAGGTAATTCTTGCACACACAAGACTCCACTCTCAATTATAAAATCTTTGAAGTGGTTATCTGACATCTTATCATCCTTTCACACACACACACACACACACACACACACACACACACACACACACACACACACACACACACACACACACGGATATAAACAAACACAACACAGAGGTATGCTGGCACAGCTAACATCACAGAAAGCACAGTGTTTGAGGAGAGGCTGGTCCTCTGGAGGAGGGGCTGCTGATGAATTAAAGATGGGCTGCCTGGTCAGCTCCTCCTTGCAGAGAGAAATCAGCATCAGGGTCATCTGAGGGAGTGCAGTGTGGCATGAAGGAACACAAATAATCGTGGGCATGTTCATCCTTATAAAGCAGCGCTGTGCTGAAAGCTGCAGACATTGTTTAAACTTTATTTGCCCTTTGTGAATCTGTTTAACATTTTACTTTTTCTGATCATCCTTCCAGCTGAGATTGGTAATTACGACCCTGGGAAGCATCCTGAAGGTTACAGCTCCAAATTTCAGTTTTTCCCTAAACATTCGGAGAAGCTGGAGCGCCGGATTTCAGACATACACAAGACAGAGCTGATGTAAGAGCCAAATTATAAAACTGCACTTTTTAGATCAATATATCTCTTGTTTTCACATACCTACAGATCCTGCTCTTATACAGGTTGAAGAAAGACCAGACCTCCTTTGGCTATTATGTGATTAAGTGCATTTTGAGCAGATAGCAGAGAAAAGCACTTTCTTCTCCACTGTCCAATCAAATACCTTCTCTTCATTATAGTTATTAGTGTGATTAGTGATGAGTCCTAGCCCAAGCTTACACTGGGAGAGCAGCAGAGTGCAATAATAAAAGTTAGCAGACAGAGCAACTTCATAACCACACACACACACACACACACACACACACACACACACACACACACACACACACACACACACTACTCCAACAGACAGCAGGTGAGCTCAGTCAAATTCCCCCAACTGATTGCACAAAAATACATTTTTTTGATCATTTCTAATATGAATGAGCTGCTTTGTTAAGGACATACTGTTAGACACAACACAGGTAGAAAGGCATCACCAAAGTACAGTTTGGATGCTTTAGGAGCAGAATGACCAACAGCATGAGACTCTGCTGCCCACTAGTGGTTTCTTCTTTGTGCACCACCACGTAAACTCAGTGGTTCACTATGAATAGGAATACTCACATTTGACAGCCTGACTGTAACAGTTGAAGCAGAGATTAACAACAACTGCTTTTTAAATATATCATGACATATTTTCTTTGCCTCAACTGATCTTACGTTAATGTTTGATCTCCATAACCTCTGTCTGCCTCATTCAGTCTTTCAAAATGAGTGTATCACATCATTGGAAATCAGAAGTGTTTGGCCTTTCAAGACTTTTGTGTTGCATTTTTTATGTTTATGCTGGACTGACACAGATGTTCGGTGTGTTGTTGCTCTCCCCCAGTGGACAGACACCTGAAACATCAGAGCGAAATTTCCTGCAGAAAGCCCAGATGCTGGAGACATATGGTGTTGATCCACATCCATGCAAGGTTTTTCAACACTGCTGTACTATTTTTATTTTTTTAGTTAGTTAGATAGTAAACATTTCAGAAAACAGTTCTGTCCAACTTAAACATTGAAACTCATGGGACATACAGCACTTTATAAAATATATATGGTATGTCTGATTTATATTTGATCTGTTTTTAAATGTGGGCAATCAAGATATATTTTGAAATTGTTCTTTTTCAGGATGTGTCCGGGAACCCAGCTTTCCTCGCCTTCACACCATTTGGTTTTGTGGTGCTTCAGGGAAACAGGAGAGTTCATTTTCTTAAATGGTGAGCCAAATATGCAACATTGTCTTATGTGAGCCAAAGAAAGAGCACTCCTCGAGTACTTGCAGAATGTAAATAGACAAACACGGTGCTGCAGGCCTTCATTTTACCTGATCGGACATACATGCTCCATATGCTGGACATTCTATGTGAAACAGGATGTGAACTACTGATTGGACAGTGATACTCAACAAAGCTCATCCACCTGCCTCTACCTGGGATAAGGGCAGGTGGCTGGCATGTGCACAAATAGCTAATTATGCCATCTTAGGCCTATTGATTTGAATTCAGGAAGATGCTGTACTGATAAATGGAACATGTCTACAATTCTATTTAACATTTGTGTTTTTGTCTGTATGCTTTTTACTGAAAAGGTTCCTGTTACAATAATAAAGACGGGCTTATTATGTTTGCAGTATTTATACTGGCTTTGTTTGTTTGCTTGCAGTCAGAAGCGCTCAGGTTACCCTTATTCTCCACCCATTCCCGGTCTGCAGGGAATATTATCAGTTATTTGTTTTGTCAGCCAAACACAGAGCTCGATTGCTGTTTATGGGATCTCAAAGTGTTTTGTCATGAATATTTAAAGAGGCTATGGCTTCTTGTTGTGACTGTTGCTGCCTTCTCTCCTGAACAGGAACGAAGTGACCAAACTGAAGTTCGAAGGCAAGACCTTCCACGTACATGCAAATCAGAGGGAGGTGAGAGCATGAATTGTTGGATGTTTGGATAAAATGTCAGCATGGTTGAGTTTCTGTCTCAGTTTGTTATATTTTCCTGCACGATCTCTCATTTTTAACGTGCAGGACAAAAAGATCATCTTGACATACTTTGCGCCCACACCGGAGGCATGCAAGCACCTTTGGAAGTGTGGAGTGGAGAACCAAGCTTTCTATAAGTGAGTCCACAAATTTCTTCTTTCATTTAATTTTAATGTTAACTTCTTTATTCCCCGTGCTGTCATGATTTAGTTATCTGCTCTGCATCCTTGAGGGTTGTCTTCACGGTACCGGTGTCCTTAAAAGCCCCTTCCCCCCCTTGGTTGTTTGTCAGCCGGAAAATGAGGTGTGAGTTGCCTCTGACCTTAAGTGAATGAGCACTGGCACAAGACAGAAAACACTCAAGCACTCACTCTGACATATGGCTCCCCTGTCTAAGCCATGAATAATAGTGTGGCCCCCTCTGTTCTCTCCAGCTCAGGAAAGGTGATTAAAACATTTAAAAAAATAGTCAGGCTGATGACTTGGATGATAAAGGGTGTAGCCGTTAGCAGATGGAAAAGAGAGGGGGCACGGCAAGGGCAGAGCTTAGCACGTGCATTGGAGCTAATGTGTTGTGACCTTTTGATGACTCTTGCAAATGGCAGACTGATAATATTTTATCAGCCTCCCACTTTACATTACAATAGTACATTAGAACCGTACTGTAATAAGGCGTCTGTGAAACTAAGTGGCAAAAGGACATATGATAGAAGAGAAGCACACACATCCCTTGAAAGCAAAATGAAACATTAAACATTAATGTCTCACTTACTATGACAATATAAACATATTGAATACTGTATGGAGTCGTGTCTGCGTTGCAGTGCCTATACTGTAAGGAGAGGACATGCATAATTTAATAGCAGGGAATTTGATCCAAGTTTCTGCTTTGTTCTGGGATTGAGAAAACAACAATTAATATTCATGCTTCAACAGTGTAATGATAGGAAGAGCATATTATTGCAAGAATGAATAGAGAATTGTTCACACTTTTAAGTTGTAGTTTGCCTTCCTGTTTTCATTGTTTAGGTGTAGTAGGCTTAATTTTTCTCTTTGTTTCTATTGTTCCATCAGGCTTGAGAAGTCAAGTCAGGTTCGAACGGTGTCCAGCAGCAACTTGTTCTTCAAGGGCAGCCGTTTCCGTTACAGGTAGAGTACACGTCAAGACGCTGTGACTGATGACAGGGAGGGGAGGACACTGCAGAAAACCCCCAGCTGGAAGTGAAGAGAAGTGTTCCCAGAAGATGTGGCCTCCTGGCCTTCTGTGCTATAACGTCAGCATACTTTGTCCGGAGGATAGAACTGACACCTCACAAGAGGACACATAGAGGAAGATTAACTGCACTGATCACATATGCACTGATAATCGTATATGAACTGTAAACCTGTAGCATGGCCAACATAGTGTCCTTTATTATAGGATCAGTTCTCCCAAATTATATAAAAGAAACATTGCTTACTTATCTTTAATGGAATGTAGCTTTTTATGACAGTTTTTGTTTTATTTGCTCATATTTTGAGATAACAATCTCTGAAGTTTTTGCCTCGGGGGATGAATAAAATTTCCTTTGTTTTTGTTTCCTTTCTGACATCAAAATGCAGTTTCAAAAACAATGTTCCGGTTACTCGGAATAATCCACTAGTATAACTAATTTATACTAAAGATATTAGCCCATCTCATAAACCTCAGCTGTTACAACCACAACCACTAGAGGTAAATTACAGTTTTTTAAATTTGGATGAAATTGCCATTTGAGAGGGAAATAGTTATATTTAACTGTTTAAAGGTTGATATTAAAGGGATGGAAAGTAATTTTGCATTAGAAATATCTGATGATATTCATATATGGAGACTGAATATGAAATAAGATCACAAGCCCAGTCAGTTAAATGTTGAGTTTACTGTTGAAGGGAAAACCATGAACATTTTTGTTTATATTTTTTCCTGCAAGTCTGTGTGTGCATTTGTCTGACTGGTAGTAATTTAGTTACACAAAGCTGAATACACCGGGTTAATTCACTTATGATTCTCATGCACTGTAGTGGTGGCTGTCATGGCATTGGCTGACACCAGGGTGTGTCTGTGTGTATGTGTGTGTGTGTGTGTGTGTGTGTGTGTGTGTGTGTGTGTGTGTGTGTGCGTGCGCATGTGTGCGTGTGTGCGCGTGTGTGTGTGTGTATGTAACTCACCCTGAGCATCGTCTCTGTGCTTTATAACAGTGGTCGAGTGGCAAAAGAGGTGATGGAGCAGAGTGCCAAAATCAAACGCGAACCTCCAGAAATACACAGGTAGAGTTGTAAACTCAGGAGAGGTCAGAATGTCATCAATCAGATTTTTGTTTCATTTTCTTAGGTACCAAGCTACTGTAGATTACTTTATATCAGCAGCAGCTAATCGCTACAGTATAAGTTACCTCCGCTCATAGGTGTTTCTCTGCAGTGACATTTGTGCATTTGTGTCTGTTTATCTCTGCAGAGCTGGCCTCGTGCCCAGCAGAAGTTGTCCATCCATCACCCACGGGCCTCGCCTAACCAGTGTGCCACGCACACGTCGGAGAGCTGTGCACATATCTATCATGGAGGGTAAGAACTGAGCTTCACCTCCATTCTTTATCAGGCCTAAGCAAGCAACAAATCCTCTACTTGTCATAGAAGTGCTGGGGCCAAATGTGTGTTTTCACAGACATTATGTGTTCTGTACAGGCCTCACAGTGAGTATGGTTTTGTTTACACATCCTCCTCATCCACTAAAACACAGAATTTGTTTTGGTACCATCCAGGAAGCAGTTATGATCCATCTCTTCAGATATAATCGTTGATAATGCGTAACCTACTGGCTGGTTCAAAATCTTAAATGGATCTTTGAGCCATTAGTCCTATTTGTGCAACCTCTCCCCTTCTTGAGAAAACACACTTCTGCATATACACACGCACACACACACACACACACACACACACATGCTGTAACTTGAGGCATTTGGCCCAGTTCATGCTTACAGTGCTGGTGGGACATGCTGCAGGTGTGTGCGTCAGTCAGCTTGCTCCACTTCAATGCAGGGTTTCAGCTGTGTGTGTGTTTGAGCGAGTGTGTATTTGGTGTGCCAACAATGTGGCAGCTAAAGTCACTTATTCAGCCCACCTGCAGGCTCTTGGCCCAAAACAGGTGGCCTCACTTCCCCTGTTACTGAGATGGGCGCAGCGGGTGTACTGTATGGGTAAAACCAGCAGTGATATCCTTTGACCCTACCTTTCAAGTACATACTGTACTGTATCATATAGGTGTACTGTGCATACTGATGGTCTTTGCTGTGAGTTCAAGAGAGCCATAAGAGCTTCCCACCCCCAGTGCGTGCTGACTGGGTGTCTTACAGTGGTATTAATACTCCAGCTGAAAATAACCTGGGTTTTCTACTCCATGTATGTCACTGGACTGGGTGGGGCCAAACCAGGCCAGGCCAATACCGACCATTGTAGCACTGCTGCAGAAAGACACTGTTTTACCTCACACACTCTCTGCAAACTGTAACTAAGGCAGAACCCTTTGGCCTTACACACACAAACACACACACACAGCGAGACTGTGGCCTGGACTCCGGGACAGGGACCAAAAAGACGGGATAAACACGTGCATGCGGCAACCATGGTGAAGTGTCTGATCCGTATCACCACCCGGGTGAATGTCCACCTGCGTATGATTAACCACTGCTACCGGGATGTGAAGGTTCGCGTGCTGAGCTTGGGACCTCGTATGCTGGGCAAGGCCTTGGGCGTCCTGCCTCTTTATCCTGCCCTGACGGGGCAGGAGGACTCTGCCAGCGTTACCCCTCTACCTAGCACTCCACTGCCCTGTGTTCAGCCCAGCCACCCTCCAGGTAGACTTGCAGAGCCAGCCAGGGATGTGCTTTACATGGAATTGCCAACTGCTTTTTCTATTTTAAATCAGTCTCTGCTTCAGCAATGTTGGCAGGGAGGGAGTGACACCATTCTTTTGGTTGTCTGTCCCTACTGGAGGTCTTAGTTGCATTTATTTAATTGTCCGTTTTGGTGCTTTTGTTAAGGTCATTTTGTTGATTCAGATTAGATGACTCTTTATGTAGCAGCCCTGTTTAGTTCCAACCAGTTTACAGTATTTCAAGAGGTGTGGTGTGTGTTTTTATTTGGTGTATGTGTTTCTTTTGAAGATGGCGTTTCAAATTATGAGCTCTAAACATGGGAAATACAAATGAAAACAATGCTTTTTCTGTTCGCTGCCTCACCTTGTAAGCATAACGAAGGATAAACTGAGGCTGATCAACACTGAGTAAAGATGGCTGCTAGATGGCCGCTGACAGTCACTCAGCCTTCATGCCTTTATTTTTAATTCTTAATTCACTTGACAGGAGTTTCATGTCAGCAGAGGCTTAGACACTGCACACAGATGGTCCTGCTTTTCCTGCAGTTTAAATGAAATGATGATGATCATGATTTGCTTCCTCATCAAAAGCTGAATTTTAATCCCTTTCCTTTATAGTGACAGTATAATGTTGCTTTGGCATTCTGGAGAATGTGATATGGTCAGCAAAGGGCTCAACCGCAGCTCATCGTCACTGACATGTACATAGCCTACAGTGGAGGCTCTTACATGCGGTACTGTTACTTCTGCTGCAGCAGGAACAGTAGAGTTGTACAGTAGCAGTAAAGTATATGTCATGCCTTGAAGCTAATGCATTGTTCAATAGTTTAAGTTAGGTATACATCTATCTCAGGTTTTGCTATATGATTTCCACCGACATAGCTTTAGCATTAATCTCAGAATTTATCCTGTCTTCTTATTTATCCATAAACAGATTTCATAGTGCATATACTGTAATAGCTTTACTTAGCAAATAATCTTTGAGTGTTTGGTGCTGATTATTAGTTTTCTTTAGGCATTTTTCAAATCTATCATATAATAACTCACATGCCCCTATGGGCATTAAAATATGTTTTGGTTGCTGCAATTGTTTTTGTAATTTGCATATATATACTAGATGCACAGTATATATTTGCAGTAGCATGTTTTTAAAACAACCGATACATATAGAGAAATCTAATATCTAAAGTGGGATCAGTGCTGTAACAGCTCGTATCTGTTTGTTTAGAGAAGCTCGGAAAGTGGTCGTAGATAAAACATGAGGATGTTATCTATTTCATCAGGACACAGGCTTGGTTTGAAGTAAAGTATACTTAATCTTAACAGGTTTCTCCACTCTGTGGTTTTTAAATGGGATCTGCACTTCCAAGTGCAAGTGGAACATCAGTATTTTTTCCATTAGAGATGATGATTAGGCATCACACCAGCTCAAGAGCTTTCTGTATAATAACAATGACCCCCTGTCTGCTTGACTCTGGGGAAAGCATTATCAGATTTCTGCTCTCAGGTTGGAGATTGTGTGTCTGTGCTCTGTAACAGACCTCTGCTGGACAAACAACAGAATAGACCTCTCAGCATTTAGAAGCAGAACCACAGTATACAGTATTGTGTCACTGAACACCACACTAGTATACATTATGAATGGCCACATCATGCCAGTAATTTCATTCATGCTGTAAAATGTGTGTAATATTCCTTTCTTCCTGTCTGTTTCCTTCCTCCTCTCCTTCCCTGAACCACTCCAAAAGGTCTGGAGTCATTACGTGACAGTGCCCACTCTACACCAGTGCGTTCAGTGTCCCATGGGGACTGCTTCATGCCACGCTCCCGGAGCCAGGCCACGGACGCCAGTGAGAGGACTGCGGTGATCTCCGACGAGGCCTACAGCCCGTCTGACAGCGTCCTGCCCACCCCGGTGGCCGAGCACAGCATGGAGCTAGCTGTCTCGCGCCAGATCAACGGGGCGCCCTGCAGCATCGAGGAGGAGAAGGAGTCGGAGGCAGGCACCCCCATGCGCGGGGAAGGGGGTGATTTTGGTGCGGACGGTAGATCCGCACAGGAGGGTGCAGGGGGGGACTCGACCCTCAGCGAGGTGGAACAGGTGAATAAATTTGTCTTAAGTGTCCTCCGTTTGCTCCTTGTGACCATTGGACTGCTCTTTGTCTTGCTCCTCCTCCTTATCATCCTTACCGAGTCAGACCTTGACATTGCATTTTTACGTGATATCCGCCAGACCCCCGAATTTGAGCAGTTCCATTACGAATACTTTTGTCCCCTCAGGCGGTGGTTTGCCTGCAAGCTCCGCTGGGTGGGCGGGTTGCTCATTAACAAGTGAGAGTGAGGTCGTAGAGTTCGTAAGCCCGTTCAGGGGTCTGAGATGACGGTTTAGGACTCCGGAGTGATGGAGGGCAGCCTCGTCCCAACCATGAACCCTGCTTGTCTCATCATCCTCCTGCAGACATACAGCTTGGACCACTCCTGGTAACACTGGGCCTGGATCTCTCTTCCCCTCCTCCACTTTGAGTTAACCCCTTACCCACCCAACCACCTCCTCGTTTCGCTTGTTTTCTTCTTCTTTTCTACAAAGCCTAAGGACTTTTCTTCTTTTTTTTTGCTTTTCTTTTTTATTTCAACTCATTCAAATATTTTATTTTTTCAAATAACACAAAGGAAATTTTTTTAAACAGAAATCAAAGAACTGAAGCAGTTTAAATGGTTCCTTTTTAAAGGAACAGAAGATTTTGCTGCAACGGATGAACGTTGCCTTCATTTATTATTTATTGCTTTTAAACATGTATTTGCATAAGGAAAGGAGAAAAGATGAATAGCAATCGAGAAGTTGATTTGTCATTAAACTGAAGATGGAAGTGAGTTTTTTTAGAGTTGATAGGCCTACTGCTGTGAAGTATATGTGAGGCCAAGTAGTATAATATCTTTCGATATTGGTTCATCACCATCAGAAGTCAACTAGAGAAACAACAGATTCAGAAAAAGCAGAATAATCTTAAGGGAATAAAACTTGATAGCAGGCGGGGTGGTTATCTAATACCTTTTTCAAGAATAAGGCACCAAGCTGCAGAAAAGGTTGATTTTTGGATTGTTTGAAGACACAATTACACTTTAGTATACAGTGGTGTAAAAAGTAAACTGATGAAGAACAACATTGTTTTTCTAACATTTTATAGGGATTCAGTAAAATAAACCAGTACCAATCGTGTGTCAGATGCAGTTAGAGAAATATTCATGAAGAGCAAAGATTTGCTGGCACAAATAGATAAATATAGATAGATGTGCAATGCTCATATGGTTTTAATAATTAAGTACTTTTGAATGTGCTCATTTGTTAAGTTGTTCTGTCATTTCTCCAATTAATTTGATTTCTCATCAAGTTGAAATTCGATGAATTTCAATAATTTCTTTGTATGAAGAGTTTATGATTTATTTTGGTTTCATATCAACCTTGCTCTTAGGTTTATGTATCATACTATATTATTATTAGAATAAGAATAATGATGTACTTTTGTACAAATTAGTTTGTTCTAGTAGTTTTCCTAATATATATTGACAGGTTTTCCATGTATATTTTAACAGAACTGAAATGTTATTTTGTTATTGAAGATTAAATTATACCTTTTTTAGCGCTGTGTTTCAAGTAAGGTCAGAAGTGTTTATGGAAATGTGGAAGTGGGGACTAAAAAAAACAGGGTTTTTATCCAGATCCACTCAACACTGATCACACCTCTCATCAGTCCACCAGCAGTGAATCAGCCTTCAATGTGTGCATAATTTTAATGATAATGAACATGAATTTGTACAGAATGAAATCTGGAGAAATCATTATACCACCTCAAGAACCAAATAATCCAAAAGCACATTTTCACCTTTCATAACTTTGCCATATCTTATTTTACTGTAAGGGTTTGGAGGGGTGAGCCTGACCGATACTGGATCTTGTCACTTCATCCTTGAGCCATGACCTATCCTCACACTGAAATTAATTTGTAAGTATGAAGCAGAACTAAAGCTGAAACGATTTGTTAATCGATTGAATTGATTGGCAGTTTTTTTTCTGGTTTCAGCATAAGTTCTCTGTTTCATATCATTGTAAATTGAATATATTTGGGTTTGAGACTGGTAAAAACTGATTTAAAAAAAGAAAATTGGCCTATTTTGAATATGTCACCTTGGGTTCTAAGAAATTCTAATGGATTTCCTTCACTATTTTCTGACATTTTATTGACCCAACAATGAATGTATTCATCTAGAAAATAATGGGCAGATTAATCACTAATGAAAATAAGTGTTTGCTGGAGCCCTAAACAAAACATTTTGTCATTAATAAATGAAGAATGAACAATTAAAGGGGACCGTAAACACACCCTCTTTGGTGGAGGTAACAATGTAGTCTGCGTCTGAGGTACCTTATGCACTTTGCTTGCACACAAATCTTTTTAATTACGTACTTTAGTTATTTCCTTAAATTAATTTAATAAAAGAAGACACAAATATTTTTTAGATAATCATCTATAATATTGGCAAATAATACCTGCCCTAAGATTTGTCTGTCAGGCTCGAGACTCTTCATTCTCACAGCTCCAGGAAGCAATAACTGCCACGGCTGCGGGATTCTGGGTAAAATCTGTTTTTTGTACTGCGTGTATACGTCCTGCACCAAGTGCAAGTGTAAGTGTTACTGTGTCTGTATGTAGGAATGGAAATGAGATTAAAGGTTGTAGCGGTGAAGGATTAGACTGAGAGGTGAAAAAGTAATTAAAAAAAACTTTTACAAAAGGCAAGGACTTAGTGGAAGGAAAAGAGAAAGGAAATTCAATGAGAGAAAGAGGTAGAGAAGACTTAAGAAGATCAGAGGCCTTCAAGAGGTTCTTTGAATGTGGGATTTAATACACAAATTGGGAATGAAAGGCACTTGGTGACTCACCACTTCAATGGCTGCACAGGGTTGCTTGTTTTTGGACTGCTAATTTAACTGTCACACACATGTTCCACACCTGCAGCTGCTCCACTAAAGGCCGATGGTGCTACCTTCTTTGTTTGCTGTATTGCTGTATGTGTAATCCGAGCACATCAGGCCTTGGCTAAGTTTTAGTCCTGACCATAGAGTAGCATGCACTTGGCGTTGTGGCTGGATCCACTCCTGAAGCTCATTATACTTCACTAGTTATCTGTGGTGGAGGGAGTCCCACTGACATTTCTTAGCACAATGCTAGAGGAAATATCAAATCTTTACAGCAATGTTGGCAAGAAACCTATTATATATGCAGTGCAGGAGCTTATTTATGTCAAGATAATAATTTGTAACTCGGATACAACCAGTAAATAGCGATGCAAAGATGAAGAACATTTTTCCTGACAGGGGGTTGGAGCAGGGTGGGTGGGTTCACTTTTTTTGGTGTACATTCATACTTCATGTTTATTACTTCTTTACTGACATAAAGGTCAACAGTACCGACCAGTGCAGCCGGGCTGAGTTGTTAGCAGGACATCTTTTAAAGGTCAGTTTACAAAGGTGTTTCTCATACATCTACCAGCATTATGTAGCTTCAGTAGTCTCTCTGAACATGCAAAAAATAAAAACACAAGAAAAAGGCAGCATTATTCAAGGAGCAATAATCAGCTGTAAGAGCAAAAAGATGTGATTTAAAAACTTAAATATAATGTCCTTTCTTTTTCTAGAAAAACACTTACCAAATTGCTGTTGTGCTGACTCTAACAATGATGTGACCACCTGAGACATTTACTGTTGCATTCATATATAACATTTTATAAAAAAAATTGATTTTTCCTTGGAGACCTCTGTTCTGCTGTTTTTTTTTGCATTGTTAAGTGACAGATTGTTCCCTGTGCATGGATCCTAACTCTGCAGTTTACCAAAGTGACAAAGAGGAAGGAATGGAGAATGAAAGACACAACATCCCTAACAACTGTACTACAGACTACTCCATCCTTAAATCTCCCAGGCCAAGCAGGAAAAACAGTTGTTTGTAATGTACTGGGAGCTCGAATTCTCTGTCTTAGTTTGTCTTTACAGGTTGTGACAAACCTGACTTTAATTTTACATTTAATTTGCTGTGTCATGTTTACATATTTTGCAGTTCTTTTACATCATGGGAAATGGCTGCAGTTTTGGCCAGATGTGTGACTTCGGATGAACTTTTGATGTGATTGTCATCCATGGTTTACAAATCAGTAACAGCCTGTCCATCCTTAAAGAGCAGCAACGAAGGTACAGCTATGTGAATACAATGGGGTGCATTGGAAGATGAAGCACTGATTTTTTTGTTTAAATTTAATATACAGGGGATGGATTCAATAACTGAAACACCCGCATGATATAATATAAACATATATATATATATATATATATATATATATATATATATACAAGCAACAAAATGTACCATTTGTGAAACTTATATATTTTTATCAAGGGGTGGTCAAAGGGATGTTAAGGATAATTTCTGAGGTGGTACTTTTGTACTGGACTTTACTGTGAGGTGTTTTTGTCATTTTGCCTACTCCCTGTTTTGCTACATATTTTCAACCATCAGATGTCTGAGTAAAAGTCTCACAAACCAATATATGTATGACATAATTAGTTAAGTTAATAAGCTTCAAAGATTGTTAATGCTTGTCCTTAAAGTTTGTTATTTACGTGATGATGAAGAATTACATATCAAGTTTAGATGATGAAATCAAGTGCTTTAGACACAATCGGCTACCTAAGTTTAATTCTTGGCCAAAATCCCCGTCACATTAATGTAGATGATGCATGTAGAACTAAGAGTTGAGAAATTAAAGTAGTCATAACCGAAGACACCTTGATGTGCTTTGTGGCCCTTTGTCAGCCCAAGTAGGCAGACACTCACGGCTGTGTGTACACATCAATAATATATATATCCATGTCTGGTGGCGTGTTATGTAGTCTGCAAGGTTCTATCATGGGATTGGACATTGCTGTTTAATTACATTATATACAAATGTGTATGTATGTATGTATGTATGTATGTATGTATACATATATATATATATATATACACACACACACACACACTTGTATATAACGTAAAGGATATATATATATATATATATATATATATATATATATATATATAAAAATCCATGTGCCAAATCCAGTTCTTGTTCAGTCTGATCCATTCCAAACCCATGTTTGTTCTGTAACCTTCTGTACAAGTCAGTATAAAATATTGTTTCTCTCCAGTAGTCCCTTGTAACTGGTGCCATTAAATAAAACTATTCAAACTTGAAATAAACATTGAATAAAAATGTGATATGGCTCCTGTTGGCGTTGTGGTACAACACAGATTCAGCACGCACCAAGAAAAATAAAAATCTTTCGATCTTTTCTCTGAAAATGTGTCTTTAATTAAAAAAAAAAAAAAAAAACATTTGACGATGCAATGGAAAGTAAAAAAGTGACAATTTACAACATCATTGAAATGTGAACATACATCAAGACAATAACTGTACAGAACATAAATTATTAATTTTAGCAGTTTCAATAAACAGTTGGTCTATAACAGCTAAATACATCAACAGGTTTGAAAATGTAGTGAAAAATTAGTCTGCTATCCTTAAAAGTCTGATCCAGAGATCAGCTCTAGCCCAAGTGTGAAAAGGCTGGCTTCAAGAAGGGTCGCTGGTTGGTTTGAGGGGTTGGGACTGTCAAGAAGCCCGGCCTCCTGTCTGCTGATGCAGCTCCTGCTGAGCTCCTGGATCCCTGGCCTGTACCTCTAGAGCTGGACGACGACCACGATTTATTGTTGCTGTAGCCACGACTGAATCCACAACACCACAAAAAAGAAAGACATGGGGACGTTGAAATAAGGTTTCAGCTATGAAGTGAAGCTTATTGCTTAATGTGATCCCCAGCTACATGATAACATATGAGACAAACAGATTACAGACCCTTTAGAGTTGGCACTTGTGTTGCCATAAGTTTTTTTCTTCTTGGAATAGTTGAAGAATGGAGCTTTCTTTCTTTTTTGTCCCTGTGCAGGCTTACTACGAAAGTACGTGGAAGACTCTGTGCTGTCACCATCATCTCCATATGTGCGGCCCTGTGCCGTGTCTATCCACCCATCTCCACCATTATCGGTCTGTTCCTCTTCTACAAGACAATATAGGATTAATACTACAGTGTGCAGAATAAAAAAAGGGTAAAGCAGTCAAGGAAATGAGAATATTTAAGCAAAACAATGAGTTGTGTCTCATACCAGGCATCTGCCACTCAGAGTATTTCTGTAGGACCTGAATGACTTCAGCTCCATACTTCTCCAGTTTGTCTTCTGTCACACCATCAATTTGTAGGAGGACTTCGGGGTCTGAAGAAAGCTTCTCTGTTCATGTGAAAAAAGGTTTGACAAATTTAAAACACGTGTTGTATCATATGAGCTGTTTAAAAGGAAAGTCTTAATTGTTTCAGAAATTACCAGATATCTTTTTCAAGGTGGCAGTGGAGAAGATGTTGTAATAGTGAATGCCAAACGCTTTCCCCAGGTGCTTGCACAGATCCGTCAGCTCCTTCAGACACTCCTGGATTTTCTCTTCTCTCTGGGAGATCTGAGCCACAGCAGCTTTATGTTTCCTGACGCTAGACGCGCTCTCGGTCTCATAGAACTCCACCTGCGGTAAAACAAGTGCCAGTTAGAGTTTAATATCTTTACGCTTTAATAAATGCTACACATCTAGCTCTTCATGCTGACATACAGTTGATAATATACTGTAGGTGTCAGGTTACCTGCATGTGTCCAGACAGAACGGCCATGGCTTTGGGTCCAGCAGAGATGTACACCACAGTTTGGCGGTTGTTAGTGACGTAAAGATCCTCCACCAGGATGTTGTCCAGCACCAGTTTTTTGAAGAGACGGTCAGCATTATGCTTAGAGTAAGCTCCTCCCACCCCAAACATTCCTGTCTGTACCTTGGCCGACTTAGACCCTAACAGAAAGAAACAATTGCCCACATCATACCATTCTCAGTTGCCATGTATGAAGACGTCAGTATAAGACTACATGCAGGATTCACAGTTGAAAAATGCCTTTTCATTGCAAGCATGTACTTTACCTACAAAGATGTCCACCAACATATTAAGCGTCAGTCGGTTTTGCTGAGCAGTCTTGCCAAACCTTGCTCCAACTTTCTCGCAGTTCTCCTGGACAAACCTCACAACCTTCTTCACATCTTCAGTGACATTTCTTATCTTGTATTGCTGCACACAGGTATATTTAAACTCAATTAGAAAAGGCCAGGTAAGTTTTGAATTTGCAACAAATAAAGTAATTACTCCTACGTTGGGTTTGGCACAGTTGTCACAGCTGACGTCTGCGTGGTCCTTACAGAAGCTTTTGTTGAACTTCAGCTCCCCAAAGTATGCAAGCAGCTGAATTCTTCTGCACTCCATCATGTTCTCACAGAAGTGCACCATGCTGTGTAGGTTGTTGAAATGTGTTGCCTTGGTGTGTCTGTCACCTTCTTTGTCCACTGTGATTTTATATATATAAAAAAATATATAAAAAAAGCCGTCTGAGTCTACATGAGTAATATTTACGTTTAGTCATTAGGAAAGTAAATATGCTAGTAAATTTTACATGCAACAAGAAAGGTCTATATTTTGTTCACATACAGTTGATAATCCTTTTGATGCGGTGGACGTCAACGTAGGAGTAGAAGAGAATACAGTGAGAGATTTCTCCATCTCTTCCAGCTCTCCCAGACTCCTGGTAGTAACCCTCCATTGACTTAGGCAGACTGGCGTGGATCACATAGCGAACATCTGGCTTGTCAATGCCCATGCCAAAAGCTATTGTGGCACATATGACCTGGCAGGCAAAACAAAACAGTGAAACAAGAGCAATGTGCACTTTAAACAGCTACTATTTTCCTTTTTGCAAAATGTTCCCTTATTTTTATGCTCATGCTTTGTATCCCAGTACCATCTACTATGCATCTTTGTATTACAGCAGTGAGCGAGTGGTGACCTCACCTGGCAGCCGTCCTGGTTGATCCACTTGCTCTGCACATGTTCTCTGTCACCGTCACTCAGGCCTGCGTGATACGACAGAGCTAATATCCGCGCTCTCTGCAGACTCTCAGCCATGGAATCACAGTCATTACGGGACAGGCAGTATATGATGCCAGAGTCACCTGCAACATGCAGAGATGCAGGTTAATAAAAGACAAAGGCACAAGTGGGACTGTAATCACACACAAAATATAACATAAAATAACTCAAAACATAGAACTGTCTTTTTGAAATGATTCAGATATGACAGACTTCAGAATGTGTTCATATACAAATTCATTTGCAACAAAATAGCTTTGTAAGTGTTCTGAAAATAACCGGGATCAGAAAAAAGAACTTTTAAATTATTTACGTGGGTAGTACTTCTTGATCCAGCTGATGCAGTCCTCGTCAACCTTTTTGGGTTTCTTGGGCAGGACAGAGTACTTCAGGTTTGTTCTGTTGAAACTCATGGTGAACCTGAAAATAGGATGGATGTAAAGCTGTTGACCATTTGAATTCAAGAATATAAAAATGGAACCCTTTAAAATTCGTAGCATGAGATAGCGTACGTACACCTGCGGCCGAGTCATATTCAGCTGGCTGAGGATGTCTTTCTGAACACGGGGAGTGGCAGTGGCTGTCAGGGCCATCATCGGCACGTTAGGAAACTTGTGACGCAGTTCATGCAACCTCTTGTAGTCGGGACGGAAATCGTGACCCCACTAAAAGAGTTAAGGTCGCAGGATGATTCACAATGGCTGTCGCAGAAATGAAAGTATAGTGCAGATTGTGTATAAAGCAGACGAACACACCTGACTGACACAGTGGGCCTCATCTATGACAAAGCGGGCCAAAAGGCCTCGCTCGTACAGGTTCTGCATGGCGGAGATCAGCTTGTTACTTGCACTCACCTTGGAGAGAAAAAAAAACATGCATCAGTCTTGTGTAAAAATCATAGTTACTACTAACTTTATCTATAGAAAGCAGGAAAACAAACACAGATTCCAGTTAAAATTTAAATCACTTTTTTTTTTTTTTTTCACCTTTTCAGGAGTGACATAGAGAAGTTTAATGATGGGCTCTTTCCTAGAGAGCTGCATATAAATCCTTCCAGTTTCACTGTCACTTTTATCACCAGACAGGCTTGTTGCTGGGATCTGAAATTAAAATAAAATACATATTCTGAGTACCACACATATCGAGGTCGTAGATTCATAGTGATTCAACAGGAACAAACATACTTACATCCAGTGTAGTGAGTTTCTGGACCTGGTCTACAATAAGAGATTTGAGTGGGGAGATGACCACAGTGACTCCTGGTAACACGCAGGCAGGCAGCTGGTAGCACAGGCTTTTACCTCCACCTAAAAATACCATCAGTTACAGAGAAATGTGGACGACATTTATTACGGTTGTTCACATCCTTATTCTACTGTCACATGGCTAAGATAAAACTTGTTTTTGAAACTTTTGATGACTACTAACCTGTGGGCATCAAAACAAACGTGTCTTCTGCCAGAATCGTTGCATTAATTGCTTCTAGTTGATTGAACCTGAATTGATGAAGACCAAAACGCTTGTGAAAAATCTTCATCATCTCCTGTGAGTGGGGGAAGTTGAACCCTCTGAAGCGATCATGGGCTGGGTTTCTGAAGTTGGGTTCTGCATCGGAAAGCATTAAAGCAAAGTCAGTAAAAAGCTCCACAAGACCGCCATCAACGCACTCAGGGCCTGTATTTATGGAGCGTATCATTTTTCAGGTATGCATCATCTCAGAATCACACTTAAGAAATATGCTGAGGGTTGAACAAAGATGACTTAGTATTCATTCTCATAACGGTTTGGTTTATTAAAAAGTGCCCATCACAATTCACCAAAGCCCCAGCTGAAATATTCAATTTGCTTGTTTTGTCCATCAGTCCAAAACCCAATGACATTCAATTAACCATCATATCAGACTTAAACAGCAAATATACAAATTTTAGTGATTTTTTTGCTAATAAAAAAGACAATTATTCAATCATCAAGAAAGCTGGTTGATTTGGTTTCTTTTGATCGGCTTATCGATTATTGTTTTACCTCTAATGAGCTGTGTTTAATGAAATCTTGTAGTTTTAGTGTGTAATTAACACAATGCACACACATGCAAAAACTGACCAGGTTTTTGAGAATATATATTGATGCAATTAAGCTTGTTGGACACATTTCTAAGACTAAAAACAAATTTTTCTGACTTACCAGGAGAGCAGATCTTTGAAGGCTTGGGTGTGGGAGCAGGTGTCGTTGGTTTCTTCTCCCACGAAAACTTGCTTGGTCCCCCTTCGTTCACTGTTGTAGTCACAGTGCTGGAGCTTGGGGGTCCATCAAAGTAATCTGGAATATCGGAGTCATTTAGGTCATCTATGTCAAAGTCGTCAATGTAAAAGTCATCTGGTTCTAGGTCTTCTGCAGCTGTACTGGCTGCTGGGGTATTATATTTGTTCTGAACAACAGTCTCTGGCTTTTTGGGATAAAAGAAGAGATCTGAACCATCCAGATCTGTGCTCGTTTTCTGAGAGAAATTAAAAGATGGATTTGTGAGGCTGTGGGTTGATGGACTCTGATTCTTAATATATGTTGCGCTGCTCTTATTGTGCAAGGGCTGCATGTGAATAATACTGTCAGAGTGATCAGAGGCATAGTCCACAGAGATGACTGAAGAGCTCCTGGTCTGAGCAGGCTTCTTGGAGTCCAGGAGCACAGAGTTGCTGGATGACATAACACTGGACATATCACAGCTTAAAGAAGATGTTTCTTTGAAGCTGGGTTCAGAAATTACAGTGCTGTCTGGCTGCTGCATCCTCAGTAAACCACCACCACCAGTTGCAAGAATCCTCTTCCTGCGGGCGAAAGGCAGATGATTGCAATCACACCCAGATATCATTATTTATCATGAATATTAATAAAGCTGTTTTTCCATTTAAATGTACACACCTTTGAGCCCTCTTCAGCAAAAGCTCATTTCCACAGGCCAGAGCTATCACTTCATGTTCGGGGATGGAATCAACCAGCGAACAAATGGACTGCATGATACTGAAGAGTTGCTCATCTGTGACGCAATTAGAAGACAGAAACAACTAAATTACTGAACAGGGACAAATACCAGAGTGCTGACTTGCTTATTAAGAGGTCTAGGCCAATCAGACAAAAACAAACTTGGTTTGTCTTTAGAGAGGTGATCAGAGGGTTTATGTAGTGCTGTGATGGGTCCTTTAGATTGCACAGGAACATCTCTGCTTTCAGCATCAACTGATTTCGATCTGTTTGAAGAAAAAAAAAAAGATTATATCCGGTTTGTTTTTAGTAAATTGTCTTTTCGGTCAAATCCAGTTAAAAACACATGAGCCTATAATACCTATTACAGTAATACAAATATTGTAAACCCTTGGCAGCAAAAACGCATCCTCTATAATCAATTTACTATCAAAAGGTAATATCAAATCAAAATAACTATTTTTCTTGTGAGGGACCTTTGTTTGTGGTCAGGCACATTCAAACTCAACATACAACAATACATAGCCTGTATTAATCATAACAGAGAATAAATAAATACTAAATACAAAATTACTAAAAGAAACTAAAACCACTAGGGGTAGGAGTGGAGGGGTGGGCAGGGAGAATAGGTCAGAGTCTGGATTGATCGATGTCAACTGATGCCTTTTGTTCTAATTAGTATTCATAACTGAAAATACCAGCTGGTGTGCATGGAATATAAAAAGATATCACTGCTGCGTTAATTGAATTTTTTGCGGCATTTTTAGGCTTTTGTTTTCACACAACAGATGAAGACATGAAAGAGGAGAGATAGGGGCGGAATGACATGCAGCAAAGGGCCGCTGCGTCGAGGAGTAAACCTCTACATATGTGTGCCCGCTAAACAGGTGGAGTACTCCGTTAACAGCACAACTCATAACTGTGTTCATACTGCTTTTGATTACAGAACATACACATCTATTTTAAGGGTCATCACATTTAATACCATGTAGATGCATGATCTTGTATGAAGAAAAATAAAAAAAATAAAAATTGACCAAACTGACCTGCTCTCCAATGAAGAAGTAGTATAAGAGATGTTATCAGGGATCGGAGAAGGGGGAATGTAATCTAGATCATCTTCAGGCTCTGAGTCGTCCTCAAGCTGTATTACTTTTGGGTCCATCCATTTTTTATTATCGTCTAAAAATGTAAAAAACATATATTCTAAGTTTTTTTTAATTAAATGCTTTCCAGACACATATCTTCCCGATAACATACAAAGAGAACACAATAGCTGCAACAAAAAGCTTGTTACCTGTCTGTCCTTTAAAAGGCTCAAGCAGATCACTGTTGTCCTCTTCACTATCACTCATGACAGACTTCAAATAAGCAGGAGGAGGAGGACGTCTTCGGGTCCTTTTAAGCGGAGAAACCTCCAACTCTGCCGGCTCCTGATTCAAACTAAGTCCTGGTGAAACGGTAGCTTTGTCAACACTGTTCTCCAGTTCATCCGTTTCCATACAAATTTTTTCACTTCCGGAAGGATCATTTTTGTTTGCAAAACTGTTGTTCAACTTTGGTGTCATAAGAGAGAATTGTGTTTTTTCTTCACTAAAAGATGACACTGGCTTGATGCTCTTCCCAGATATTTCTGAACTGAATGAGTCATTTGTTGCTTTGACAGGAGTTTCAAAGTCATCAAAATCATCCCAGTCATCCGCCGGGAATCCATGATACGCATCCAGACTTGTGGAATTGTCTTTAGTAAACTGGTTGTCAGATTTAGTTGGAGCTGTCGTCACCTTAATAGCAGACAAAGCTGAAGGGGTCTGGCCTGCAGGAGCACAGTTACCTGCTGGGCTGATGGAGTCCAACTTGCCTTTTGAACTTACAGGGAAGAAGTTGTTGATTTTGGATTTTTGAGGTCTCTCAAGCTTGTTTGAAAATGCCAAAGGAGATTTAGTCACCAAACTGTTAGGAACATTGACATTCCTGTTTGCCAAAACATTAGAACTGATTACCTTGGTCGGGACTTCCACCTTGGTTGTACCTGATGACTTCTTTTTGAAAGAAAAGGCCCTGAAAAATAAAACCAGTGAGAAATTATGAAAACATAATGTAACATGTGTACAGTTAAGAACAAGGGTGTAATGACCACTCAATTTGATTGTTTAAGAAGATAGTCACATTCTAATTTTAAGTTTCCAACTTTCTCTTTAAATTTGGAAAACCTGATAATCATAGCAGCTAACGGTAACAACTATTTACAATTAGCTTTGGAATTAACTTGACATGCAGAGTATCCAGGGGCGCATGGCTGATTTGCTTTGAATGTCACATTTGATCTTAATACCAGTGTCCAGGTACCGGAAGACGCACAGCAGTTGCAGCCACAGGAGGTTACGTCAGATCAGTTGATACAAGTGAGTACAGCCAAATAAGTAAACATACATGAATATTAGTTTAAAATTAAATTTATAGTTTACAATTAAATGATATGCAGAATAGTGCAGCATTTGTTAACACAAACATGCTAAATCCACATATTAAACCAATTCAGTCTCAGTGTAGCTCACTGTCATATAGAGTTGTGAAAGTACTTGTTCAGTTTCAGTTTCTATGCTCCTCATATCTAGAATAAACTCCCAGAAACCTGCAGGTCTGCTGCTACTCTCAGTTCTTTTAAATCAATGCTGAAGACCTTTCTTTTCGATTTTGCCTTTCTTTAAATGATGTTCATTTCTTTACTGTTTAATCTTTTATACTGCACTGTAACTTTTATTCTTGTGTTTTAACTGTTTTTATTTTTTAAGTGTTTCTTCTGTGTTTTATCGGTTTTATTTTCTTTTAACTGATTTTGTGTAAAGCACTTTGAATTGCCCTGTTGCTGAAATGTGCTATACAAATAAAGCTGCCTTGCCTTGCCTTGCTCTGGATGCATGAGACCCTTTGCAACCAGCTTTGCACAGTAAGTTATCTCTAACAAAGCTAAAATAATGTTAGCTAAGAACTAGCTAGAGTGTTTATCAGTTAGCACAGCTGACAGCTAACTAAATGGAAGCTCAAAGCCAGGTTTACTGTCAGCTTTCTGCTGTATGGTGAGCTCGCAGTAGACTTACCCCGCTTTGGGTTTAGCCAGAGACAACTTGCTCTGAGCGGAATTGCTATGCCTCGCCAGCTGCTCCTTCAAGTTATTTTGTGGAAGACTAGACATTATCCGTAAAAAGCTTAGCTAGCTATCAGTCCGAGCTCAGTTCAAGAAGTGGCGGCCAGTTTCTTCAGCATTGCTCGCGACACGAGATGGATGAGACAAGTGGGCGGAGCTAGCACTAAGTTTTGTCTTGCCGCTGGGTTGTAATTTGTTAAAATGCATTTAGCTTGGTTACTAATGCAACGCTACGTTTACATTCTTCGGTAAAACCCATAACCCTTCAATCCATGGGGCGACTACTTTTTGCGCCCATTTAACAAACTGACTCCTTATTGGCCAAGGTCGAGCAGGAATGAGGATTCTGGGAAATGGAGTCTCACGACATGATTCTTAAAATTAGTTTCCCATTATGTAATTGTTTAAATGTGTCACATGTTTCTTACTGGTAGTAAATATATACCGCTGCGATAGTGGGATGTAAATACTCAGAATTTTAATATTTTTACCCCCTTCCTCCCCCCCAATAATCTTTGACTCAATATAATATAAATATTTTAACCACCAAATGACTTTATGTTAACATACAATGCGTTTCGTGTAATTATGGATGTCATCATGGATTATTCTTGCACACTGCTGCAATATAGTGTGATGAAAGACTCAAACAGCAAAAGGTAATAGACTTTATTTTCAATTTAACTACAACGAATTGAATGATTGGAATTTAAGTGATAATTTCCGATTTATTGATTAATATGACTTAATCCAGCCTATCATTTTGTTTCACTGGAGGTTAAGATTTGCTCCATTGTGCAAAAACACATTGTACATAGAAGAACAGTAGCATACTGATTATGTAAAAAAAACAATCTTGATTATAAAATGAAATCTGGACTCTGCTCCCTTTTCAGCCCTTTTATAGTTTGCTATCATGCAGAAATCACACCACAGGGAAAGAAGAGCAGGCAGCAAGTCCACACATGTTCTTCCCACGCTCAATAAGGAAATATCTGTAAGAGGAGAACATTGTTATTATCTTTCTCTGGTTGCAATACATATTTTCCTGTATGTGATTAAATAGAAGACTTACCCGCCAATCCCCCAGCCAGATCCCCATGAGTTCTTTACTATCCAGTAAGGAGTGCCACTATCCTGTCCATACCCAACTGCTAACACAGCATGGTTCACCTTGTCTGTGGTCTTGTGGCATTTAGTGCTGAAAGAAGGAAGAGAAGTGGGTTAGATCCATTTTTATTAACATGACCTTTTTGATAAAGAATGAGGAACTAACCACTTTCAGGTCTTACAGCTTTACTGACAAAAACAGGCCTTTGTATGGGTGCTTTAAATTTATAGTGCAGACAAAATGTTATAATAAATATGTATTAGCCACGTTTCTTCCAATCCTTATCCATGTGGTAAATTTGGCCTTGCCTCACCACTCCTATTTTGGTTAAATTTTTAACTCTAAACAGAGCAGTATATTCCATAAAATTTGATCCTAATTAAACTCAATTCATGTTGTTGAATGCACAAGTGAGCGAGCACACACTTGTGTATTATGTATTTATGCATGTGTCTAAATTGCAGTGTTATCTGATACTGATAAATGAGGGAAATTGTTACTAAAGCAGAAACAGATTGTGCCTGTGATTGCGCTATTATATCTGTGTCCTGAGTCTTAGTTGGAGGGAGTTGGATTTTAACTTGTGAAATATTCTTGAAGGTTCTAAGGTATATATTACTATAACAAAACCAGAAGCATGTGTGGGCTTTTTGTAAAGACAAAGTCACCTGGATGTCAACATTTATTTAGTGATGTGAGCTACACCTCAAAGCTAGAGAAAACCAGAATGGAAAAACACTAGATTAACCAGTTTCCCCCATATGGAAGCAAATTCTGTATACTTTGTATTAACCATTTAGCATTGTATATATTACCATATAATGGGCTGTGCCTTTTGTATACTGTATCATATGGTATACTCTCCCCATTCATGTTTATTGATCACCAGTTTACAGTATAAGTGTAAGCATGAAAACTGACAGACAAATCAATTTCCAAGAGCATACATGACAATATTTTTGTGATGTCTGCTCACCTGGTGTACACACCCTGGGAGTAATGCATAAAGTCAGGAGTCACTTCAAAGGCCAAGCTGACAGGATTGCGTGTAGCGACAGCGTCCACCATCCCCATCTCATCATACTGAACAGAAAAAACTTTATCAACCACAGGCTGTTCAATAAAGACATCTATCTGGAGGACAGATATTGATGTTCACTCACCGCAGTTATGTTCATCACCTCCTTCACAAACGCAGCTGCTAGTTCTGGTTTATACGCACAAGTATTTTCCTGATTTTAAGAAAAAAAGCCATACAATATGTGACTTCAAAATCTGTTTACTTATTATTTAGTTTTGTTTATGCTGTAGGCAAATTTATTTAGTTACATAAGCTTTGTATGGGTAGTCCTCCTCTGTCATCAGTCCCTTGTTGTACTTAATGTATTCAAATGCTTGACTGGGAAGGCCGCTAGAAGACAAATTGAGATCTTGTTATAAAATTGTGTCCGTGGTGATGCAGGGAAATTATCATAAGACTAAGGAAACAAAATATTTGACTCTCACCCGTTACATCCATGGTTGTTGAAGTCCTGAGCGCAGTCAACCAGCTGTTGTTCTGACTAAGAAATTAGTAATTAGTGAAAATATTACAGTTAATAACCTGCACTCACTATTACATTGGAACTATATTTTTGTACAACACCAACAGTTTGAAAGTGAAGTGAAAGTACGTCACCAGTGGTACAAGCTTGCCAGTGCTGATGGCGGTAACAGACTCCAGACAGCCGGTTGTGGAAAAAGTCCAGCAGCTACCACAGTTCCCCTTTGGTGCAGAAAAAAAGGTTACACAATAAGCCATGTGATTTATGGAATGAAACGGATTCACAGGCCGTATTTTTCTTTACAGAAAACATGTTGACATGTCACAGCCGGAAAAGCACAGGTGCAGCTAATAACATTAACGATAGCAGCGGTCCAGCAATTACTGCAATGCATGCAGTAATTAACGTTCTTATTTAGTTAGTTAGTCATAATATACTGTTTCTTAAATTAGTTGTGCGTTGAGGAGTAAACCTCTAAAATAAATAGTAATAGTAAGTAAATTGAAATTTTCCCTTGTGGGATTAATAAAGTATACATTATTATTATTTATACCAACTGAGCAACCCGGACACCCCCAATTAAACGTAACAAAGAGACAACAAAATACACCACTACTCACAATAAGTTTAAGTGTGTGTGTGTGTGTGTGTGTGTGTGTGTGTGTGTGTGTGTGTGTGTGTGTGTGTGTGTGTGTGTGTGTGTGTGCATGTGTGAGAGAATGTGTGTGTGTGTTTTAGTATGCATAATGACTGTTTTAATATTTTATTTGTTCACTTTTCCAGTGTTAACACATATGTATTTGGCAATTTGACAATTGTAGTTGGAGTTATCAGTTATCACTAGAAACTCTTTTAACCTGCAACAATGTACTGTAACCTTTGAGATCAATAACTGAAAATAAAATGTGTGTGTGCGGATGTGCAGTGAAACTTCACCTGGTTCTTAACATCTGTCACATAGTTTCCTTTCTTTCTCCAGTCAATGGAGTCTGGATGTGGTCCGTTGCTGCTGAAGTAGTTCCCCTTAGTAGCAGAGCAGTTCTGTACAAGACAGTATGCTAAATAAAAACCCTCACTGTTATAAAAAACATCTATTTAAACAACCTCCTGTATGTATGGAAATACTGTACCTGTGGCTCAGACCAAAGGAAAGATTTTCGAAATGCACTAAATGTCATGTCTGAAAACTGGTTCAGCCCCACTGCAGGAAAAGATGAAACAATGCCCAAGATATTTTACTATGGACCATGTGAAGAAAAAAAAATTGACAATGCAATAACAAGCTGTTCCTACTTGTGAATGTGTGATTTCCTTCATTGTGTTTGTCAATCCTCCTCTTGTTCTCAGTGAATATCTGGAGTCGCTCATAGTACTCCTCCGTGCTGTACACCCTGTTGTGCTGTACATAAGGGGTTACTGCTGTTAATATTGCTACATAGTCTGTATATTTAAGATAAATTATGGGCATACATGAGTAGTGATCAGCTTCTACGGTTGCAATCATGTAGCTCGCACTTGTAGGTAACTTCCTCTCATAACCATATAGGCCTACTGTACACTGTTACACAACGTTTGATTGATATAACTGATACTTAACTTACCTGTGCCATCCATGACTTGAAGTGAAACTCGTCTGAAAACAATTCATTGTCAAAATGTAGCCAATGTAATACAGATAATTAAACAATGAGAACTTAACAAATGTAACGCCATGTTAGATTATGAAAGAAAAAAGCTTTGTAAAAAAGCTTTGTAAACACCAACGTAGTAGCCTACTGTAAATAAAATAATTGTACTGTAAACAAAAAAACCGTACGATCACAGCAGCTTACCTTCTTCAGACGACAGGTGAAAAGCTGAAGCTGCCGACAGCAAAGCAAACAAAAGCAAAAAAGTGTTCATCATGATCGCTTATAGCTGAAGTCGGTGCAACAGCTGAGCCAGTGAAAGTGAAGTGAGGTAGATAAGTCACGAGGTGAACTGCTGCTGCCTGTTCGAATTCCAATAGGCTACTGACAAAAATAAATGTCAGTGAATAAACCCATAGGCCAACTGTATTGTCTTCCTTTTAGGCTAGGGTCACCCCTGGATTCCTGCAGTTTTACCGGAGTTTTGAAATTCCCCTCGTCCCATCCCGACCCGAATTTTAACCCATTCTTATCTGTTAACCCTCATTTGGGCTATTTTGAGCGTTGCCATTGCCTACTGTAGCCTATAGGCTATCGCGTAAATAACATTCGGTTTAATTTATCTTTTTTTCATCTTAATTAGTTAAATTATATATTTTACATTCATTTTCGAAACCACAAGAGACTTGTAATAACTTCAAAATACTGTTGTGTTTGGGGTTTTGTTTTGGATTTCCTTTCTCTTTTGGTTCTGTCTTGTGTCGGTATCCTTTCTCCCTGGTCTTGTAGTGTTCTGTTTCCTGTTTTATTTTGAAGTCTGGTTTTTGTCTCGCCCATAGACTGTATATAACGGTCTATGGTCTCGCCTCACTTCTAGTTTTAGGCTATGTCTTCCCACTCTTGTGATTACCTGATATTTTCCACCTGATTCCCTGCCCTCTTGTCACCTGCCTTTGGTTACCTCCTTACCCTGTGTATATAATGTCTGTGCTTCCCTTGTATCTGGTCAGATTCTTTTGCCCAGCCTGTTTGTCTTGTCCGTGTGAAGCCTGTGTTCCTGTCGGTTGCTGTCTTGTCGTCTCGACCTGTGTCCCCTACCGCATTTTCCCGTTGGATTTTTTTTTTCCTCCGTGAGTTTTTGCTTCCCTGTATTCCCGATTATTCCCTTTCGATTTTTTTCCCTGTGCGTTTTCCAGCCCTTGTGCTCCGGCTTTTGGTTTTTCCATGCTCCCTGTATTTAATTTTTTTTTTTTTGTGTGTGTTTTGCTTGGACTTTGTTGCTCTGCTTTTTTGTTATTAAAAGCTTGTTCAGCACTCCCATACTCTGCATTTGGGTCCTCCTTCATGCCAAACTGTCACAAATACCCTAGTTTTAAGGTATAGTAAGGTGCTAATGGTCAAATTGTGCATGTCTACGTTAGGTCAGTTGGTTATTTTAAAGGCTAATGGTTGTAAAGGCTACTTCCCACCCCCCCATAAATAACTAAACTAAGTAGCCTAAACTGTGCAGAAAAGTGTAATATTAAGCCTTAATTATCAAATGTACACTGACCAGTTGCTCTATAAATCAACCAGCTAATACTCCCTTTTAAAAGCCTTATTTGTAAAAATAATATATTTTAACATAGGCAACTAAGGTTTGGGTGTAAATCAAACTGTAATAATGATTTGGCTTAAAGGAAACGTTTAAGGACCAATGTTCTACCAACTTATCATAGTGATTGTAAGGACGGATAAGCCTATTAACTGGGCAACAGACCTGGCAGCCCAAAAAGGAGCAGATTCACTGTTTGAACTATAAAAGTATAAAATCAAAGCGGTTACTTTGAATTTATATTGTGGTTACATAATCCTAAAGTTTTTTTAATCAAACTGTCTCAAACTAATTGAAACAAAGACAACCTGTGCCAGGTATTATTCCAGAAGGAGTGGTTTGAATCTGGGCATGTAATAAGGGAGGGAGGGTCAATGATGTTTTCACTGGGAAAGGTTAATCCAGCCAATATTTATATCATAGATTGACATTAAAATATATGCAAAATGAATACAAAGAGATAACATACCGTTGCTTTAATTGCTACCTCCAGACCTGAAATTGGCTGATTTTCAAATTGTGAAACTCATCGGCCCGAACTATGTGTCCATGTTTTTTCACATGTAACTGCTACATGTATCAAATGTAAATTTTTTTGCAGGCTTATGCATTTGTGAAAACTGTCAATTCTGAATATGACTGTGTTGTTGTAGATACAGCTGATATGTTACACTTTTGTCCACTACATCATGGCTTGCTAGGACAGAGAGATGCTGGTGATGTTAAATACTTTCAGATTATATTTTATTTCATTCCGAGAGAGCATGATGCCGACTGATAGATGATCTACAAAAACACTTGAGACAAAATGCCCCTGATATAAAATGGATTTATTAGCAAGAGGTAACTTGGAAACATATTTATGTTTATTTGTTGTTATTATCACCATCATATAGTTTCTTTTGTTGTCATTTCATTTTGTTTTCTTACAAAACTGGGAATATTTCTGAAGGTGTGGTAACATGAGGGTTGAAAGATAATTTTCATACCACTGGGTATTGCTAACAGCAAAATGTTTATTTGTTTATATACCTTATAAGAGTATGTGCATGTATAAGTGTATACAGTATAAGTATATAGTATTATTCTGTTTGTGAAGGTGTTGCATGCCTGCCACATGAGCTTCAAAAGTGTACTGTACATACATAGTAAAAATACATACAAATATTCACAGAATAAGCACTACATTACTATATTCCTGCTAACAGAAATGGTTATAGCCAGGATTACAGTATAAATGCAAAACACTTTGAAGTTGTTTCCTACCTCTAAGTCATGGTTTCCACACTGTTGTAGCATTTTGTGTTTAAGCTTGAGTACCAACTCTTTTTTTTGTTGAAAGGATTACACTGTTCCACATTGAGAAATATGCAGGGTTGCATGTACAAAATGTACAGCACATCTCAGTGAGGTGAATTAACAACGTACAAAATACTTTCCCATGTTCATATAAAGAGCAGGTTACTCTCTCTTATACTACTACAAAAATAGTGTTTGAATGCTGCAGGCAGAGGTCATTCACATACGTTTTTATCATAGTTTTAGTAAACAGCAATGCATATAACAGAGTGATATACAGTCACGTTCCACAATCACTGGAACAGCAAAAAAGGACAGATTGTCTTTTAATTACAGAAGAGCAACCACCTTTTACTCTACAGAAGTATTGTCAAAAACCTGAAGTACAACACTTTTCACTGAATGTGATATTTTTTTATGAGTTGAACTAAAAACCAGGAAACATCAAATTTGAACATAGATATAACTCACTGTATTGGTGTGTTTTTAAGTGTAACTGTAAATTCAGATGACTCATGCGTCACCTTAAGTCACAGCAATCTAAAGAGATGCAACCTTTTTTTGTGATTTACTGTGTGTTGTCACACAGCTTTTAAGAAATTAGATAAAATATAGTGAGGTGAGTTTGTGCACCTTGTGTGACAAAAGGCTAAAAAGAAATGAGTTAATGGAGATGTGTCTTAAAACAGAGGTTCCTGACCCCTATGGACCATTCCTGGCCCTTGGAAAATCTGCTACAGGGGAGCATAGAAATGGTATGATTCTCTGAAAAAAACCTTAATAATTATAAAAGAATGTCTGTCCTGCATTTTTCATCAGCTCCAGTCACACTCTCACCAACAATATTTGTAGCTGTGCTAGCAGCATGGCTCTAGAGATGGCAATGCTCATCAGTCTGTCACCACCACTTTGAGCCAGACGGAAATATTTCAACTACTGAATTACATTGAAAATTGGTACGAATATTCACAGTTCCTGGAGGATGAAGCCTACTGACTTTAGTGCCCTTTTCACTTTTTCTCTAATGCCACCATAAAGTTTACACATTTGTTTTTCAAGTGAAAAGTCAACAACTGTTAAAAGAAGACTTTGGTAATCCCTTGACTTTTCATTTAGGGCCCTATTCAGGTCAAAATTTTAATTGGTCCAATACTTTATGATCAAATACTTGCATAATTAAACATACTTTTTGTTTAGTGCTCCCACTCAGGATGAATTATGATAACTTTGGTGATCCCTTGACTTTTCATCTAAGTAAAGCCTCAGAAAGCTGCTAGCCTGGCAGTAGACTCTTAGCCGTGTTCATTAAAGGAATTCATGAGTATGTGAGGTAACCTTTCTGTCAACAGCACATTGAGCACTTATTCAGTATTAGTAGTTTAATTGTTTTTTTTCCCTTCAGGTTTCATCCCAATGGACTGGTCCACTATAACACTGTCAATATAAAAGCGGTTGGGAACCTCTGACTTCAGAGTAGTGTGCAGAAATTAAGAAACAAATCCCTCTTGTTTTGGTTGTGGAAGCACAAAGACAGTTATGCTTCAGGTACCTCACTGTCATCTCCACTGATCATCGTTCCATATCTTTAAATGAAGTGCTTCTCCATACTTTTTTCACCTGATTTGATGCAGTTACATTTTTACAATGCTACATTGGTTGCAGAGAAACTCAGTCATCGATAAAACTCAAGCAACGGGCGGCAGCACTAGTGCTCAGAAAGTGCAAAGTCAAAACATTATGAAATGATGCAAAATAATGTCATTGGTCACTAAGAAAACACAGTTTTGTGCAACCTAAGGGACCTCTGTTATTATGCTTGAAATACCCCAAAAGAAAAAAAAAACAAAGCAGGTAGCATCATGGCAACGGTAACAAACAACCTTAAATATCTACTGTACAGAAGAGCAAATATCTTAAACATGTACAACTATACAAAAGTTGATGTGTATGTTAACTGGTGTGTAATACTAACAGAGAAAAAAATGTGGAGGATGAACTTCCCCATCAGTTGGACACTTTAGGCTCAATTCTGAGTGAGGCTTCATACATGCTTTCTTCATCCAGAACAAAGCTATTGTCCAGTAGATACTGGGTTACCTGGAACATTAAAAAAAAAAAAAAAAAGGTTAAGAAAATCAAGTTAAAGATTTTTTTTAAATTGAAATGAATTATTACACTTTTCAAACAATACTAAACAGCTAAGGCAGCCACTATTGTTCATTGTCTACATCAGTGGTTCCCAACCTTTATGGTTCATGACCCCTTTAGCAACACTATGTAACTTTTCCCGCTTTGGTCCCCCTACAGGTTGAAAGCAGAACTGTCCCATTATGTCTCATTGGAACTACAGATCCGCTACCCGATCTGGCAAACTTGCATAGTGCGCTTATAGCCGGTAGAGAGCCGCAAAGTGAATGCAGAAGTGCCGTTCAACTTGTTACGATTTGATGAACCACTAAAACGATTTTTGGAAACATTATTTTAACTTACAAAAAGTTCTCTAGTCTTGCTTTAAATAAAGCATTGACTATGCATCTCAGCTTTCCTTTAGGGTGTCACAAGACAGAATGATTGCGCACCACCTGTATACAGTTTTGGTATTCATTTACCTTTGGTTGCAGGTCAATCTTATATGCTGTTTGCTGAAACTGCCTGATTTCTCTGATGATGTGAGAAATCTGTAAAACATGAGAAATAGGATTTTAATTTATGACAGTAAAACACACACTTGCACTAAGTGTCAACAGGACACTAAAAATCTTACCATTCTCATCTTCGAGAAGTTGACCAAGTTGTCTTCGGTGTAGTTTGGTGTTCCCTCCTCAATGAAAGCCAGGTCTGTGAGGTACATCCCCAGATAGGGCACACAGGGAGGATCACAGCTGGTGGGAAACACACACACACACACACACACACACACATCATTCATCATTCACATCATTCACTAGCACTGCACGCTTGCTGTATTGATCCAGTACAAAACTATGTCCTTGAACTAAACTCACTTCTTCAAAGCCTCTCTCAGGTTTTTGAACCTTCCTTCTGATGAGACAAGCTTCTGCAGCTTGTCAATCAATCCTTTTGTCTGGAAGAAAAAAGGTTATCAATAACACAGTGAATGATAACTCTAAGCACATTAGGAGGAAAAGGCTTAACACACAATACATAGTCAGATACACACTTGCTTGGAAACCTTGAGCCAGGTCTTCTTGAGGCGGAAAACAGAGCTGCGGTTGAGGGAGGAGGTGATCTCGAGCACTGCGTTATAGTTGTGGAGACAGCGACAGATGTCGGCTACAGCCACCCATTTCTCTATAACCGCCACTCGTGTGACCACATCCTCACAGCGCAGGATCTCTGTGGCAATGAGGTTGCTTATCTTGCAGAGGAAAGAGAGAAATAAATGGTTAATTATAATTATTTGACAATCACTAAAAGTTACAGAAGACACGTTGATTAAGAGGTTTGTTGATTAAAACATACATCATTGAAATGCTTTGTTGTTCTCATGATGTACGGCGTCTTTTCATTTTTGTCATTCTTCATCCAACCTTGTCCAAAGAATTCCCTGGTAACAGATTAACAAAAAGAAAAACACTGAATTGGTCTGTGTGGTCTTCTTGGCCACAGACATGTACAGCTGAGATGTGTGATGGCACTCACTCATATGGAATGACCTTAAACACCAGGTGGTCCAGCAGAGTGAGCTGTTCTGCGATTTCTAATGCAGAGTGGCACTCAAAGGGCTCAACCTTTCCTTCTCCCATCTAGGAAAAAGAAAACAGCAAGGAAGTTATTAAATCTGTACCAGGCAACCTAGCACAAAGCGGCATGTTAGTAAAAAAGTAGCTCATGTGTGATTGCTTTCTTCCAAAGCGCAACAAGATTTGTCCAGTTTTCTTTAGACTTAGCAATGCTTTACTGATTTAGATTTTTCATTTTCTCTGGGTAGAGGACTGTATATTCAAAACCTTAGAATTTCACTGCAAGTGTGATCAGATATTAAGGAAAACATGCCAAGTTAAAATACTATCTTTTCTGCTATTGGCAGTATTTTCTCCTTTTGTAATTTCCGTTCCATGACAGAATTTCTGTTTGTGTTTTGGCCTGTGTGTTGTTATCGACTGCCTAGTTTGACAGCCAGGCCGGGTTGCCAGATATACCTGAAAAAACGTAAACCCAGTGCGCTACAGCTGTAATGTTAGTACAGCCATGAAAGCAGCAAAAAACCGGACAGGATCAACGGAGATAGATTCTACCCAACCTAAAAAAACGGCATGTTTCTAACAGTTGCGTGACCAGAGACGTAACAAACCCCGGGTAAATATTGGAGACGTATTTGAAAGATTGAGACAGTTTAGAGCCCAAAAGGACGAAAAGTTGGCTAATTTCTTCCTGAACAGGTAAGCATTAGCTTTGAACATTTGTGTACTCACCTTGAACTATATAGCTAGTACCTGAGTTGTTCACACACTCGCAAAAACAACTGAGACACGGCCAGTAAAGTGATCCCGACTGGTCCTGGCTAACGGCGCTATGCTAACCCTGCTAACTGCTAACGTTACCGGAGGACCAGGCAAGCGGGCCACAGCTGTCACCGACAGCAGTCAGACCTTTTAAGCCAAGAGAGGGGGCTGTAAATTGGAAAGAGAGGACCGTGAGTTAGCAGTGTGTTTAGCGATTGTTGCCGTAATTCTAAGCCAGTAAAGTGTGTATTTCAGTTGGGTGACAAAGGACGGCAAGGTTGTAGAATTTTTATTGGTTCCTACTGTAATTGTTATCCGAGGAAGTGTGTCTGTCTGGTTTGTGGAGAGGACGGCAATGTTGTTGTATTTTTAACGGTTCCTACTGTAATTCTAAGCCGAGGAAGTGTGTCTGTTAGTTGGGAATATAGCGCCGCATGAGCCCAAGCTTTTATGACTGTCATATTACCAGCATCTAACGTTAGCTACTCCGCTGTGCTTTGAAGTAATGTCTTGCTATGTGAGACAAGCATCTAGCAACACTGTTGTGGCTGCTGCAGTCTCAGCCTGTCAACCAACGTGAACTTCGAGTCTGGGGAGGAGGGGGTGGGCGAGAACACTCTCTCCAGTATTTTGAATTTGTACTGCAGTATTTTAAACACTAGCTGTCAGTATTACATGTTGCACCTTTAATGTTGGTAGAGCTGAAATGTCGTGTTGAGTAATTAGATTGGCTGAGATAGTTTCAATAATTAATCAAGAAACTTTTTTTTGTTGGCAAAAATGCCACAGATTCTCTGGTTCCAGCTTCTCAAATGTGAATATTTCTTGGTCTTCTTAGTCTTCTTTAGATTTTGGACTGTTGGTTGGTAAAAAAGGCATTTGGAGATGCATCCTTTTACTCTTGGAAATCAGCCATTTTATAGACCGAGCAAATAACCGATACAGAAAATAATTAATTGTTACAGCCCTAGATGAGGTGCTCTTCTCCATCAAAGCCCCACATTGGGCTTTTGCTTGACCTGTATAAATGTGGATATATTTGAATATTTTTGTTACAATCTTGCCTCCTGCGGCTTTTAAAACTGCTCCACACTAAACATTTATTAACAGCAGTTGACTTCACTCACCAGTTGTGTCACGTCTTCAAGGGTGATCTGATTGTCACTGTGATCTTCCTGAGTTAGAGTCCTGACAGACAGTAAGAGAAGGTCAAGCTCTATAGTACGTAGCTACAGTATAATACATAATTTCAAATGTGTTTAATAAATTGTAGTCACACAAACAGTACCTGATTATGTTGGCTGCTGCTTTCCTCTCCTGGGTCAACAGCTCGGGGTCATGCATCACCTCTTCCAGGAAGACAATAACTTTTGTCTTCAGCTCATTGTTACTCTCAAAGTCCTAGAGAGGGATAGACAGCACATGTACAGGTGGCTTGAAAACTATTGTGTAATTACTTAAATCATCAATCATCAACTTGTGATATTCTTTGTGTTAAAATGTGTTCTACTCTGTAGTGAACCAACTTTTGCTTAGCTTTCTTGTCTACTTCTTCATCTGTTATTGACAAAAAGGGACTTTTAACAGTCTCCAAGGAAAGAGCTCTCTGTGCAATATATAACTAGGTGGAACGTATGCAATTTTGCATACAATGAAAACGTGTTCTGCATACCATGTTACCAAAGATACATGAGATGATGCACAATTATATAATTCTTCACGGTTGAGCAGCTATTTTTTGGGATCGGCCAAAGGCATCCTGGGACATGCTTGAAATCACTACATTTCCGAGAAATATTCATTTTTATTTAATTTCATATTATTATTATTATTATTCAGTACTTTGTACTGATTGGATGATGGAAATCAAGTTTTATGTTTAGACAAAATACATAATTGTTTCTCCAGTTACACATACGTATAAAGAAATTGAAACATTTTGTGTAAAATTCGAGTGTCCCTGCTACAAAAGCCGATTTACAGAATCAATGTGAAAAGAGGAAATGAATCAGTATATTATACGTAAACAAATCCAGTGTTAATATGGCAGTGGTTAGCAGGTTAAGTGTGTGGAGTGTTTACCGGAGAGTGTTTGGACACCCAGTGCCTCAGGACGTTCAAAACTCTGTTGGTCGCTGCTCGTCTGATCACAAATTCTTTGTCTCCATTTCTCTGATCTGTTGGGAAGCCTGCAGGAAACATATCAACAACAACAACCGCCAAGTTTTTACATAAAGCTCTCATCACTATGATACATACAGCTTTGGCAAAGAGCAACAAAATTTGGAGAATCCATACACTGTAGATAATGGCTGTGAAATTTACAGTTATTTACTTCACAGATTTCACAGTACACAACTGCATATGATTTTTACAGTAGAATGCTGTAAAGTCAACCGTGTTGACATGACAAAATCACAGTAGTCTAAATTTTACAGTTGAAATTACAGTAGTCAAAGCATTACTGTAAAAAAAATCACAATATAGCCACTACAGTACTGTAAAGAGTAAAGTAAACTACTGTATTTTTACTTTTTTTGAATTCTGCCCAGCAACATATTTGTGCCAGTCGACAAAGGAAGGAAAAAAGTTGCCAGTCTACAAAGGGTTAGGATGGAGACTGCTTCATTGCTGCTGTCAAACCCATGGTAAGCACTATTTCATTTTAACGTATGCTAGCTAACGTTAATATAAATATTTCTACGTTTTTGCATGTGGAAATTGGTGTTCATCTGACAAATAACAAGATGTAACGCTAGATAGTGTTGAGTTATAAAAAGTTGATTTTGAAAACATTTCTGTTTATGTATGATGTTTCAGTTTAGGATAATATGCATTTTGTCTTTGTGAAGAGGTCAAGACTGCCCTACTGTCTCTCACCTTCCCCTTCTCTTCCTCTGTCTCTAAAGAATTGATTAGGTCATATCTATCATTTAGCATACATGAGGAAACTCATTGTCCCCACTGGAAAGGTAACTGTTGTTCCTGCCTTTTGGGAACCGCTCCTGCTAGGCCAGACTTGACTAAGAACAAAGGATATGCATATCCCAGTAAACGTGAATAGAATTTGCACTACCATGATAAAAGACCTTTACCTGTGACCTGGAGTAAACCTGACAATTCAGAGGTGGGACTTGATCTTGAGAAAACATCTGACCAATAGGGAAAGATTTAATTTGAGGAACCACCCTCAACTTCTTTGGGATAAAATGGGACGTGGTGATGATTTCGGGACTGATTTCATGTGACTCCATCAGGGAGAAGCATGGATCAAGTCCGCTGTCAGCTGCAGTGTTATCATGTCATGCAATTGTTTTGTATTTTACAGTGAATACATAAAATACTGTAAGGTAAGTTTACTGTAAAAATAATTCACAGTAACTTACTGGCCAATTGTTGCCTGTAAGTTACAGTTTGTTACAGTGTACATCTAATATCAGTTGACCTAATGTGGGGCAATTCTTGGCCGCCTGGTTATGTTAATCTGTAAATGAAACTTAACTGTAACTGAAAGAGCTTAGGCCTAACGGAATAGTGAATAGGCGTGTGTACCAGTACTGGCTAGGGACATCCGCCGATATTTTTCCTTTGTGGGTGTGCCCTCATTGGCTCCAGCTGTAGCAATAGCAAAGGCAGAGGCAGCAGACAGGGCACTGCGATTGTTGTCCAGCTCTCGACACGAGGACATTACCATGCCGTTGTTGTAGGAAAACAGGGAGAACTCTACAGAGAAGCAAAGATGAAAAGAAAATAACTGGCAAGGGCTTGATTTTGATGGTTAGTTTAAGGAGGGACAAAACACATTATGTGTAACTCAAAATGTACAGAAAATTATTATTTATATTACTGAGTGTAACTGAATATATATAGACTGCAGAATGACCTGCTTTTGTTACACAAGCGTCCACTGGGGGGCACTACAGGCCAAGACAACAGTTTCCTCAGACTTTCCATTACAAGAGGCTTTGATATTCAAGATGGTTGCAGCTAAATATAGCCACCAAATATCAGCATAACAGAGGAATCAACAGATTCTCTGCAGTCTGCTATGTTTAAACATAGACAGATCATAAGCAGCTAAGAACTCTACAGCATGTGAGACACTCGCTGCTTCGCAATTTCATTTAACTCTTTAGTTCAGATGATAGATTCCTCTCAAATATATTGTGTGATTTTGATAGATTTAGAAATCACAGATAATCTTGGCTGCAGTGAAAAAGCCTCATTAGTGGGGGCGGAAGGGAAAACACGCTCCTAGTTGCTATGAAACAAGTTTCCCTAACACCTACTGAGGCCAAGCATTGGCTTTCCCCACATGATCATAACCATCAACCAATTTACATTTGATACGAATTACGCTTCACAGTGGCAAGTTTTTGTTTTCTTTAAACAAAGTCATTGCTCAAATTTCCATTTGAAATAATGAATCCACAATACAGTTGGTTGGTTGCATCTCCCTCTGACTTTTAAATGTTCTATTATGAAATAGACAGTAAAATAAAGGCTTTTTTTTATTATACTTAATTGAATTCCTGACCCCAAAGAGCACCTTCAATCATCTGACTGAACTTCCTGAGCACCCTGGACCTTGTTGTCTTGCCTACATACAGTAAACTTTGGCCTTTTTTTTCTCCAAATCTATTTCAGCTTTGTTTTATTATGTAGTCTGTTACTGTGGTCAAATAAAATGTGTAGAGGGCTCAAATGAATGTGGAACTGGCTGGTACACTGGATTTGTGGCATGTTATGTTACTGGAAAGGTTTAGGACACCATGTACCTGAGGAGTTTTTGCATTTGATGTTTTTTGGGGTGGTTGGTGATTTGATAGGAGAAGCTTCTGGGTCCCCGTCGTCACTCTGGTTTTGATCAATGTCACTTTCTTCTCGTACAGAGTGATCTGTATCATAAGACATCACACAGATCAATAAAAACATCATTCCTACAAATCAAAATTGGAATAATTTGCTGATGATCTTGCTGACCTACCTTGTTTGCTCACTAAGGTATCCTCCACCTTGTCCCTCTTTTCTTCTCCCTCATCAGGGATTTTGCCTGAAGTAGGGCTGGACACGTACAGTTTATTGATGTCCAAGGTGGTCTTGCTGAATGGGGACATGGATGAGTACATGCTTGCATAGCCATTTGAGGAGCAGCTGAGGGCAGCAAGGTCAAGAGCTTTGCCCCCAGTGATGATAGGGATGTTGAGGGAGAGCTTGCGCCGGCGGTTTGGGGATGAATTCTTGGCAATAGCAAGAGGAGGTGGGGAGGAGAACTTTCTGCTGGCCCTGGGGGAGCTGGGAGGCTCTCCATACAGGAATTTACTGTTCTGGCTGCTGGCAAAGAACAACTCCAGGGACCTGCATCAAGGGAGGATAAATGCATTTGAATTTAGGATATAGGAATATGTTTCCTTGATATGTGGAAAATATTCTCTATGAGCTTAGCTAAATACACAACATCTCCTAAATAATTCATGCAAACCAAGTTAGCACAGCAACCAGTAGTCACATTGTCTTAAAGCAGGATACAAGCTGCAGTGTTGCAGAAAACCTCTCCCACTCCCTGCCACCCTCCTGGCGACCTCACGGGTTCCCATAAATAGCACAGCGAGTGATTGTGCGCATGGCCACTTCTGACACAAGCAGCCAAGTGTAGGTGTCTCACACAGTGACATGACAAGCGCCACGGGAGAGCATGCTGCAGGGCGTGGGCATGGGGAGCGCCCGGTGATCTGAACCCCACAGTGGGGCCCTCACTCTAGGCCTGTGGAGCAGCGAGTTAGCCCCACTGCAACACTCCGTCAATATTTCACACTATGGATCTTTTGCAGACAAGGAGAGAGGGAGGGAGGGGAGGAAGGGAAGGGAAGGGAAGGGTGGGGTCCTGCAGCATCAATGTTGGTTGCCATAGAGCGACAGAGCCCGGTTGAGACACTCCCAGGCAGGCAAGAGAGACTGGACCCAATTATTGCTTTCAACCACTGAACACATGCATAAATATACACACACCAACACACATGCGCACACACATGTGCACATACACACACACACACACACACACACACACACACACACACACACACACACACACACACACACACACACACACACACACAGGAATCCCTAAGCATCATAAGCAACAAACTCCCCAAATGCACACACAAAGCTTCGTAAATCACTGGACTTAGTGTCACATTCAGTGTGTGAACACTAATTCTGTCACATCTTCTTTGCAAGAGCTGCTAGACAGTGGCCTGAACATGTATTGCCTTCATAATTGAAGTGAGATTCCTCAGGTGAAACTTTCCTTCTTTCCTGCACGATTAATTGTTAAAAAATCGCGATCTTGATTCACCCGGTTCACAATTTATTTTATAAATAAATCAAATTTTTTAAAAAAAGCCGACTGCATCACAAATACTACTACTTTCTTCTGTGAGTTTTAAACATAGATTGTATAAAATAGGTTTTAATGCTCTCCCTTCTCTTCATAGAGGCCTTTATGTTTACAGGCTCGTGGTGATGAGCAATGTGCTATAGGTGCCAAAAATAAATCTGTGTTTGCTTAATCATGATTCATGTGTTCCGTAAACATTACACTTCGTGAAAAAGACATCGTGGCAGGCAATTGTGATATCAATTCTAAGCAAAAAAATCATGATTCATATTTTTCCCCAAATCGTGCAGGCCTACTTCTGGCTAAAAAAACAGTAAGAAATAAGTCATTTAGTTGCAGTAAAACCTAAAAATTCAACCTGCAAGCTCCTTGGCTCCTGCACATGCCTTGCATTGATGAGAGGACAACAAATAGATCAATCTCATATTTATGCAGCACGTTAAGTCTGGCCAGTGTATCAAATACTGTGAGATGTGTTTGTCTATTGTTACAGCAGTGCCATCAACAACTTTACAACATTCAAATCTGTCCACGTGTAACGTGACTCACCGAGCAGGGATTGCACTGATGGGCTTCTTGTAGATGGTGATGAGCTTGTCTAGCACCACATCAGCTGTGGTGAACACACGATATGAGTGCAGAAAGGTGTTGAGGAAGTCAATGGAGAGGAAACGAAGGTCAGTCAGTCTCTCCAGCAGGCGCTCAACACTGGCATAGCGGATCTGCAGCACCTTGCAGGAGTTCATCATCTTGCTGAAGCGGATGTCCACATCATCGCAATACAGACTTGAATCTGATCTGCTCAGAAAATAAAAAAGACAAACATCGAAATGAATGCAAAGGGAAAGCTGCAAAGAATTGCATATACAAAAAACAAGGCTTACTTGATCATCTGCGGCACTGTGACTTTGGAGTTGTCTTCGAAGGCATTCATCATCAGCCCATTGCAGCGGATGTTGTCTATGCACTGTGGAACGGACAACAGAAGTAAAAAGAGAGGACATAAGAACATGTTAGGGAGTTCTGTAACGTGCAGGCTTTCTGTCAACATCTTTGGCTTATTGTCTGACTGCTGGAGACAGTGATGCGTGTTGACGTGCCTGGCTGATGTCACTGGTCCATGCAGACTTCTCCTGCCTCGAGGAGGCCACCAGGATGACTGTGAATGACTGGCTCTCCTTTGGCTCCACAACAATCTTAAAGTCCAGGTGCTCCATGTCCTGGACACTCTTGTCTGATTTGGCTTTGAGGCAAACACAAAGACATAACTAGATGTCATTTTCTCTATCTCTCCCTCTAAAAATGCATACATTTCAAGTGTTTATACTGTATCTGCATTAACATCCTCATTTGACATTTATGTTGAGTCTGTATTATTTTCTAGTGGAACTGTCTGCCTTTGGAGCACATATGCAACTGTTTCAAATATGGAATATAAAATATTAATAAATTCAGGCACACAATTGTAATCCTACATTATATACATTGGCAAACCTGGTAGATTGTATGCATATCTCTGTAAGCTGCTACATGAATAAAACACTTACACTCATCATCTGTCCCTTCAGGGTCCTCCATAAGAGTGCAGTCTATAAGCGAGACTACTCCATTCTGGAAACAACATACAATATATATTTAGTGTCTTCACTCATGCTCTTACATTGCAGCTATAGCATACTGTACATTTACACTAAAAAGGTAAAGATTCATAAGTGCTATACTGTGAATTTCAGAATTAAAACATGAAAATACAGATGTGATTGTAAAAAAGGCTCATCAGCAACTCTACTGCCTATATACATTTAATTAACTACTTTTACCTTTTGATTTATATGCTGTTTATATCCCTTTGTCAAAGGGACAAGAATCAAATGCAAGGTGTCATCAACATCAGCTCTAAAACTCTTAGCAAAACACACTGAACAAGTGAACAGTCGTAGCAGAACAGTTTTCTTTCTGTATAGATTGACAAATGCACTTGAACCTTTCTTATACAGAAAACTGTTGGCCAGCTGCAGATTGGGCCACTGCCATCAACCCTTGTGTCTTTCAGCTTTTTTCTTTCTTTCTCTGATACCTGCTAACAAGTTTGCCGTATCAACTTGAAAAGTGAGGTGTGTGTGTGTGTGTGTGTGTGTGTTTGTGTATGCAGGCTTGTGTGTTTGCAGGCTTATATGAGTGTGTGTAGCTCCAGCGGTCATTGCCACTGATAAAAGCCACGACATTGCTAACCCTGTAGCTTTCATCTCAGTTAATCCGTTGAAATTAGCTCAGCGATTCAGGGTTTTTTGCGGCGCAGTAAGATTTTGATGCTTGAAATGAGGAGCAGCTCCACTGCTAGCTCAGCAGCGCAGGCACACCTTGGTGAGATGAAGCTTTCCCCCAGAACCCCTGGTGCAGATGATTAAATGCTTGGAGAAGAGAAAGCACTGCCTCTCCCCCTCCTTCTTCAGAGACAGAGAGCCTAGTCGCCCACGGGTGATCTTGCCCTTCTCGCTCATCGGCACCTGGATGAGAGACCCTGTATGTGAGAAAAGAGTGTATAAGTGGAAAAGAGATGAGGACAGGGGGTAAAAAAAGAGCAAGAGGAGCTGGCAGTGGAGGAACTGAATAAAAGAAAGAATCAATATTACATTGCTTGTCTAGCCTTCTTCTACATATGATTACATGTAGAGTCACATGAGGTACTAATGATTAAATAATGTACCATTTTGGTTTGCCCTCTCCTCATCCGTCAAGGCCTGATGGGGACGTGTGACATTTACAGTCCCAGATTCATCATCGGTTTGCCTCTGAACATTCTAATTACACTTGAAAATTAAAGCCTGTACACGTTGTTCCCCTGAGAGAGAGATATATTCTTTGTATCTCAGCATTTTCCCCTCAATACAGTGCTGATGATGTGAGATCAGGCTGTCAGACAGGTAAGGAGGGACAGGAAATCTCCCTCTCTTACAGGTTTGCTTTTCTGTGGAATTGGAGGTTTCTTTGCTGGGATTTAAAGTACAGCAGGCAGCCATTACCTTGTCTTACAAATGTCTGGCTGGTGTCAAGGAGAATCTCGCAGCCCTCTATGATCATTCGCTCTATTGCCAAGTTCTTCCTGATGTTCTCGGTCTCGCTCACTTCATCATGCATGATTCTAGGGAAAAGGAACATTTAATTATTCTCATTTAATCTATATAGGACTCAGTACCCCTCAGTAAAATCTGCGTCAGTGACTGTCCAAATTTCTAATGAAATAAATAATATGTAATAAAGTTAATGAAGTCATCTGGGTAGCCTTCAGTTATGCGGTCGTTTACAGCAAAAGGCAAGTACTTGTCCTACTTTCTTTGCCTCTTTCAACATACAGCTTGCTTTGCAGATACTGCTTTAAAAAGTATTACCTCTGCATGTTTTTACAGGTAATAAAAGAATAATTAACCTTATGTTTCTATATACAGTTAAACTTCTCCTACAAATGTTTTTGTTACTATCATTATTACGGAAAACATGATAACCAGTTTCACACTGGTAGTTTGTTAAATTATTTGCTAGATTTCTGTTAATGTATATAAATGCACAACATAAAATTTATGCCCTTTATGTCGTATAAAGTGATGTTGCTCAGTCGAGATGCCATGCAAGTCTTGACTTTATTGGAAGGGACTGTCCTCCTCTGAAAAACAATCCCATTATATACCCATATTCACATAAATTGTGGCTATTGGCTCTTGTGGTTGTAGTAATTACAACGTAAAGGAGGAAGTCAAGTATTGTAAAATGAAGAGTGACAAAGTCTACGTCTGAGTAGGTCGCGGCGGCTGGGTCAATCAAACAAAGGACTTTCATCCGAGAAACAGTTGTTCTTGTCCCATATAAAACTAAAAGTTAATGTTGTTTAAGTACTTACATAAGTTAAGTACGTAACTACATATAAGCTACGTAACATTAAACTATGTCACGTACGTAACTGGAGTTACATGACGAACGTACTTATTTTGACCCAAACCACAATCTTTTCCTAAACCTAACCAAGCAGTTTTGTTGCCTAAACCTAACCAAACAGTGACCTTTTCACAACATTAACCACATCTTAAAACTGCAATCATTATGTTTAGGTATGAGGGTGTGTTGATCTCCTCCCACGTGTAGGGGTGCTTATTTGGGAAATGCTCCTGTGGGTCGTATTAGATGATAGGAACAAATAACTTGTGGTTGAAAGAAATTGGAGGATTTGTTGATATAGACATACCTGGAAAGCTCCTCCAGCTTAGATTTGGCGTAGTCCAGACTGTTTCTCTCTACATGTTCATGGGGAGTGTGGGCCAGAAGTTCGTGGAGCGTAAGAATGTAGCGGGGAATCTACAGAGACAGAACAGATAGCAACAGTGGAGTCACACTGAAATATAAGAACTTACATGCACATGCCAACGTGCACGCACACTAATGAGAAGTAGATCAGTGGAGAGCACAAGCTACACTCATCAGCAAAATGTATTATCAACACAGCACAGCCTGCAGTAGGCCCCAGCAGAGGGGACTGTCGGGAAACTGCGTGCCTTGCCAGAAAGGAGCCATTATTAAAGCCTGAGCTCCAAAAAACAAACGCTTTTCTTAGATATGAAAAACACTACATGGCTATTCTTAGCAAAAGCAGACACATACCTGCTGTTTCTGTTCTTGATCAGTGATGCTACAGTATGGGACATCACTCAGAGAGTCATTGAGTGCTCAAGAAGGAATCGGGTCTTTGGTTGAGCCATGATGGCCAGAATAGTGCCCAGAACACATAAAATGTATAATAATGTATAATTCAAAACAAAATTCCTTGTATGTGTCCGCATACCTGGAAAATAAACCTGATTCTGAAATGGATATTTGCCAATTTGGTTACATTTATTGTTAAATCCTATATGGGATTTGCCAATTGACATATTTACCATGAGTTATGCAGACTGTGGGCTCATCTTTCATCTTCACCTTATATAATTATAGAGAAACTGAAACAGTGCATCTCAAGGTTATGCACTGCAGGTTAATTGTAAAACGGGAAATAAGTATATGATATGCTTTGAGAGCAATGCATAAAACCTGAAAATTGCTATTAACATGTATCAATAGTTGTGGAATAGAGATTAAAATGGGGGCAATTCGCTGTCCAATATAAAGATGTACTCTTGATAAGACACAATTACAAGTTACAACAGCTTTAAATATCGAGGAAACAAAACCCCATTACAGACAGCTACAACTGGGTTGTATTGGCATAGCTATAGCCAACTAGTATTATGTTGGTGAATTATACGACCCAAGGGTAACATTTCTATATGGAGGGAAAAACTTGGCCCAGAATGGCAGGGAGCGCTCAGAATTAACGCCAAAATCTGTCTCTAGGCTGCAGCTCTACAGAAAACAAATGGGTCTGCCTTTATTTCTTGTGTATATCTGTGAGACAAATGAGCTCACCTGGAACATGGGGTAGGTGAGGAAGGTCTCCAGAGTCCTCTCCTCACAGTCGGGCTTGGCCTCGTACTGCTTCAGCAACTTGTCAAAGTCTCTGTTCTGCTTGCAGTGAGCCAGGATCTGCAGGCTGTACTGGTGGTTCCTCACAAACTCCTGGTAGATATTCAGCATTGGCAGCAGGATGTCGAACAGGTCGGCTATAGAGGGATCAATACCAAGATATTTTCTGTCACAAGGACACAAACAACACTGTGGAGTAATTCAACATTCATCTTGAATCATATGACACTGAACCAGCTTCATGATGGTCACATTATGAAAACAGTCATGAAATGAAAATATTTCTTACCCAGCACTAATGTTGGCCAGCTTGCTATTCTGGCTTTTAGACCTTGGTAAAATATCTGATGTAGAAACATGATAGTTTCACTGACAAATAAAGAAAGAAACAAGGATTAACTTTTCAAACAAATACAGAGTTTGTATTTATAATTTTGCCAAAATTCTGTGAAGTTGTGATTAAAGAAAGCCCTGACACCAGACAGTGTGTAAGAGAGCATGGGTGTGCAGGTTTTGAGCATGAATGTGCTTGGATGAGTGTGTGGGTGGATTTTGAATGGGCCAATAGGGGTGTGTGTAGGTTACTGTCTTCACTGTAATGCATGTGTGTTTGGCATAGATCTGTCTACTGTGACACAAAACTCAATCTGGAACCTTGGACTGAATATAAGAGAATCCTAAATAATCCAATAGACTACATATAGCTTGTACAGCTCATATTTTTCCCATTTCGGATCTTTCTTCATAGGAATTTTGTTTATATTGAGGTTAAAATAGAATGTCACTAAGTCGTATAACCTTTACAACTTTTTTTACTGCAGAAGTAGACACTTAAGAAATACATTGTATGTATTCTTGAGATCGTCTTCCTCCATCTCCTTCCTTAAAAACGTTTGAAAAGGTGATTTGTGATTTTACATTTGCACTGTTTACATATATTTTGCTAGCTAGTAGTCTTCTTAGTTTCTATTACTTCCACCAATTGGCGTTCAGTGGAAACAAATCAAGCTTCCCCTCACAATAACATTGCTCCATAATGCTACTAGTGTTAAGAAAGAAAAAAAACCTCCACAGATGACTATGTTTTGTAAGGCAGTTAATGGAAGTGCTCTGTGGGACAAGAGGATCCAACCTGTTGAGGAAGATGCTGCTGACATCATCGTGGGTGATGGGCGGTTTCTTGGAACTGGCTGCCATGCGGAGGGGCCTCAGGAAATTGTTCACCAGGATGTGAAGCTGCTGGACGTACTCGGCCTCTGAGTCCAACATGCTGAACACCACCTGGTTCCTCTTCCTCATGCTCTCTGCATGTGGTGAGCGGATGTAATCCTGGATGATTGTCTTCCACTTCCTCCTGCAGATCCAGCCTCGTAGGAAGCTCTGGACCTGGAATTTTAAAGGCTGTAGTCAGTTTCTTAGAATCTTAAGATATAACATTTGGCAACAAGTTTTAATTCATGTGTTTACTTTTTTGATTTTCTTGATTTCTGAGTCGTCATCTGTTGGGACGGCTGCAGGACTGTCATGAATCTTCTCGTTGTCTTTGAGCATCCCAGAGATCTGCCGCGGAGTCAACCACAAAAAAAGACTAATCATTCCCACTCACACACTTCTCACTTACTGTACCAGCATGTAAACAGAGTGACTGAGTCAACAGGACAGGAGCTGTGAGCACTGTCAACACTGAGACATTAGCCTGACTAAACTAGCTGTGTTCACTTTGCTGGTACCTCTGCATCAATACTTATTTATTTACAGTGGTCATGTAAATAGAACCAACCTGTCTTGCATGTTGACATGAGGTAATAGGCTGCTGAAAAAAAGACAGATTGGATCTGCCTTGAACTGTTTGAAGCTAAGTGTCTCCATTTACATTGTAGATGGCAAGAGAGTTAATTGACATTGCATTTCATAGAAGTGATGCAATTTAAAGCCGTGTTCATGCATATTCAGCACATAAATTGATTTCAAGCATCACATTTGCACATCAAAGTAAAATGACTATTTGATCTGAAGATTACAGCCGGGAAAGCAGCCCTATTGGAGCCATTGTTTCTGAGAGGAGATGCAAAGTGGAGTGTGGTTGGCCTGAACACGTTTCTCTCTGTGACAATGCAGTGCTTCCATTTCTGTCCTCTAACACTTCTTCATACATATGAGGCAAACATCAATAATCAGCATAATCCTTCATTTTCCCACTGGTTCAGCTTTTAGTTGCTGTGCTGGCGTGATGAGGAGTGAGTGTGCGGTGTAAGAAGAAGTGGTAATATAGTATCATTGTGCCAGTTTAGGAAGTCTATTTACAGCAGGTCTGACTGATACTGTGTGTGACTGCCACACATCCATCTATACTGTAGCTTATTTATTTACATTAAATAGTGCCTTTTTTCTATGGTTTCTAAATAGATATATCCTCAATGCACATCAGAGATCTTGACACTGCTGTAAAGAGTGAATTCAGCTAATTGTGACAAGAAGTGTTTAGATCTGACTGAGGTACGACTCTAAGAAGACGAGTTGTGATGTTTGTGGGGGAAAAAGTGTTGATTGGCAGGGGGTGTTTGCTGTTTGTATCCGTTCAAATCTGAATAATGTATTCATATTTGTCTATATCCATACTCCTCAGCGTAAATGCATCACAGTGAACATTACCTCTGACTTAAGCCTTTCAATCTCTATTTCCCCATCTTCTATCTGTTGTCGAAGTTGCTTAGCAACTGTTTTCTCTGTCTCCACAATCTGAAGCAGATGAAGATACTTCTGCATGAGAGTCTCATGCTCGTTGGCCAAGTTTCTGTAACTGTAAAACACACACACACACACACACACACACACACGGTCAGCTTGAGTAATGCATTTCACATCAGTGTATGTAGTTTCATCTGACATCAAAGCAATCAGGTTTTTCTTGTGAACAAAGCATTTTTCTGTAATTTCTTTATATTTTAACCCCACTTATGAAACCATGGCAACATCCCCTACAGACTGAGCAACCCAAGATTACTTACCGTCTAATGACTATTTCAACTTATAATTGCCATGTCTGCACATTTCACTGAAGTGTGCCTTTACCTGGCATGTGATATTGCAGCCACCCATTCATCGCAGTCCTTTACATCTTCTGTGCGTAACTCAAGCGCCTTTTGGTTTTCATGGGTAAAGTTGACAGTGAAATAGTACTAAAACAAACAAGGGAGAAAGGGTGTGGAGTTCTTGTTAGAAACAACAGGACTATCATTAACCTGACTTGTTATATGTTCTACACAGTAAGGAGCATTCGTTATTGCATACCTTCTAGATAAATCTATTATATAGGGGCTTAACTAAAGCTTTTCCACTGCATTTGTCTTTGTGTTTGTTCTACTGCCTCACTGCTGCAGACATCAAGCGGGTGATTTAAAACCACACAGGGCCTGGGGAAGCCACATCTTTCTCGCCCACCACTGCAATTGATGGAGCTCACTGAGGAAACCCTCCCCCAGCTCGGTTCCTGGGATGTCTCTGGTTCCCAGGAGGAAATGCCATAAGACATGGAGGCTGGAGCCACGGCCAATTACATAACTGTGTGAGACCTGTTTCCTAGCAACTAAAGCTCAACTGAAAATAATGTATTATTAGTATTGTTATTATTGTTATAATTATTGCTACATTAGCATTTTGAATCATTTACTATGGTTTCATAGATGATGCATGGGTCATTGACAGGGTCAGATTTTGGGGTTTTCAAATTGTGAAACATCTATTTGGAATTTTCTCGTATATACGGAGCCATTCTGCATTATGATAATTACTTTTACTTTTGATACTAATAACATTGTTGCAGATAATACTTAAGTACTTTTGCTTAAATAAATTATTTTTATACAAAACCTTTACTCATTACAGAGTATTGCTATTTTTACTAGGGTTTAAGATTTATGCTATCACTGGTGAAATTACACAATGCTGTAACTATTTGGATAAATGTAAATAGAGCAAACATTGCCTTAAATCAAATATAGTGATCCTTGGGGGTTTGCAAAGTGAGTACAAGTATGTTTACCCCACAATAAAATGTCCATAATATCTAGATAAATAGATAAACAAATAAATCTTATAAATAACTTATCTTACAATACAAATAGTACTTTCCTCATATCAAAGAAAGAATAATACATCACCTGCATTTTTAAATGCAACTTTCTTTTAATTCTAAATGTACCAGTTCTTGGGTTTATATTATATTTAAGAAGGCCTTTTTAATCAGAGCTACATATAGAATATTTTGCTTAACTAAAGTAAGCGATGATGAAACGATACCACAAGTCCCATAAGTGAAATGTAATTTTTCCCATGGACTGTTCCGGCCATGCTGAGGGAGACCAGACTCTAATCTTTGGCCTGCAGATGTTCAACAGGCGCCTATCAACCTGCAACTGATCATTATTCATGGCTGACTACTCTTCTATCTTCACATTCATTAGGTATTCATCCTACCGTCAAAGAAAATCTATTTCTGGCAGAGAGGCATGCGTGTTGTTGTAGTTTTCCCTCATGATCTCTCTAAGAGCGCAGTGAGTGTCTGGTGTGAGGCAATTTTAAGTGCACTGTCTGTTTCCTGTTTTATGTTTATGGCTGAGTCATGCACCTTTAAAAATCATTACTGATCAGAACAGAGATATATGAGATTGAAAAAGCAGTGGTAAAATGTATCATATAGATCCATAAGTATTATTTGCTCTTATATCCTAAAATCTTTTGTTATAGGGCCAAGACTCACTTGTCAGTCTTGTTGTCCTGTGGCTATAAGTGGTAAATAATTAATTAGACATGAGTGGAATAATTCTTTTGTCTTGTATAATTGCTACTGACTGATAAACAGCTCAGTTTTATTGCAGCAATACTGAAGGACTTTCCTGAATCCAATAATGAGATCTATACGGTAGTATATTCCCTGGAGCACTATGTGTTGGTTATCAATCTACTTGCATTCACTTTCATTTTAATGAGGATCTTTAGTTTGGATGTTAGCCTTCTCCATACCAACATCACCAGGTTGTCATACATCACTGGTACGTATTAGTCAGATCTTTTGATTTACAGTACAGTTTGTATTAAATCAACCATCTAGCTTTGTGTTTTATTGGTCGAAGTGCTGCTGTTTCCCAGTGTGAGCGAGCTGTGTTTTCTATAAATGGACACTGACCCCTTCAAGGTACTGCAAGGAACAAATTTCGCCCAGCTAGCGCTCGCATTAATAGGAGACATGCGAGACACTTCTATCCTCTCTGTTACCCCGCCTCTCCCAACTGCATCATTCTTTAGGATGCAAATAAAGGTTGCCATAGAAACCTCAGGCTCAAATGCATTATTATTTTCACACTATATGCATTTCAGGATAAATATAATGTAGGGATTATGGTGGATTGCTAATACGTTTGCACAAAACCATGAACCATGAATGGTTTGTTTATACTGAGTCGTAACTCTTCAGCAGCCCTTAATATCAGTCACATTAGTCATTCATTATTTGGGCACCTCTCAGTGCTTTCACTCTCAGCAAACATGATTCACAAGACAAAGCAATCAAGCATCTTCCTTTAAGTTTATTATGAATTCCGCCCATCTATGGATCAGGCTGTTCTCAGTATGTTCATGTTCACATTTATGCATTTAAAATAGCACAATGGATTGGAAACAGCACTGTTGACCAAAATAAAGAAATTATCCAAATTCTTTCAGGGTGGTTTTTTTGGGTGCCTTTAAAGCAACTGTGAGAGCACAACATTAGCCAGTGTGTTGCATTCTGCTTCGTCAGCACAAAGGCAGCTGTTCACAGGAAGAGCCAGGACTCACTTTGGACTGCAGCCCTATCAACAGAGCCAGGCACAGAGCCTGGAGAGAGGAAAGGAGAGCCAGTGGCAGTGAAGCATTATGTTCCCATTCGGTTTATTCACAATAACAATGTCAACAGACCTGTCAACCTTTCTTCTCCTCACTTTCATATTTCGCTGTGTTAAGAAGCAGCCAGAGGAGTTTTTTTAAGAATGAGTGGGTACATTATTTGCAGATCTGATTTAACAGTATCCTGCTACATGTAGTCTTAACACTGTGTGATAGAGTCTTCCTTAAAGATTTGATACCACTAATAAGAAGTGATCAAATAATTACCATCTATAATGCTAATTTTAATTTCCTGTATTAGACTGAATAATTTCATTCAGGTCATCTAGATGAGAACTGACTGATCACTGGCACCCTTCTGTTTTTGCAGCTTCAGCTGTAGTTTCATCATTTCACCACAAGATAGAAACCTTGAGGCAACAACTTATTTTTGTGTGTGCATGTTTTATTGGAAGGAGCATTAGATATATCACTCTCCACCCTAAAACGTCAAAAAGGTAATGACTGAAAGTCAAAAGCAAAATTGGTGACCAACTCGGATGCAAATGCATCATCCTGAAAATAACAGAAATCCATTTACATCCATTGCACCAACTATCCCATCAAAAATCATCAAGCTCGGGTTTGCTGCAACCTAAAGCAAAACACTGCAGAGCCCAGTGCAAGAACTGTTAATGTTAATATCATTAGGTGTAAGTGTTACCTCATCATTAATGCCATGCATGGATTACATAACGTGCAATACAGCAATCTGGTACCTCGTGCTATTTCGCTGCTGGATTTGAGGTCATCAAGCGATTGGATATAAGAAGAATACGCATAAGGAAAGCGTTTTGTTCGCGACTATATTAGTTCAAAGGCGTTTGCGGCGTAGGAGCAAATTTTACACCGTGTTGCACCTCGTCAATATATTTTAACACAATACCTGAAAAACAATAAAGCAGTGCAAGAGAGAAGGAGAGCGTATGTGCGTGTGCGTGTGTGTGTGTGTGTGTGTGTGTGTGTGTGTCTGTGTGTGCACGCGCGCCATACCTGCTTTTCCAAACACTCCTTGGCTGACTGTGAAGGTTTTGGTGAAGGCGCCCTGTCGCATATGCATCCCTCCAACAGGTATAATCCAGAGGGTCGAGAGCTGGACTCGTTCTCAAAATAAAAGAGCATATTTTGTAACAAAGCAAACCACTTTGTGTGCCATTTCGTGTTGTCTGAGCTTTTTTTGCTCAAGCACCCTCGTCTTGTACCATCCTTTTTCGCCAAAAGCCCCAGGTAGGTGACATGACCATCATTAAGTCGTATTCCCTTCTGCATTTTGATGAGAAGACTTCAGCTGCGCAAGGTGGATCGGTCGTTACATCCTTCTGAAGTCGCTCCAGGGAAAATAGAATCAAGAAAGACAAGATGTTGACTTTCTGAATGCGGACCAGCAGGCTTGTCCACTTTGTCCGACGCATTCACCGTGTTGGCATTTAAGTAAAAAGAGAGGAACGAAACGAGCAACACAAGTCCAGCATCCTAAAATCTTGTGTCATACTCCGAGCGCTTTGATGGTCCACATTATTGGATAAAAAAAAAAAGACGGAAGGGGGGATGCGGCGAAAAATAAACACTCTAAACAACGCAAGATGAGAGGGAAAGGGGTTCGGGGTTCGTCCTTTTCCTCACATGAAATCTCCGGAAAGCAGCAGGCTTGGTGCTGAGCTCGGCAGTGCTGGGTGAAGTCACATGGCGCATGCTTGGGAAAGCAGATTTCAGGACCTTGGACAAGAACGTTGAGTTTCCTTTCAAGCCTGCAGTATTAAGTAGTACTGGGGATACAAGAAGGGAAAAAATGGAGTATCACATACCTTCAAGAGAAAAAAAAATCCACTTTAGTTGAAATCAGCCATTTAACAGGCTGCTGAATAAAATGATACAATTTCCCCCCTTATTTTCTTTTTTACTGATTGTCATTCACCGTTCAGCACATTGTTTCCTGAAAAAGTAAACAATCAGTGTAGATATTTTGAGTTTTAAATCGGTTACATAAAACACAAAAAATAAGTAGTAGTAAGAGTATTTTTTTGTTATATAATATAATATCTTAGTTTAAATGCTACAATGTGTGTCTGGGCTCCACTTATTTGGTCTTTATAGAGCTTTCAACTGCATCTCACAATCTTCATCCACCTTTGTCACACATTAAGGTCAAGAATGAACTTCCATGCTAAAGTGACATATCACTAAAAATGATTCAAAGATGAGAAAAAAAGTAGTTCTTTACTCAACATAACGTACAGGGCTATTTATTGCATGTTTTACCCATTTACTACAAACCCAACTATTCACAAACACTTTACATTTTGCCATGATATTTTATGTTTTTATGTGTTTAGTGTGTTTTGTGTTTAGTTCAGTTACAACTACGAGTGTGACATGGCATTAACCATCACAATTATGCTGCGTTGCCACTAAGTAGACTATTTTCACTGAAATGGCTTACTAATCATCGAGTCTCTGCATACTGATTTTTATTCTGTGGTCACATGAATGAAAACAAGTAGGCCCTCTTCACTGCAGTCTTTTTGACACAGGTGTTAATCTAATAACATTAACAATGTCTCTGTTCTATTCAAGTGTAGTGAGCGAGCCAGCATGCACAATACCATGGCCAAACCAAAGCAGCCTTCATTCATTTGAGAAGTTACTCCTGTGCTTTTCCTACTGTGACATGTCAAAATATCTTTTATGAAAAAGGCTTATGGTTGCCTGGAAGTTGTGAAAAAACAAACAAACAGTAACACACTCTAAAAATGATTGGCTGCACTGGTATGTTCTGTATGTGACATGCAGGGTAAATAGGCTAACATTTTCAAAAACAACAGCATGGTCCTTTAAAATGTATTGTAGCTGTTTAAGATCAGTTGCTGCTGCATTTTAAAGAGTGCAGTCAGCAGCAGGAAGAAGATAGTAGAAGATAAGCTGTCCCATATTGGCTGTGTGGTATATCACAGCAGGATGTTGACTCTGGAATTCAATATAACATTGGTCAGATTTATTTTGCAGATCATGGGTTAAACTGAAAGAGAAGCACCACGCTAAATTTAAAACGTTTGAGTATTTGAGAGAAATTATACAGTATAGAAACACATAATAAAGACTTCACCTTGATGATGTAAATAAACACCATATATTAATATCTAGTAGTGTCCTTTAATACAAGGCTAAATTCCATTCAGGTGCTTTTTAGGGGCATGTATGGTTTACTATCCAAGTAAGGTCACATCTAGGTTTACCTCTAACCCCAACTGGTCGTCAGACACCGCCTACCAAGAGCCTGGGTCTGTCCGAGGTTTCTGCCTAAAAGGAAGTTTTTCCTCGCCACTGTCGCACTGTTGCTTGCTCTGGAGGAAACTACTAGAACTGTTGGGTCCTTGTAAATTCTGGAGTATGGTCTAGACCTACTCTATCTGGTCTAGACCTACTCTATCTGTAAAGTGTCTCGAGATAACTCTTGTTATGAATTGATACTATAAATATAATTGAATTGAAATTGAATTGAACCTTTTACAACACATCTTTCCTGTGTTTTTTTCAGATTTTTTTTTTAAAGATTAAATAAATAATTCCCAAACAGAAACTCACCTTCAGATTACAGAAACCCATTTAGGTTGGTCCCTTATGTTTTATGTCATCCCTTTAATATATGGTTAACCTTGGCTCTGAACACTGCATCCAGCTTTTGCAATACAGGCTGAGACAACAGCTGATAGGTGAATAGTTTAAAAGGGTAATTGCAAAAAATAAATTTGCAGCATGAGCTTGTTTTAACACCATGATGTCATGTTTGAACTGTAAGACTTGTGTGTCTCAGTGGTTACAGAGCTGCACAATAAAACATGCTCAAGCACACAGCCAATATGCCTCTTTGAGCACCCAATTTGTTTAAAAGGCACAGTCTCTAATCTGCTGCTGTCAGTCCTCCAGCTACTTCGCAGAGAGGAGATTTATTTATTACTCCATCTCTATTGTTGTCTGCACTCTCTCTGATCTTTTCTGCCGTAAACCTCTACAGGCTCTGCAGCGTCTTCCTGAACATTCCCTTTTTTCTTCAATTAGTCACTCACTGGTTAGATATTAACCAAATATTTAAACAGGTGGTCAGTGAAACCCTGGGTGAGATGTAGAGAAATTATTTGTTTTGTAATAAACTGATGCAATGTCAGCCACCTATGCTGTGACTGAGCAATTGACACTGCCAAGTTTTGAATAGATTTGCATTGACACACATATGAGAGGCTGATAACACTGAGGGTGTTTTTGGTCTGCACTGTGTGAGCCAAGGTGCAACACAACAGGGCTGTTATGATTAATGTGGGGATTTTCAGTCCATCCTGCTCTGTGGATTGTTTCAGATGTATCTGAAAGTAACGCTTACTATGTAGATACTCCAATGAATTTGTGTTATCTGAATCAGCAGCACCTCAGTTGCTTTTATCAAACTGAGGCTCACAGCATCTTTGCTGAAGCAAACAACTCACAGAGAAGGGAGGGTGTGGGTTATTCATGAGTGTCAATAATGACTGGTAAGGGTGTATTTCTGTTCAACAAGAAGAGCTGACATCTGTGCTGGTCACTTTTCCAACATGACGATTTTCCCCCATAACTGATCATTACATTTGTTATAGTGCATTAATACAAACAATTTAAATCAAAATGTGTTTTTGTATTCTGATGAAATAGTAAAGTTAAACTGGAGCTGCAATTAGCAATTAAATGCAAAACAGTTGTGAAAAATGCTGAGCCGTAGGTGACATTTTCAATTGTTATCCAACCAAGACACTTGAATAATAATAATAATACTATTATTATTATTATTATTATTATTATTATATAAAAAATATAAAATTATTTCATATTTTTTATATATGAAATTATATAAAATAGACAAAAGCAGCATATTTGAGAATCAGGTACCATCAAATATATTCCATATTTTACTTAATAAATGACTGAAATGGTTAATCGATTCTCTAAATTAATGTTAACTGTACGTTCTGTATCTACCAATTAATACATCAACTTATAGTTACAGTAGTCATTAATGTGGAATGTGGAAATCCACACTATGAATGGCTTTTGAATCCTTTTGGACACTTTTATTCATTAAAATGGGAAATGTATTTATTGTCCAGGTCATTAAAAGGTAAGTGCACTTACTAACAGAAATGTAATTTTAAATTGTTACATACACACAAAATAAAATATTACGTCCAATTTAATTTGATTTAAAAATGATTTCACATACGGAAACCCAAATCTTTGGTATAAGCTCAAACGTGTCATCCACATCCACATGCATGACATCTGGTCAGATATGTGAACCAAGAGAATAAGAAAACAATTCTGTGTGTGTGTGTGTGTGTGTGTGTGTGTGTGTGTGTGTGTGTGTGTGTGTGTGTGTGTGTGTGTGTGTGTGTGTGTCAAATGGTGTTTTCTGTAACAGCTCGTAGTGCTGTCAGTGTTCAGCAGAGGATGCTGCTGTGGTGTCCTTGTCCTTCCCTGAGCTGCCTATGAAAAGGCTCCAGTCCTAATTACATGATCCACCAGGCTTCTAATTCGACATACTCCTCTCAAATGACATTTACTAATTACTCCTTCCTTTTTTAGAAACAGCGTTCTGGATTTGATCCAGGCTCCCTCATGCTCATTGTCATGTAGGAACAAATAAGTTGGCTGTTGTGGCAGTCACAGTCTATTTAATTGAAAGTGAGTAAGCAAAGATAAAAGCAGACAAATCCCTTTAAAGCATGATGTTGTGTTAAACAATGTGGATTATCCGTAAAGAGGAATTAAATAAAAACAGAGAGATGGGGGTCCCAACAAAGCAGAGTAATCAGAGCCCATACAACTTCTTCAAAGAGAGCAACCAAAATGTTGTTCCCAGTGATGCTCCAGCCATATGTGCACAGTTTCTTTGGTTGTAATTATAGTGTGGAGCCACATCCACACTGTATGCAAATAGCCGTCATGTGTGCTATTATAAAATATCTACTGTATGTGAAGGATTTTTCTCTTCCCAAGATGAAACCCAGACTCTGCAATAGACATTAGACTTGTCTGGGATGCTTCAATATCCCCTGCCCAATGTATGATGGGAAAACTTCTGGCAGGTTGTGTGCACAGACTCTCTGTGCGGCAATGGTGAGAACTATTGCAAAGGGTTAGAGGCTGCCTTTTATAAATTGTAACTAATGGTTAATAAATATTTTAATGTTTGATGGATCAAGCCCATAATAAGAAAAACAAGGGCTCAAGTTAAAAAGTTACAAATAAAACCGTTTTTCACAATAATCTCTCAAGGTGGAAGTTGTAAATGTTAATAAGTTGTTAATATATTTATTTTGGTCCAGATTTACTGTAGCTCCATTCCCAGAAGGCTGGAGGCCAAACAGTCTACATAAATGCAAGTGTTATGGTGTAAGACGAAAAACATCAGCCCAAAAGTTGTTCCTGTTTAATTCCTTATAAGTGATCTACTAAGTTTTTGTGTATAATTTATTAACATTAATAAAGCCTTAAGCAACAACATATATAAGCGGGATATTATGGTCATGTTATGGTCAATTTTACGCTTCAGGTTGCATTAAAGTAGCACTTGAACTAGAGAGCACTTTTAGGAGCACTTGGGCAGCCCACTCAAGGGGTGAGGAGGGCCCACTGAATGAATGTTTGAATGCATAAGTGTTAATTTTGATAAATGACAACAATCTTGAAAGATAACATCTGTGGTTGAATTGGAGGCTGTGCAAACATCGTTTTTTCTGCCATTAAATTAACATACTGAAGAAATCTGTTAATTTTCTGTTTGTGTCTTTGTTTTGCAATTCCTCACTGGGTTGCAGTATACAGTACAACACAGTTTTGGGACTTTAACCGGAATATAGGCTGACATGTCCTGCTGACAGTCTCCAATGTGGCAGGCAAGCATTGCTCCCACGGCTGCTTCCTCTCAACTCAGACTGATTCTCCTGTGTCAAGATCGGTTAGCCAGCCTGCCACTCACAGCTCATGAGTGGGGGAGTGGGAGAAGCTAGACCCACCAGACACTGGATGCATTATTTGCGGCAGTGATACAACTGACCATGGCACACAATATCTAACCTTCAAATAATATGTGTTTAACAAGTAAAATTTTTAGGACAAATACTTTGCTTTTCATCTTATTATCGGAGCTGACTGTGGCCTCAGAGATGCCACAGAGATGTTCCAGGATTACCAGGGGCCACAGCGTCTTGGTCACATGTAGGAAGTCTGGGCTTGTGTACATGCAGAGTTCATGTCTGCCTGGTTGAGCCTTCACAGACCAGAAAGATTTCACTTCTATTTAAAGTTTAAGCTCACATTAGCCAGAGATGAGACTCAAGTCGCACACACAGTGACACTTGACTTGAGACTCATCCTCAAAAGACTTCAGACTCAACACGGGACTTGTGAACAATCTTTATTTTTATGAATTGTCTGAGGAGCTTAATGCTATTCCCCTTCCTGCGTAACCTACAACCTACCCATGTAACACATAATACGTAACATACCTGATGCACACGGCCAGACGTGAGCAAGGACAACAAACATGCCGACCGCACCAGCAGCTGCTGTGGCATTCATCACTGTATACATCATATTCTAAACATTATAAACCACAGTCATCTCTAATGTGTTAATATGGTTAAGTCAATTTATTCTATAGAGCCCAATATCACAAATCAGGGGGCTTTATACGACACCCTCTGTCCCTTTAGACAGTCACTTCAAATAAGAAAAAATCTATTAACCTTAAATGGACAGGAAGAGCAACTGAGTAGGGATCCCTTTCTCAGGAATGACAGATGTGCAATAGATGTAAAGAATAAACCAACGTAATACAATTACAATATAGACAATCCAAATTACAAAATTGTAAGTGAACATAAATAGAATCCCATTCCATCTGAAAACAGGCAGCTTTTAACTCCACATGTATGATTCTATTTTTTGCAGCCACCAATGAAACAGTGTGTACTGTTCGAGTACTCTATTTTAGGAGCAGGACATGAATTATAGAGCAAAGTGGCCAACATTGTGTATTGCATTCCCTTTCTACTGACCTGAGTGCACTGAGAGAGACACGCGTGGAAAGTGGTTGTGATGAGTGACCATGAGCTGCTCTTGGAGTGTTGGTGGGCTGTGTGATGGCAGAATACCAGTTCTTGGCAGCAGCCCAGGCCATTGTGATTTGTAATCGATGATGCCTACAGGGTCGCCACCTGGCTGCCGCTTCCTCCAGTCTCCCTGAGTTACACAGAATGCATCCACAGCAGGTCTGTAATTGAATTTCACACATGTCACAGTCAGCTTAACTGTGTTTTCTGCAAGGTGCGTGTAGCTTGAAAATTTCAATATGCTTGTGAATGATCGTGATGAGAGAGAATGTACTTCAGCTCCTCTGCACACTTTGACTGTTGCTAAAATAAATGTAGGTAAGTATGGGGCCAAAACAGTAAAAACCTACGGTAAGTGATGACTTTGAATTTTCAGAGGGTTGGCCTGTCTGATTTACGCAGTTATCTGGATAACATATTTGTTTTGTTTTGTAATTATATATTGTAATAAACAATTTGTCAGTTGTTGAGAGTCTTTATAATCTTAATAACCGTAATATAAGACACTTAATTTCACTTCATCATACAACAAGACATCATTTTCTTTTCTTTTTTTTCACAAAATGATGTGCATGAAAAACATTAAAACAAAATATATGTATGTGTGAAATGAAATCGCCAATTCTGAAAAAGCAGGATGATGTATTTCCTGGGATAGTTGTATTAAAAATGGTTTAACATGAATTTTACAAGACTAATAAGACATCATAAAGTTGGTGGCAATTTAGCAAGTTAGCTATTTATAGCTCTAAGGATTATTCCATTTAAAAAGAAAGTTTGACACAATCTTCCCAAATGGACACACTTTACTGTTGCAAGCCTCTAGTCAATGCAGTATGAACTGGAGCAACTGTGGTTCTTTACAGGTTCAAAACTTGTTTTCCTCTTGCGTTTTTCATTACCATTTTAGTGTTTGTACTTCCACTTAAGTGAAATCTTCATACAGTGGTTTCTATCCCTTTTCCCTACTGTACAATTCTACATGAGACACAAACGCTCGCCTCAAAGTAGGCCAATTACCAGTCACTATGAACAAAGACATTAATGCAATGTGGCAGAGCCCAAGAAGAGCAGCAAAGGCAGGGTGTCTTCCTTCAGCTAAAATGAGCTCATAGGGGACACGTAAACAAGTCCCTCTATTACATAATCAGTCCCTTTCTCCTTGGTGCATGTTCTCTTATTTTACACACCCATACCCCATTATGTCTTCTCTCTGCTCGCTGGCTCAAGCAGAGACTGAAAATCGTTGATGTTGTCTAATTTCATACTTCATGTGGCGTTAAAGCTGCCTCATTACTTTCTCATGGTCCCTAGAGGATGAATCCTGCTGACTTTAGTGAACCCATGACTTTCTTCTAGCACCACAATGAGGTTGATATCCTGACAACTGTTGGATGGATTGTTATGAAATTTGCTGCAGATATTTCAGGTCCCTAGAGGATGAATTCTAATGATTACCTTGATGACCCTGTGACTTTTCTTATAGCAACACTAGCAGGTCAAAGTTTTTCACTTATTAACTAAAATAGCTTGACATCTACTGGATGGAATGGCACAAATTTAATTCATGGATCAAAGAAAATGTATCCTAATGACTTTAGTGATCCATTCACCAAAGTCCAAAGTCCAACCATAAATAGGTCAAAGGTTTAATTTTCAGATGAGCAAAAACTCTGGTTTATGGTTAGAATTGCATCCACAAACCATAATGTCAATTACATCAACATGATTTACTGAAAATAATACACACTGAGACCAAAATGTTGACGTGCTACAATACCACACATTGTGAATTTTAGTTTCTAAAAGTTATATTTTTGGATGTGGAAGACTAATATGAGAAACAAACCAAAATTGTAAGTACATGGCCCAAGCACCAGACTGTATCCACTGCCTAAATGAAATGGGCACAGGAGATGTGCCAAAACGGGTGGCTGGCACAGGTTTTATCTGGAAGAAGAGGGGCAATGAAGCGGCCCGCAGGGGTCATTGCCAATGTGGTCTCTGCAGCACTCAATCACTGCTAAATTAAATCTAAGGATGACAGATGCTGCCGATCAGCGACAGGTTAGTGAGGTCAAATTAGGATCCTCTGTACACTGACGTTTTCATTGGCTGGCTCCTCTCAGAGTGCCTATCATCAGGGTTATCATTAGGGACTAATGAGCCTTAATGGTCAGATCCTGGCAGAGTGCCATCGCTTACACTACAGCCCAGTGCTCACCAGGCCCAGGCAAGGTTATACCATTGTTGACGAGTGCTCTCAATGAAAATGCTATTATCTCAGCTGTTGCAGTGCATCAACGGCTCCTTCAACACCCCATCGCCCGACTCAGCATGAATCCATCTTAAAGCTTCTTCAGTGTGTTGGTCTTTTTCTTGTCTGGGTGACAGCGTAGAATTCAAGGAAAAGAATATGTCCCGTAGTTTGTGCACACCTTACTCTAATTCACTACTACACCACGTTTGAATCGACAAGTTAAAACTTAGGTGGGTCCTCCTTGTGGAGGACTATGTGCCCTGTAAGGTTTACAAACCTGCCTTCCTGTCCAAGCAGCACAACTGTCTGTGCCAGAAGTCAGGAAGACACAGAGTCCATGTCATGCGACTCATTTGAAGGGTGAGGGAGCATAACATTTTCAGTACTGTCATCCCTCTTTCAGTCATAGTAATAAACTTTACAGTGTAGCCTGCCTCTTGGTTTCTTACCAAAATGGGCTCTTAGTCAAAGCCTGGGCAAGCAAGTGCTACTCCTAGAAGCACATGGCCAAGATCATTTATGTAACCACTACCACAATGTAAAAAAAACAACATACAGTATCACAAGTAAAAGCCCAGTAAAAGTACAGAAGTATTGTCAGTAAAATGTCCAAGTGTCAAAAGTAAAAGTACTTATAATGCAGAATGGCTCCTTTCAGTGTTACACTATTATATTTATAGTATTATTACTGATGCATCAAATAGTAAGCAACATTTTAATGTTGTAGTCAATGTTGAGCTGTATATTGTTGTGTTGTAATTAACTGTTGGTTAGTTTACTTAATAACTATGACATCATTTTGAGGTCTTAACATGCAAAGTTAAATAAAAAGTATATTTCCCTCTGAATTGCAATGTAGTTAAGGCAGTCTCAATACTTGAGTAAATGTATTTAGTTACTTTTTACCTGTGATGACTGGGAATGGCTACTGGCGCCTTTATGAGGTATCTACACACCAACAATTCAGGTTGAAAGACAACTTTACAGGAGCTACAATTGATATTTTTGTATGAAATGACAATGTGAAAGTTGTCGGTTGAACCTTAAGAGTCATCAGCTGAATCTGCTGCCTCCAAGTGGACAAACATTTTTTAATTTATTAAAGTCAATTGAAAACAACGTTGAATTTAATCAAATACTTGAATTTAATGCAATTTTGTGTGTGAAAGACAATTCATTTCCTTCAGTTCCGTGTGCCTGCATAGAGAAGCATTTTGCCAGAACTTTTTTATTCTTTGACTGAACATAATCATAGATCAAGTATCAGCATTAAGCAGTTGTGATGCTAAAAATCTCATGGGGGGCTAGACCTCTTGTTTGATTTGTGTCTCCCGGGCATCGGTGTCCCTTTCTTTTTCCACATTTAAGGTGACAACCCTACCATATTCCTTAATTATGATGAACATGGGAGTTGTAGTTTATTCTGAGTAAATCTCACATACACTGGCTTGCTGCTATGAATACTCACTAGAACACAAAATCTTGAAATAGTCCCTTACAAATACTCAATTTCCTCCAGTTTGAGCAATGTTTGCTAAGAACTACAGTGCCCAGCGGATTTACTAAACTACTGAGCCCTTTTTTTATAAAGAAACTATATATTTGTGACCTGTTTATAATGATTTACATCTGTAGTAAAACAATGGCCTCAGGGCTGAGAGAGCCACATACAGGTTGGGGATGTCAGAATGCTTTTTGAGAGATGGACTAATGCATTGTTGTTTTTGGTCTTTTCATGGGATTTGTTATAACACTTACAATAAATAAAATGAAGACAGCAGACTTATCCTTTCATCTTATGTATGTAAGCATGTTTGTACTTTTCGTTTGGTCACTACGAGTCAATTAATTTTGCTGGAGCGTTCCTCCTGTCGAGTGTGTCAGTTACAGGCGTTTGTGGTTGGTCTTGGTGATTTTACATGACAACCAACATTATAGTAATGAGGGATGACAGTCTCATACTAAAATCCACTGAGTTAAAACCGTACCTGCCAAAGTCATCGGCTTAACATCTCTCATTGATATTTGTTTATCAAACTGCTGCCCTTTTCTTCTGTTAATGAGATACAGATCATTAGGTGTTTAATTTGTCATTCTTTTGTCTAGGTTTTTTCAAGTTTATTTCAAGCCATTCACAGGAAACATAGCAAAACAAAGGGTTATTTTTGCTCCTTGCTACTCTTCATCTTTGTTACCTTTTTATTGCACTTGTTTTTAGCCTGAGTAACCGTTGAATTGGAAACTTCCTTGTGCTCTCTCACTGCAGACAGTTATCTTTAGCTTTTATCTGTACTTCAAAATGCAGTTATGAACAAATGTGGACACTTGGGTGGGCTTTTATGCATTGTAATACAAATGTGCAGGCTCACCAAGGCTTGCACCGAGTGATTGAGCCATGAACTGTGAAAATGTCAGTCTCTATTAATAACAATGCTGGATCAAGTATGCTGGATCTTATCGTCTGCACTTCATCCATTATATTTAGATGATCAACATTAGAAGTCTATTTATGTCACACAGTGAGTGATTTTTCTTTTTCCTGATTGTGGCCTTCAGAGTAAAGCTGCAGCCCTGGGATTAATAAGCCCTCTCAGTCTGCCTCGGTTAGACTCAAAGCCACAAAGCCACAAGGAAGCCGAGCAGTAGCCGCCTGAAGTGCATAACAACAGCTCAAAATCTGATAGAATTGGACAAGTCAATGTGAGGGTGTAATTTTTGAGAAGAAAAAAATACTGTTTTGTTTTGTGCATTGCAGCTGTAAAATTACTCAAATGACAGAGACTATTTCTAATAGAAAAAAAAACTTCTATTAGAAATATAACAACACTTGTTATAGTGTGGCCCCTAATAATTACTGTTATTATTTTTATTAGTAATTTGATCTATGAAATGTTATAAAGTGATGAAAATGCCTATCACAATCTCTCAGAGTGGTGATATCTATGTGTCAGACCAGCAGTCCAGAAACCAAATATATTTTTATATATTTAGTTTATTAGACACAGAAAATCAGCAAATCCTCACAACTGAGCACATTCTAGTTTTAGTTGTTTATTTTAGTGATTTTTGCTGGAAATATAACCACAAGATTATCAAAATAGATGATAAATTTTCTGTTGATGGACTTAGTGATTAATCTAGGGCTTTGGCATTGATTACTTGAGCAGGAAAAGATGAAGTGGTAAAGACTGTACTGTACTGATCACTGTAAATAGTCAATGATTTGGGGATTTTTGTTATATTTCTTTGTTAGACACACATCCTAAAATCAAGTGCCACACCATCTTATGAAACAGTTTTAAAGGGAGCCATATCTCATCTTGCCAGGTCAGATCTGTTTTGACTTTTCAGACTGGATTTCTTCCAACAGCCTTGACGCAAAGCAATGCCATCTCGGTTCACTGGAGATCTCCCTAGCAGTATTTGGACGCATGCATCTATTTATTTCAAACGACACTGTGCACACCCTGCCTGAGGGCTAATTACATTTTCACAGCTCAGAGGTCCTCCATTGTCGCCTTTTTGAGAATCCCCAACACAATGGCAGAGAAGAAAATGTGTTGAGATTTGTGAACAATGAAACCTTTAATTGTAATCTATCTGTAATGAACACACAGATCATACAGAGTTTAAAAATTGCATGACACATGAACATATTAACACGTAGATCAAGGTTCATCTTCGAGGAGGTTTATTAGCACGTCTGAGATGGAAACATACTCACATGCGCTCACACATGCAACGAGGGCCATGTAAGATACAGACAGAGACACAAAGAGGGAACCACAGTTGACTTCCTCTGTCGTTACTCACACCTGCAGTAGGATGCAATCTCCATAGCAACAAGACTTGGAAACACTGTGCAGAGTTGATATTTGAGGTTGTGATCTTTAATACCTCCTTTTCTCTCCCTTTTCACTTCAATGTTTTGTAGAAATGCATTTCTCTTTCTCTCTCTGTGTGTCTGTGTGTGTGTGTGTGTGTGTGTGTGTGTGTGTGTGTGTTTTTCCCCACCCTCACTTTTAATGTGGTAATGTGTCACGATTCACGAACCAATAAATAAATTAACCTTCTGCTGTCATAAATTTTTCATCTGGAAAGTATCATTCAAGTGAAACAAGCATCCCAAATCAAACTCATACCCAGGAACAAACTGGTATAATTATTTGTTGGCTCACATTTCTCACTTCCTGGCTGCCTCAGACCCAGTTCTGTTTGATGTACATGGCATGTCAACTTTGCTCAACTTTGCATATTGTGGTGGTTATATGATGTGACCATTATTGGTTCAACCCATCAACAGTTGTTCCCATGTTTTAACAGTCAAAACATGTGTGCAATATGATCTACAATCATTTACTCAGCAAAGTCTGTTTAGCAGGGCAACCTTGTTTATTTGAAGTCAGTAGAGAAGGCATAATTAACAGTAAATGTGACACTGCAGATTAATTGTATTTACTCAGCACAAATAAATATCATGTTTTATTAGAGTCAAAAGAACTAAACACATCAATTGTGTTCTTCTTGTAGACTGCATTTCATAACAGATGCTGTATGCTTCATTTATTGTATAAGTTTTGACGCTCTTAACACGTCTTTCTCCTGATTGGCCTCCATTTTTGTTATTATTTGTATTGTTTTATTATTTGAATCTCCCAGCAGGTTACTTGATTAGTGTAGTTGGTCAAATCAGCACAGGAATGGAATGCCATTCTTCTTCATAATGATTTAAAAGTATATATGTGTATTATGTATCATTATTACATGCTCTGAACACTACTTACAGTAGCATGCTTTTAAGCATGTCCAAAACCTTTAGTTGTAATCAGCTAAAAACCTTAATGAAAATCCTAATTGAAAATACAAACACCGTGAAGGAGGTCACAAAAAACTGGTAGTGGCATTTCCTTTGAAGATGAGATGTGATGTTGTTCTAATGAACAACATTCATAACACATAACCTTAAAACCATCTATAATTCAATCCATGATGAATATAAAAGCTGCTGCTGCTTCAGGGCTGGTTTTCTTTTTTCACAATAACCTTGGATGGCCACTTGTGTTGAATTTGTTGCTACTCAGTTTGTTTATTATAACCCTCTTAAATATTCATCTAGCATTCTGCTTTTTTCAAGAAGTGCAGCCTTATCATGTGCTAATAATGAGCCTGATGGCCACTCAACTTCAACCCGGCTGATGGTTGACTTGACGCTGCCATCTAGTGGTCATGCAGAAGGAGCAGGTCTCGGTAGGCACCAGCCAATAGCTGTCTGTAACTCTTCCATCCATGAATAGTTAGTGAATAGTGAACACATTATAACATAGTTGTAAATATATTATAATACGATAACACATGAGCAAACCCTTACAATGCATAAAGCCTGTCTTAACTCTTTTATACATGTCTACAAATCATTAACAGGCACATTCATATCATTACACTTAATTACAAATATATTACGTAATCAAGCATTCAATAATTGTTAACTCACCAGTTATTCAATGTTGTTGACAAATGCATTAATAAACATTTTAAAAGTTGCCTTATATTTGCTCACGATTACATTATAACGTGTTTTATCCTTTCTGTACACACTGCTTCAATCAAATCAAATCTAATAATTTTCAGTGTTTATTGAATAAGAGATATAATATAAAAGATTTTTTGGATGTGACAGTTGTGACTTTCATTTTGTACAAAAGTGGTGAACAATTACTTAGTTACAGGGCCGTTGGTAAGATCCACTCATTGTGGTTGTCAGTTTATCAGTACACATAGATCTGTATGTATGTTTCTGATTTGACCATCATCTGTATCCCAGATCAGTATAAAATGCTTTAAAAAAAAAAAAAAATTAAAAAAATAAGCAACATAGTTAACGATAAATGGTGTCATATTTTTGTGAATTACAAATCTGTTATGTTTTCTTAACACATATAGGGGTCACATTGAGAAAAAAAACAAATGCAGCCTGATTAGCAAAGTGTATCCCCCCCCTCCCCACACACACACACACACACACACATCACACATACACACACATTCACACACACCACTCTCTCTCTCTTTCTGGCTTCTTAAAATGCATACCATTTCCTGTAACAGCCATTTTGTTGTCATGGACACAGATAGAAAAAATGTAGAAAAACGAAAACATCATCTGTGTCCATAGCAACTGAGTCAAGTTTAGAGCTGCCAAAAATGGTTTGGCAAAAATCTTCTCAGAGATGTGAGATATGTGTATTAGATGCCAACACCTTGTAAGGCACATTCAGCTGCCAGTAAACCAATCTTACCCATTCAACGCTACAGTGTACAGCAAATGCATGTAACAGCATCTCACCTGGCAGCCCATTAAAATATCAAATCAAAATACTGCTGCTACAGTGTTAGGTGAACAGTATGACACAAAAAGCATTCTAAAACCATCCCTAGTGATGTGAAGTTAATAACCTACGATTATCACTGTTGCTTAATTCTCAGGAATTGATAAATGGCTGCTGCACAGTCTCCTGTTAGTGCTCAGTCAAAGAGCCTTTTTATCCTGAAAACAGAGCAAGGCATCCTCAAGAAGCCTCTAATCCCCTTTAGAAATCTTAGTCAACTACTATAAATAGAAAGCATCCATGGTGCCCTCTGCTGGAGATTAGTTTGAGCCACTGATATGCATTGTACTGTATTTTGGAGCATCAAGCAATGTTCACAGGCTGTATTCATGTATATGACTATGCTGTGTTTTCTGCCAAATTAATCACAAGGCTGGCACTTTTAATTTTCACATTGTTGCTTTGATGAGCGGCATCTGTGTGAATGTTGAAAGCAAGCTTCATTCACCATGACAACATTTTCCCACATTCAAACCTGCATCATCTGCAGTCAGCCAATCGCCAAGCTCTGCCTGTTATCTCTTATCATTAGTGGGAATTACCTGGTCTCCCAAGGAAAAGTCTAATCAAGCCTCCACTAAAATGAGTTCCTCTTTTGTTTGCAGACAAAATAATGCAGTGGAAATCACCCTCCGCCATGTCTGAGGCTAATCATCTATCGTTGTTTAACAATATGCTGTCATGACCCAGGAGGATGCAGCAAGGTTACCGTTGGGATGTGAAGTCTTTAGAGTGGCTGTGGAAGAGACAGGGAAGATACAATAAGTGATAGATGGTGGTAGTGGTTGGATGTGGAGCTAATTTATTTCATCAAATGTGCTGGGAATGGCTCAGTTGGTGGAGCGGGTGCCCATATGTGGAGGTTTGGTCCTTGATACAGCGGGCTAGGGTTTGACTCCGAACTGAGGCCCTTTGATGCATGTCCTTCCCCTCTCTCTCCCTAAAATGCCCAAAAAAACAATCTTAAAAGAAAAAATGTGCTGGGAATCAAGAAGCTTCCGGCCTTTGCTCTTGGTAACTAATACCATTTCTTCAGAGATTATGTACACATGTGATATTTTTTGTAGCTTCTTTTGCAAATGAAGCACTACCTATTATGGTCATACAAATACCTGTAAGTGCAATTCTCTTACTTCAAAATAAGTCATCATAGCTTTACAACTCAGCAGTGGCTGTGTATAGTTTGACTCCAGAAATGGAAGATTTTTCTTTGCATTGCAATCCTGCAGACTTTCAGCGATATGTGATGATGTGTGCACTGACCTTTTGTTCATACAATCTGATCCATCGTCCCCAGGGCGGGTGAGAGGAGAGGGTCTCTGTCCTGTCAGTGTGGGAAGGATACAACAAAACCACAACCTTTGAAAACGGTACTGATTTAGTAGTGTGTGTGTGTGTGTGTGTGTGTGTGTGTGTGTGTGTGTGTGTGTGTGTGTGTGTGTGTTTGTGTCAGTCAGTGAGAAAAAAAGGTCAACCTAGACTGGTGTGAGTCTGTGGGAGACAGAAAGACAGAAAAGAGAAAGAAAAGGAATTTCAGTGTGTGTGTGTGTGTGTGTGTGTGTGTGTGTGTGTGTGTGTTTGTATAGACGCCCCCGACCCTGCCTACACTGAATTGTGTGTGTATGCATGTGTGTGTGTGTGTATGTGTGTGTTTGCTTGTGTGTGTGTGTGCGTGTGTGTGCGTGTGTGTGTGTGCGTGTGTGTGTGTGTGTGTGTGTGTGTGTGTGTGTGTGTGTGTGTGTGTGCGCGTGTGTGTGTGTGTGTGTGCGTATGATGGCCCCGGTGCTGCTGATGGTGGGAATGCAGTGCAGCTAATCCCAGAGGAGAGCAGAGCACTGCAGAGGAGATGCTTGGCAGATCTCCACTCATCCGTGTGACTGCTGTTGGCTGCTGGTGTGGAGAAGAAATCCGGAACTGGATCAGAAAGCGAGCCAGCCGTGTTTTATTTGCACGAGACTTTTCACACCGAGGGGAGGAACTAGGCAGAGATAACCAACACCAAAGCTTACAGAGACGTCTGCTGTCCTTCCTCTGCCAACTGCATGCCCATGAGAGCCTGCAGATAACAGGCAGAAGGGTCAGAGGTTGTCAGTGTACTAGATAGCCATCCTGTTTGATTCTAATTCAAAAGACTGCGTTGCAATGAAAGGTGACCACCAGGTGATAGGCATAGTAATGTGATGCCTAGACAAAAAAAAATATATTTTATTTTTAAAAACAGGAGACAACTGATATATGTACTGATATATGTACTGATACTGGTACTAATACCAGTTTCACAGATGAAGCTGGCTGCTATGGAAATAAAAAAGGAACCTCAGTTAATAATTTATTTGTGATGTACAACAATTTGGATTTAAACTTGATTGAATCAAGCTTCTTCACAGATTCCGTGTGTAGTTTCTACTAATATTTCCATCTAATTTGATTATTATTACGAATTTGTGTCAATCCCTATTTTGATATTGACAGTGGAGGTATTCCGAGTACTACCACAGTGTAGCCATACTCTGTTACAAGTACTTGTTGGGCAGAATGGTCACTTGTAGAGAGTTTATATTATTATATATTAAAAGGTCGGTCAACATTTGATTTGAGACCTGCACTAACCAATTTTTTTAATTTTAGTTTTAATTTCTAGAATTGTTTAACAATGTTTTAGTATAATGTTAAATATTCTTTAATAGTTATTTGTTTAGGAAAGCACCTTTCTGATTACCTTTGAATAGTCATATTGGTGCAAAATCTATTTCCCTTCCAGCTGAAAAATTAGGTATATTGGCCACCGTGTTCGTACTCAGGGAAGTTAAAAAGTTTTCACATCAGCATCATCATATCAACATCAGCATCAGCATTATCATATTAACATATACTTATATGTCTGTGATAGGCCAATATCAGCCAATAAAATCAGTTGGACTCTAAATTATTTATATCATACTGTTGGATTATTATAATTTATTATGCTTTAAGTAGTATTTTAATGTAACAGCTCTAACACTAATGACCATAATATATAACAGGAATTACTACTTTTATCCTTTACTGGGACAGAGTCAGTCCCTTTGCGCCGCAATGACTTGACAAAGCCCAGACCAGGGAGTGAAGAGATAATCTCAGTACTCATTTTCGACCAGTAAGAGACAGCAGCCGGGATGAGGTGGGGCCAGAGTGACATAAAACGGCTCATGGGACGTGTCCTCAAAGTTACTTTGGCCTGTTGGACGTAGATGTATGCTAAATGGACACTGAGCTGTGCTAACAGGAGTGGACAGAGACTGCAGCTGGACAGAATTTTGGTTCTGATGATGAAGTGATGAAGTGATTTTTCTTCCTCTGAGGACACTTGTGTTTATCAACGTTTAATTGTGGACAAAAAAAAACCTTAATTAACGTTTTGGATGACCATTTTGGGGTGATAATATGAAGACTGAGTGAGACGTTTTATAATGTGTTTTTATTTTTCTTTGACCTTTGTTAAGGTCGGTTTATGTTTTTCATTGTTGCTTCATTCCAAAATATTGTTCAGATTATAATGTTGTCAAGCACATCTCCTTATCACTTTTCCAGCCCAGCTATCTATCAAATGTTTGTTGGACGGAGAACTGATAAGGGTATGTGTCTGACACTTTCCATCACTAATAACTGGACACAATATGCTGAAAAAAAAGTTCAGTACAGGAACCAGTAACTGGGTCATTAGGACAACCAGGTCGTAACCTTTTAAAGTTTAATATGCAGAAATATTGCATCAGTGATCGACTTATTTGGCCACCTTTGTCTGGCTCTCTTTTACCCATTATTGTTTATTGTATTGTATCATTGTACCGTATCACTGCTGTGATGCAAAAACCTCATAAATCCAATATTTGATGAAATTCTTGTTTAATTCTCATTCAAACATTTTATGATCATCTATGTTTTAGGAAGAATTCTACCATATGTGTAGATATAAAACCATTAAAAAAATTATTTAGAGTCCAATTGGTTTCAATTTGCTATTTTCGGAGACACAAAGGTTCACCTGACAGAAGCTATTTGCTAATGTTTGTTAAATTCTATAGAGCATCAGTACATATGTAGTAGACCCTTACCATTTTTCAGCTGCTTTCATCATTCTTGGATTTCATTGCTTAATGTGAGTAATTTTGTATTCAAGAGTAAATTTGCCAATATGCTCAAATAAAGAATTTTATTAAATTAACTACCAAATCCTAGCACAGTGGTAACTACAAATTTAATTTAATGTATTCATATTTTTGACAGGGTCAATACATGTAGGCATTGTTACAATGAAAATGAAAGAGCAACCAATATGGCATATGGGACTTCTAGCCATAGTCAATTTGTAGACCTTGTCCCTGATTTGGCTTTTAATAAATAAAACACATAATACAGGCATAGACTTTCACTATAGAACAGACATTAACAGACATAGAACAGTAATTAAAAAAACAAATGACTAAAAAAAAAAAAAACAGCAATTAAGACTGAAAACGGCAATTAAAAACCGCAAAAACTAATGAATATATGTATAATAAACCCATGTGTTCACAGATTTGCCTTTGTTTAAGCCATAGTTTTGCCTTAGAAAATCTGTAAATGTTTTTTATTTCTAATGGCATGGTGTTGGGCCTTTAACTGAAAAAAGGACTGAACAAAAGTAGTTTTTCATTTTGCTGGTTTGCAATCTCCACTTAATGCTCCCCACATAGTGGCTTCTTTATTTCAGCATGAGAAGTTTAATTCCATCCCCTTTTATTTCTATAGTGGTGGCATATTGTTAAACAACCCAGTTTATCAGACTAGATTGGTGTATGACATCAGGATTATTTAATTTACATTTAATTTACATTTCCTAGGTAAACATGGAACACTATATAATATCTCAGTGTACGCTCACACAACAATGATGCAGGTGCAGCCATGATTAAAAGATAATTCAACTAAACATGTTTTCAGGTCAACATGAAAATGTGACAGACTAATGTCACCTAATGTGTCTTGTAATAGGATCTCTGGGGCCCTGCCAAGTATAAAGAAGAAATATGAAAAGGTTGGATACATTTATGAAATGCACATCCTATTTTTATTTTAGCAAAATACTGATTTGTAAAAGCTATAACGATGCTGCGGCACATTTATTCTAAAAGATGAGACAGAATAAATGATATCTGAATCCTAGTTTTGTCACATATTCATGCCTCAAAAACTCTTCTCTGAAAAAGAGATCTTAGCTTTGGACTTTATGAAGCCAAAATTGTGGCTGCAACATTTTTGTATTTTTTGTACTTTTTCAATAGGCCATAATTGCCCTAACTTTTAATTAATGGAATTTAAAATGGTGTGACAAGAAAATCTAAATATATCATAAATCTAACTATATGTACCAACCAACACATCATGTGGATCATAATATGCACTTGAAGAAATGCAACAATACAAAAATGATGAGACTTATAGGAGTATTATACTGTACATAAACATACTTTGCAGAATAGACCCTTGATCTGGTTGACCGGGCATGTTGCTACATCAGTCGACACAAGAGGGTATTGTTCCATTACTTTTGCAGAGCAGCTGGCTGGTTGTCAGTTACAGGTAGAGTGTTGAACACACAGGACACACCAATGATAAACCCCAAAGCTCGTACTGCATAATGAAATCCCTGAGAAGAGAGAATATAATCAACTTAGATTAGAAAAATCAAATTCAATGACCATTAATCATGCCAAATATACAAGTTCAGACAATGTCACCTGAAGTTGATCCATGGAACAGTGCAGACTTAAGGCTCCCAGATTATTAACCTGTGCTTTAAACATCCACACTTGCCACATAAAGGACCCTCCTGCCTGATGTATTTGCAAAATCTTGCAAAAGGACAACTTGGACAAGATATGGCTTTTGAATTTTCCAAGAATACCTCTTATAATTATATTTATTTATAAGGCCAGATGGATATTATGTGCAGCTTAGGAAAAAAAGTAATTCTGGGGAAATATATAAATAAATATATAGAATATTTATTAGATTAAGTACAGTTCTGTGAGTATGAGTAGCGCAAAGATTAACTAAGTGGAGTAAAAGATTAAAGTGTAATACACATTTGATAGGACATACAAACATGCATCACCTTATTTAAGAATAATGAAAAAAATGATGCTGCTTTGAAGTCTCCTTTTTGACTACGCTGCCATTAAGCCGCCATTACTTATTGTAGTTTAGAGGCAATTAGGACTGTGTTTATGACTGTGTTTTTATTTGCATGACAATAACTGGTGCTTTTCTTTCAGCTTTGATCAAGAGCCTTCCTCTCTTATGGCACCTTGGACTGTGCAGTTACCCCAAATTATCACCAAAGGTCTCAGTAAAGAAATAGTCTTTACTTTACTAAGTATTGAAAACAAATTAAGGAATTAGCTCAACTTTAAAAAGGTGATGCTGTCCCTAAACGTCACCACTATGATTAACAGTCACATAATGTTCCCTCTAATAGAAGCCACGGAAAACATGACGTGAAAAGCCATGTTGAAACTGGAAAGTTTTGGCTCATCCTTTTCCTATTCTCCCGGTAACTATGGTAACTATGTATTTTAATTAAGAACTTGATTTTTGATTACTGACATACTCTGGGATGAATTTGTGATTTTTGTTCTTGCAGAGATGTACAGTATGTTTTCAAAAACAAAGTTGTTTACTGACACAAGTGTCTGTCAGCAAAGGTCACACAGAGTTTAATTGTGAAAGTGTTCACAACACTCCCATCACAGAAGGAAGGATCCTCTCTCAAAGCGTGAGTACATCAACAATAATAACAGTTTCCCTAAATGTTTCTGATTCTACTGGTGTCTATCCACATGTGTTCTGTATGTTCTTTGTGGATGCATGTGTGTGTTTCTAATTAAAGATTGGCCATTTGATGGCGACACGAGGAAAGGTATTGGGAGAGAGATGTTCTATGAGCTGAGATAGTCAATACCTCTAAAGCTCTCTCTTTAATTACTCACTAATACGAAAACCCATCACCATGACGACACATTAAAAAGACAGAGGCGAATTAAGACGAGTTGGTATGGCTCTCTGAAAGCAGAAAGGGCACTGCATATCACCATACATTTGGCTGTGAAATGATCTCCGTGTCTTATATCTGCTACTAATTTATTTTGACACAGTCTTCAAATCGGCCACGACCACATTGTGACACATGGTGTCCTTATGAATGGATGGCAGCTCCACACTGGTCAAAATATAGAACAGCTAATGCTATATGATTACATCCAGGATATTGAAGAGATGAAAAATGGCCTGCTCATGACTTTTTTAAATAGGAAAAGAGGGTAAGAGATAAAGCACACCCTTAATTGAGTGGGTAGCACATCCCCGTCATCTCGAGCTATGACACTAGACCTCCCACTGAAGTTTGGAGCTCCCCACCACCATCTGTTGCTATGTGCTAAGTGTTTACGAAGGCATCCACTGCCTCAAATGCCACAGTGATACAAAACCAGCCATTCAGACCTGCATCATCTGAACACCAACCAACCACAGGGAAAAGACTGAAGGACAGATCCCATTGAAACAATTCCGGGGTGGGTTCAGGAAACCCAGAGAAGGAGCCCGGCAATTAATTTGCACTGTGCCTGTTGGGACTAGTTTGTATCCATCTGCTTGGTGTGGAGCTCAGCAGTTACTATGGCTTGACACATGGCAATGCGTATGATGGCACTAATTACTGCGAGATCTTATGTCAGAGTCTCACTCCCACGAGGAATCTATGACTCCGAAGATGAGGCTCCAGGGTTGGGACTCTACAACAGCAATTCAGGGTCAATTTGGAATGCCCTTTCCGTTGCTGTTGTGTAATATATCTCATGCAAAAGTACACTAAACTTCATATTTAAGCTTTAGTGTGTAACTTTTTGACATTAATGAACCTCTGTTACATTCAAGCCATTGCCAAATGAGTTGCTACAAAGCTAATTGAGACTATAAGACTATAAACTCTCTCTGTATTTCTCAGTATGGCTATGTTCAGAAGATTATGGCCTCCGATGACTTTGACGCAGAAGCTTGATTAAAGATAATTATCTCTTCTGAAGAGTCCATCATGCTGTTTTTTGAAAGAACCAAAATAAATAAATAAATAAAAATAATCTCTCTCAAATCCAAAAACTAGAGTGGTCAAAGTTATGTAAAGTTATGATGTCATCAAGTAAAAAGTCTGTCTTTAACTGCTCCAAAAGCAATGCAATGGGAAAGATGTTAAAGATGAATGTTCTTAGTAGTTTCTCTTTCAGAACTGAGAAAAACTACAAAAGAATAAAGCTTTTTGGGTATGAAAATGTAAACAACATTCTGTGGGTCCACAAAATCAGTCTCCTATTCATTGTCTATTGGAGCAACTCCAGACTAGCCTAGGCCATGGGAATAACGTATTCTTAGTTTAAGCTACTGATCATACCAGACCAGGTAGGACTGTAGCTGCAAAGTGGATTGAATGAAGAAAATGTGTTTTATTATTACTGATTTTAACTTTTCGTTTGTAAGAGGACAATTGTGTTGTTTCTTATTTTAAAAGGTGTATAGTCTCACTTTAATTCATTGAAACAATACATTTTGGAAGGTATTTACACTAACCTCATTGATGTGAATGTTGTGGACAAAATAATAAAACCACGTCTCTAAAATACAGCACAATTCTAGAGCACCACAAACTACATCCTACATCCTCAACATACAGTTGAATCAACACCTCTCTAAAACCTATTAATCAAATACTGGATAGTATAACCATCATAAATGAAGGCTTTATTGCAGGACTTTTGGATCAGACTGCATTTGTTGAGGTAGTTGTGCCTGATAAACTGAGAAGGGTACACATAGTCCGATTTATAGACTACGATGAAAGATGTGCTCAATCATTCAACTCTCGATAAACATCTCAAAATAATCAAAAACAATAATATATCAAAAACATCTCACATATATTAAAGATGTAAGTTATGTGATTCAGTCGTGTGCTGAAATTTCATCAAAAACAGGCCAATGATGCCGTTGTACCTCTCATCATTTGATGTCATATTTGGGTGTGAAGTAGCTCTGTGGGAAGAGTGTTGGCACAAGACTGAATCACGTCCTCCCTCCCCTTTAATAAATAAAAAAACAAACAAACAGTGCAAGTCAGAGCATCTTCCAGCACGTTTAAGAGACATGTCAGATGCAGCTCATCAAGAATGTGACATGTTTAGTTTGTACTTCTAATTCACTACTTTTATCTGATTGACCCCACCTTGTGTCTCCCCAGTTGCTTATTGTCACATTCAAGGACAGCTCAGCAATCTGGAAGAGCCTAAAGTAGATCCACATATCCTTAATGCTCCTGTTTCGTCTTTGTACCTACTTTCTGCAGTAGCATGCAGTTTTCCTGACTCCCATCAACTCTGAAAAAAGGTATCAGCACTTAAAGACTGCTGGAAAAACCCCACGGTATTTGGAAGAAACTGCAACCTTGCACAGCGAACCAGCGAGCAAACTTGCCAGTGTGAATAAAGCCATGGAAATTCCTGGGAAAAGACTGGGAGGCTAGGGGGAAAGGCTAGCCTGGCTCTCTCCAAAGGTAAAAAAAAAGTGCAGGTGGGTGGTATTGTATTGCTTACCTTTGGAAAGAGCCTAGTTTTTTCCCCTTGTTTCCAGACTTTATGCTAAGCTGCATCTGCTGGCTGTAGTTTCATGTTTACCTTACAAACATGAGAGTGGTGTCAATCTTCTAACATAATTTAAATTTCAAATATTCAGTTCACATTTACAAAGATTAAAAAAACTTTTAATTTAATCCAATTTGGACATTGTCCCTGACAAGAACAATAAACCCGGGATTCATGTTATGATATGCATGGAATAGATCAATGATATGTTGCATTTTCTATTCAAAGAAACAATAGGCCTAATAATGACTTTGACGCACAGCAATCTTCTGGTTATTTGCCAACTGTTGATGAAGAATATCCTTGTGTAAAAGGTCTTTGTGGGTTTTTGGCTTAACTTTGCTTTTGTTTTTTTACATAATGTCAACAGGTTCTACCGAGAGACATTCATGGAAAATCGGAATTTGGACAATCCAATGAATAATTAGTTTTTTTCATCTGCTTTCTAAGTAGCTTTTCTTTGGAGATCTTTTAAACAATAGATGTTTTTTTATTTTTGGGGTTAGGAGAGTTAACAAAAATTAAGCCAAAGAAAATAAATGTGAGTGCAAGAGGTTTCTACATATAAGATGGCAGTGGCCGTGGCTGTGGCCATCACAGTCTTGAGAGGACTATTTGTGTGAGATAGGTGTAATGAAATGCATGAAATGGATAGTGAATACAAAATATGCTTGATAAGATGATTTTTTCTATTTGGAGATTATCACCATGACAGTTTTTGCTATTTTAGAACCTGCATGGGCTGCAGAGCTGCAGTTTGCTGGAACAGATTGTATTGTGAGCCTGCTCGCTCTTCATGTTTCTTGGTGGTCTCAGCTGGATATGTGGTGCAGTGTGGTGGTCATCTCCCCTCAGAGACATGATCAGAGCACTGCTTCTCTCTAATGATGCTATTCTGGGCTGATTCACCTCCCAGCTGACAGACAGTGCTTTATTAGTTTCTTCAGGATAAACGTCTGCCTTTCCACCCCTTCCAAAGCCACATCTCAAGGGTCACTGACAGCACCGTCCTTTATTTGGTTTATTTATAAACCCTGTCCCTGTGCCTCGCTGAGCTTCTCCACACACCTGGCTGTGCATGGCTGATTTCATTGAACGAGCCAAACCTCTGCTAACAATGTATGCTGCTGCAGCAGCAACGTGCCTTGAACACCTCCAATCCAATGTCTTATCTGTTTTAAATTTTAACACCAAATGTCAATCATATATCTGTCGTTAAATGTGAGCGGTACAATGCACACATGTTAATAGGATAAGATAAAAGGTTAGGATATGTTTGGACAGTTATGAAATCCTTGTGCATGTGACATGAACAAAAATCTTGATTACTCTTTTTCAGCATAAACCTGAAATGTTACATACAAGGACACTGCATGATGCATTATTTATACACAATGTCAGATATCATTTATTCAAGGGATTGATTGGAAATGTGCAATATGTATTTTTTCTTTTTGCTGAGGGAAGTTAGTCTGAATTGTTTGGGAGTGCGTGGGAGTGTTTTTAAACTTTTTCTCATTCCAGATTTTTACTGTAGGAATTCTTCCATCTTTCCTTTCCCAAGGCAAGGAAAGGCAGCTTTATTTATACAGCACATTTCAGCAACAGGGCAATTCAAAGAGCTTTACATAAAAAGATTAAAATAGTGAAAGTTACCAGTTCCCAGGCAATAAATTGCTTTTTTGAGGGGCTTAACATACTCCAAAACTCACCAAATTTGGCGGTTGCATCAAGTCTGGTGAATGTACATGTTTTAAGGGTTTCGGGCATGGGTGCACAAAAATGGCTACAAAACTTTAAAAAATTGAGCCCCAGCAGGACGTTTAACGTAGACTAACGAAACTTGCTACACATATGTAGCATGTCAAGACGTACAAAAAAACGTCATTGGAGCCATACCCTAAACCCAACAAGAAGTCTGCCATTTTGAATTGAATGCTCAAAATTAGTGTGATTTTGGCCATTTCCACATGTTGTACTTTAACAAACTCCTCATAGAGACTTCATCCAATCAGCTTCGAATTTGATCTGTGCCATCTTGAGACAAAAACTTTTCGTCATAGGGCATGGCTTTTGTGCTTTCACAGAGGCGCGAGTGCAGCTTTAATTTTTTTAATTTTTTCATCAAACCTAAGTAGTAGTTTGTGGGACCAGTATGTCAGTTTTGAGAGACAGAACAGACATGGATCATAGTAGTTAATTGTTGTTGAGTGGTATCTCTCCAGAGAGGGTTTCATTTTTACCTACAGAGAGTGAGCTACATTTTCACCATTTGTTATGTTTAATATTAAATCAAGGAAAGGGTCCAAAGAAAATATTGGTGTGGTTCTTGCTTTTTTTAGACACACTTTCAACAGCATCAGTTAACCCAAAAACAACATGTTTATTTTCACCCAATCCAAAAGCATCACTCAAGAGCATGAAATATTCTTTGGGTCAAATTTGACCCTTTAAATAAATGTCTATATCTGAATTATGTTTTTTTCAACTAAATTTCCACAAAAAAATGGATTGGAATCCATACAACGCTCTTTGCAAATACAATTGATCACTTTCATTCCTGACAACTCATCTGTACGTTCCTCTGATCTAGAACTATTAGTCAAAATAATTCATAATTTCTACTTTTTTATCTCAAATATTAGGTATAATTCTATATAAATGTGATGTAATGTAAAAATAGTGTAAAACTAGTGGTAGTAAGGGGGTTTCAGTGAAAACTAAAAAAAGTCTGAAAAAGGGACGTGAATCTTTGTCAGTTATTGACCCAAGAGGACAACACGAGGGTTAAGCTACTTTGGAAACAACTGAAAAGGGATTTCTCCAGCAGCTCACCTCTACTTTAAAAAGCTTTATTGCGATTTTCAGCTCATTGTTTTCATAACTTTATTGTTTTGGTTCACTCCAACAGCTCTGATAATGATACTACCCCAAACAGTGGACAGACACAGTTCTGGTGACCAGGATGGAGCATTTACCAGCTAAAGAGTCAGATATTTCTCTCAGTAGTGAGACCAAAAACAGGGCTAACAGAGAGTAAATATTAACTTATATTTGCCAGGTGTACACAAACACAACTCCAAACAATTGCTCCCCAACTGCTATGTAAACAAATTCACTATATTAAACTTAAAGATGATTTGTCAACGTTATCTTCCCACCTTGTTTCCACTGCACACAAGTGGCCAAGAAAATCAGTTATTGCATTGCAGGTTTAAATAAAATTAAGGATGACAAAAAATGTATCTCAATTCCCTTATAAAAGTAGAGAAAAGTGCTCTAGCACTGGTTGTTTTGAGGTTGTTTCTTTTTCGGATGGCCCCATTCAGTTCTAGCCACAGTCCCTCATGGATTGTACCTGCTAGTTGCCAGTCCTGAATTGGGAATCACATTAATCATCCCTAAAAATACACAAATAATTACTCTTGTTAGTGTGAAACGTTCATGATTTGCTCTTCTGTGTTCAGTAGCTGTTACAGGGAATCTGTACTTGGTTTATATAATGGGAATGGCATACACCCATGAAATGATTGCCAGATGGATAAATCGGATAATATATTTGTTGGAATAATGAAATTAGTTTTTGGTTTGCCTCTCTCACCTTTACTCCATTCCCTCTTTTTATCCCATTACTGCTTTGCCATACACAAATGAATCATACACAAATGAATTGCATAAGAACGTACTTTGTTATAATGTATTTGTGACATAGATGACATGGTGGCAACAGTGTTGTTGCTGACATCTACAGATTTACAAATGCATGTTTTTTTAAAAAGACTACTGTCATTTATAGCATAATTTGCTGTAAGAACAGTTGACAATAAAGTCATTGTGTGTGTTGGAGGGAAGAGTTGTGAATATGAAAGGGATGTGAACAAAATGAACAGCTCACAATCAGGAAGCCTAAAGCTTCCTTTTGCTAGCTTGCACGGGAAGATTTCTGTTGAGGCATTTGGGCTTTAAAAGAGCAATTAGATCAATAGCCTCAGTAGAAAGCCACAGGAGGACCAGGAACTCAGCATGGCTACTTACATATTTATTTAGGGCACATCCCCTCCATCTGTGCCTGTACCAACAGTGATAGTGTAAAACAGCCACATCTTCTCATGACTGTGGAAGTGATACAACAGATTTGAGCTGACACGTGGAAAAGCCCACAACCAGTTTAACTTGAATTAATATCTGCCAATAGTCATGATCACAGCAACTAAGATACAAGTTCTGCAGCAGCAACGATGTAGAGCAAGTGGCATTTGATAAATCGTAGGTTTGGAGCTGTGTTGTCGCAGTGCAACTGCAGAGCGTGTAATTGATTTCACAGTGATTTTCACAGTAATTGATTTACTCTTGGCACAAGAGGAGTGAATATTTCTAAGCTTAGAAAGCTGTACCCAGATCAGTCACAACCGTGCAAAGACAAGGTCTTCATGAAGCTCAATGACGCCTTAACTGCTGCATCATTTCCTAGGAAACACAATGCATAGTCCTCTTGTGTGGATCAGATTTGTTGCACAGCTGTTGCAGATTATGCTTTGTGACCATTTTGTCGAGGCACACTCGGACAATGAAAAGCAATGAACCCTTTGATCAGCGCAAACCAAATCAGGATCCCACTCCACTCAACATTCAGTGCGTCCTACGGAATAGAGAGCAGCATAGCCAGGCAGCACAGGCTAGTGTGCCAGAGGAAACAAGTGATATAATAGTCATTAAATATCACTTTTCTTAAATTATGTATGTTTATTAAAATAAATGCATTGTGTAATTTACACTAAGACACTAAGTTATATTAGGGGGAGGCACAACAGGAGAGAAGATGATAAACAAGAATCACAGCATTGTGATACTGACACAATCGTGCCATGGGAAACATCCCAGCAACGCTCTGGGTGGGATGAAAGGAAAAGAGGATCTGGAATCCTAGAGAATAATACTCTGACAATAGTGATAAAGTTCAATGTTAGAATTCAATAAATCATCAGCAACGTTATGGTAAAATAAACAGTATTAGTATTGCCAGAAGATAAGAAATAATTTCAAGAAAAATGTTTCAGAAAAGGAATTTCCAATTTCCCCTTGAAGCCAGTTTTGAGGTCAAGCACAGAGGTTGATCCAACACTTTCATTGTGTGACCCGGCAGAATGAAGCAGTGCCCTGGATTAGCTCAATACTGAGCAGATAGGAAGTCTTTATCTGGACAGAGTGGTATACCTTTGAAAATCTTTGAAACCAAGACACAATGCAAATGCAAATTCAAATCTCTGTTAGGGTTGTGAATGTTGTTTTTTTAGGAGTTGGTGGAGAACAAACAGCTAAAAAGAGATTATTGGACTAACATTAATCAGGTGGCCATATATACATGATTATGAATATATGCTTATGCTGCTCCATGTTTCCTGGATGTGTAAATAAAAAAATGTTTTACTAACAAGTTCATCAGCAATATGTCAATGTTGTGTTGTCCTTCCCCAAGTGGCCAAAGAGAATCAATTAATGTAGTTTTAATTGTGAAGTATGGCTAAAGCACTGATTTCAGTGTGGTGCTCACACATGATTAGTTTGGCATCAGACTGCTCTTGTCCATCTCCGTCTGGTTGAAGGTTGTAGTGTCTAAATGATTGCCATATTCTGCGCCGTGTATTTGTGACTTGTATGAATGCAATGAGGTCATTACATGTATTCGGTCAAATTATGCAAATTATGTAATTATGTAAATATACATTAAGCTTAAAGGTCCTGACATATTTTCTCATCAGCCTCTTGCTTTGAGCGATGGAGTCATATATGAACACACAGCTTTCAGCAAAAGTTTGAACAATTTTTGGTTATTTTTTATGAAAAACTGTACATATTTAGTGTTTTGTCCTTGCTTTTGGCATTAAAAAAAATGAATGGGGTGAAATTGAGAAAAGGTGAGGCCACATATTTCTGTGCACTAATCAGAGTTGCAGCCAGAGTTTTTCAGTGTTGAAGTTTGAAAATATATCAAATTTGAATGTTGCAGTCATGAATACTTAATGTTAAATACTTTTTTTTTAGTTCAAGAGATTTTAATATGTTTTCTTTACGTCAGTTCTAGCTGCTTTTAGAGCAGGTTGCTGCACACTTCACTGATGATTACAGTGCACTGGCAGAATAATGACTCAAAGTGCCTGGCTAAGATAATAACAGCGAGCAGCATCTATTTAAATAATCTACATCTTACCTACAGGTAATTTAAGAAGAAATAGCATATAAGCTTTCAAAGTAGGCACTCTTATTCAAACAATTAACAAAATGTTGGTGTTTTTAAAATGACTGTAGAGGGAAGTTAGACAGACAAAACATTACAGACTGCTGTGTCTACTAAGAAAGGTGATCTCCCTCTGGGATGTGGAGTGCTGTGAGGCAAAGATAACTGGTTCTTATCTATATGTGCTCAGTCAGGTACGAGAGCTTCTGGCCCAGTGGGAACACAAGCAGGGATCTCAGTGCTTTGGGCCTTACGAGCACACTACGGACCAGAATGGAAATGAATTTTCCTTTCCTTCAACTCAGTGCTGTGTATTTTAATTATGTCTATTATCTTCCTCACCGTAGGTATTTTTGTCAACAGGCTAATAGCAAGATTGCTGTGGTGGTGCATTATTGTCATGCCTGTTTTGAGTTGAAATCAGACAGGGAGAGGGATTAAAACCAGGGGAGTTCGGATTCAAGCAAAGAGAGCCCTCGCTCGCTCTACCTCCTGTTGGAAACTCTGATACCAGACCTGCCTGGCTTGTGTGCACAAACAGCAGGATACAAACACAGACAGCTAAGTCAATTGAGTCAGCTAAACAGCTAAGCTTTAGGAGTAATCAAGTATGCGACAGATGCACAGGTGAAACTATGCTTTTAACACCAGAATACTGATGTATTGCTCTATAAGACTTCTTGTTTGCTGGTATGCTGTCATTTGACATAAAAAATATTTTAAAGATGAGGTAACCCTCCTTTAGGTCAATTCAAATAAATGATGCTTATTGACATGACCATGATTGACTGAAAAGGGATGTTATGTCTTCAATCTGGACATTTTAACCTAGGCTAGTGGCATGGTTCTAGGGATGGCAATGTCGGTCAGTGTTTCCACCACTTTGAATTTATATCTCAATATCTCAACAACCATTGGATGGATTGGCATGACATTTCATACAGACATTTCATACAGTCAAATATTTTGCAGGCACCAAGTTTTGTAAAAAGATTAGTGGTTCCTAGACATCCCACTGACTTTGGTGTTCCCCTTATATTTCCTCTATCATCACCAGGAGATTGACATTTATGGTTTTGAGTAAAATATTTGTATAAATAACTGTTGGATGAAATTAGGTACAGGCATTCATGTTGATGAATTGTGGTAATTTCTGTAATTCCTTAACAGTTCATCTAGCGCCATTATCACGTCACAATATCTTTAAATCTTATCCCCTTTGCCATAAGTTATTGCTGAATAGCAATTGTTAACAATATTATAAGGTGAACATGTTATACAAACATCAGCATGTTCAAATGTTACTACACTGTGCCTAAGATAACAGCCCATAACAACATCTTGCATTTCAGTTTCAAATTGGATGCAAGAGCAAACCAGACAGTGTGTGTAAGAGTGGTTCATATCTGAGGAGTTGGAATGCATTTAGTGTGACAGCTTTCATTGTCTCACAGTTTTTTTCTTTTAGTACCCAGCAATAATTACTGACTTGTGTTTGTTCCATGGTACCTGCCAGCTCTTCTCACCTCTGAACACAGCTGATCAGATGCAGCTGCAACACGTTTGTCCCATCTTCCTGCCATTTGCCACGTTTTCTTATCGGCAATCTGAAGAACAATCAGCTCTCTGAACAAAAGCCATTTTGCCATTTCGTATTGGAGCAGAATTATATTAGAGAGGACATATTAGAAATGTAATGTTCGGCCTACTATTGGTTGATACAGTTCATTCCTTTGCTCAGTGACTAATTATGTATGTTGCCAGTGGAGCAGGATTCAGTCTTAAATGAAAAGGTGGCAGCTATTGTATTCTACTTTAAAGCCATGTTTAAGAAGCTTCAGATCTATTGTTAGTTCTGTCACCTAGGGAAGACTCATTTTTCTTAGGCCTGGCTGGTCCTGTTCAGTACTGTCATGTGTGATTGTGCAGATGAGCCCTGACATCCTTAAGGATGGACAGGAAGGATTTGACGTCACCAACAACAGACACAGAAAAAGCTCTTTCCCCACCTTGTGCTGCAGAGGAGGTGTATTTCGGTCAGAGTGCCTCATGGTGTCAAAGGCGTCACAGTCTCACGTGTGTGAACCATGAGCAGAGTGAAGTTCTTTAACGCACTGTCACATCCACTCATCAACACTGATGAAACTACACACTCTGACAGACCCAGAATTCTGACAGATACAGCTCTGAAACAGTCTATGATGAAGTCACAGCACAAAAAACAGTTTGAACTGAAATTTATCAACATATTTTTACCTCATTCTACAAATCTGTAACTGATACAAATATCAAACACTGTACATTCAATTATCAGAAGGTTTAGATGAAAATCGTTAAAGAAAATAGAGAGTTGAAGGCCCAGTAATCTTAATGTACAGATAGGTAACCCTGGACGTTTATTGATGGCTGTGTATTTTCTTTGCAGTGTTTTATTAGATACCTTTTTTGATAGTATAGGAAGAGTTTCTGCTGTCCGGTCGATGGGGGGACAGACACAAGTTTTTGATTTGATGGTGTGAACAGAGGTGTGACAGATCCTACCAAAGCATTAATTTTGCCACTTACTACTTCTGCCCTCAAACTACACTAGATAAATTGTGTAAACAGACATGAAGAAGAAAGTGGGAGTGCATGAATGTTCGTGTGGATATTGACGTTAAAATTCTTAATGAAGTTAACAATACTTGTATCCGTGGATATATCTTGACCACCTGATTACTTACAGGCTAGGTGCTTCCTATTACAATAACTAGTTAAAGGCTCCACAACAACTCCTAATAAGTGGGATTCAAAGTTGATAAGCAACCAATTCTGACGCTTCAGGTCCTTTGCTTCATTAGGAGGATGTTGAGCTTAAACAGAAAATTCAACACGGAGAACATCAAAGTGCCCACTCTGAAAAATGAGTAACAAACTCTTTATTAGATATGCACCAATCTCCTAGGATACAGCTGACACACACAATGATTTCCCAGCAAATGTGTTGCCTGTATAATGCTCTTGAATAATGGTCTACTCAATTTATGCTCGCCAGAAGGGCAGGTGTTGGTTTGCACAACAGAAGGAGTGATGAAGGAGAAGGAGGCAGAGGAGGAGATTTAAAGTATAAGAAAGTAACACTTCTCAATGTGAAGATCAATGTGTCTGAAAATGTGTTATACTTCATGGGACATAATCATGAGTGGATGAGTAAAAAAATATATAACTTGCAGCATATGTGAGGGATAGCAGGTTTTTAAGCTGCTCTTGAGGCATCTTTTCCTAAATCTGCAGAGGAAGGAGGAAGGCATTGAGCAGTCCGGTGCAAAGCTGCAGCAGGGTTCGTGCCAGTTCATTGCTGTCGCAGCCCACACATTCACTTGATACAATTGCAGAGACACCAAATGCCATGAGAATATCAAACTCAGTCTTTAAAGAGACAACCAGCACAGAGGAAGAAACACATACAGCACCACAACAACAGAGGAAATACAACTTCTGTTTCGAAATGCAAATAAAGTTGTCAAGATGGAAAAGATGGGCAGGATTACAGAGAGCTCCCTCATGAGTTAATTGTATGAAAACAACTTTTTCTCTGTTCACAACATCTAACATCCTTCTGTATGACAGGCGCAAATTTCCTATGACAGATGATTGAGATCAGTATGTGTCTGCGCTCAATTTAATTTCCAGGAAACCAAGGTGCAGGTTGATTTCGTCATCTTTGGTCAGAGCCAAGCTGGCTGTTTCCCCCTGTTGTCAGGTTTTCTGCTAAGCTAAGTTAGCCAGTCCAAGCAATCTGTGCTCATCAAAGTCTGGTTGTGTCTGTTCTTCAAACTTTCTCTGTTCATTTGTTTGTTATGATGCTTTTGTGACCTATTCAAATTCTAGGTTTTGACATCTGTTAAGTCAGAAAGGTTTGTGGCATTGTTTTAGTTGAGTAAAACCTGATAAAAAAGTTACTAAATTTTGCCAGATTTGTTTATTGATTGATTATGGGGCTGCTGTAAGTTTTTCCCAGCTTCAACAGAAACTTCACGGATCTCATTAGGTGAAATACTATTGGTTATTAAGCTATCATTCAGTTTTTAGGGCGTGGCAGAAGCTCAGTCGGTAGAGAGTTAGGTTGGAAACCGCAGGGCTGCCGGTTCAAGTCCCTGTATGGACCAATGGGCACTGCCAAGGTGCTGTTGAGCAACTGCTCCAGCCATGGACAGACGCAGCCACCTTCACTCATTTGTGCCTGTGTGTTCTGACAACAGAGTGAAAAATTGTAAGTGTAATTTGATTAATAACTTATGTTAAAATAATAATAACTTGAATACAGAGTATTTCTCAATTTCAGATGAATAAAGTCCATCTATCTATCCACGTCTTATCCAAGTCTTATATTAGTAAACAATTTCCCAAAGATTTACTGACATAAGTGAAGCCAGACTTTTAATCAACATACTAGTGGTCAATTTAGGGTCTGGTACCAGAATAATCAATTGAAGGTTTCATGTAATCATTTTGAGCCTATTTCCATTTTCATTTTTACTCAAATCAATTTCCTTCCTTTTTATCTTGAAACATTGACATTGGTTGGGAATTGAGGCCAAACATCATGTTTTATGTTACTGACTACTTCAGGAGACATTGTGATCAGATGATTTTTGATAACTTTTACATGTAGGCTTACCTTGACAGGATCTATAAATACTCTCATAACTACGGTAGTCTGTTGAGTAAAAATCTCACAATGCAGACTGAAGGAAATGATATATTTAGAAAGGAGGGAACGCACAGCAGCAGCTGTGATGTAAGATATTTGAAAATGGAAACTGCTCCCAGGGGTGATAGCGCTTATTCTCTCCACTTTAATTATTTATTTTCCCTTCAATAGACCGCCAACAACAACATTGTTGGGCAAACGATCATGCTGTATGAGGATTGCTGACGTTTCTGTGGTTCCCAGTGCTAATGAGCTTTGGCACTGGTCTGGTCCCTGGGGCATCATGTCCCTGTTGACGGTAGGTCTGTCCATGGTAGGTCATTTTTCAATCAAGTGCACAAAAATTCTACATTATATACCATTTAAAAAACAGTTGCATTTTAGATTTTCCATGCAAAAATGTGTTGAGACAACCAGTTCATAGAATAAAAAGGAATAATTTAAGGGCATATGTTACAGGTACATTCAGGTTGCTTGAAACTTACAATGAGATTGGCACTCTATTTTATATAAGTCTTTTATTTAAATGAAGATACTTAAATAAATCAAGACCAGATTTTTGCACAGACCTTTCTATTACAATGTATCTTGAATGGGGGGACACAATCTTTTGACTTGGATGACATCTAGAAGGTTGGTTTATAAAACCACCTTCTCCATGACTCATAAACAACATGTCCCTGGGGGGCTGAGAAGGCAATCATAGGTGAGAAAAGCCAGCATTGACTACTGGAGTCCTGAGACGTCAAGTGTTTGGATGGGTAAGAAAGTGATTAGTCCCAGTCTCAGAGGAAAAGAGCAGGGGTCAGAGGACTAATGATTGAACGTAGTGGTGGTGGTGGTGGTGGTTTGAGTAAATGCCACAAAAGCCTTGTGGTCCTTGGTGGAATGTCATGTGTCTGATTTACCTGTTCCTTGTAGGGCTGAGAACATCACTGCTCTCATTAGAAACTGCTTCTGTGCTGTCTCATAGCAACCTAAAAATAGAAATGTCCCCATTAGGTTGTATAGCTGTGATGGCTGCTACAAGTTTTGGCCTCTTTAATTGCGTAGTCAATATATATATATATACTGTAGGTGTGAAATATTTGTGCTCCATCTCTTCATTTATTAAGCAGCGAAATGGGCTACTCAGAAACACAGTTGGTTGGAGAAATGAGCTTAAATGTGTAAGGAAGCCCATGCATTTACCATATTGGCATTTCCTGCAAGGAGCAGTGTGATGGTGATCCTTAACAGATTCCTTTCTCAAATTTTACAGCTGAATTGTCTTTGCTGTACCCTTTATTACATAACAGATAGGAAGAATGGCTATAGAATAAAGTTTATTCTAACTGGCACTGATGTTCCACACTGCAGAAAATAAATTATAGTTTATTAATTGCAGAGGCTTACTATTTGAGGCATTAATTCACACATACGGCTAAAATAAGGAGTAACCAGCAAAAGTATTATTACCTCCTTTTATTTATGAGTAGGCCAAACATTGTCTTTTGCTTTTACTTACAAATTGTCCTTTTCAAATAATTTAGATAAAATACACGCACGCAGAGCATTTACATGTGTTTGGGAGCCAACACTGCTTGCTGCAGATACAACCCAGTTTCGTGACTATTTCACGAACTGCCGTGAGACTGGGTTGGCAGATCTGAAGATAAGGACAGAGGTTTTCATCAGACGCAAATTATTTTTGGTCGACTCTGACGTCAAGAGAATACACGTTTCATTCACCAAGCAGGAAAGTAAGTTATTTATAACCCGCAGCATCTCCGGCTTGTGATCCTTGAGTGCGCAGTGAAAGGAATACTCCCCTATAGACTGATGTAGTGAGCCTCCATAACAAAAGCCACACAGCTCATGCTTTGCGTGCTATGGTGCCAGAAAGGTACGGCGTCCAGTAACCTGTACTAGGACGCGTCGATGGGAACAGCCGCGGCTTAAAAAATAGGAATATTGCGAAGAATTGCAACAAACTTTCTCTTCTGAATGATACATTTTCTTCAAATTCTTTCCCTCTTGCATGGCAAAGCACTGGGTACTTTGAGCATGGAAAACCTCTCCTCAGACTGGGTAAGATAATTAGCAGACATTAAGTTGTTTTGCAAAATTATTGAAAACAAAGATTAAAGGATTCAACTTTGTCGTTATCTTGCGTATAGGGCTACAGCTGCTTTCTTCATCTTAGAAAAAGGCTGATAGAAATAGATGGATCTATTACATCCATACTTAACATAGGCTGTAAGTATGTGTATGCAATAATGAAAAATAATATTTAGATAAAAAACAAAATTTCAAATGTTGGATTTAACGTAGAATTAGACGACCAACCCAATCATTTTAAATGCAGCGCTTTTCTGTCTCCAAGTTATCCAAAATGAGAACCATGGACAGCGACTCACGCCTCACAGGGTGCCGATATTTAATGTCGCATGTCACTATTTTAATTTTGGATATTAAAAACACGTTGTTGTAGCCAGTCTGTTAGATATTTTTTCGAAAAAGATGACTAAGGCTGGTGCTTTTGCGCACTTTCAGGTTTATGGATGATTTTGTTTGTCGTTTTTCGTCGCGCCTATACACATATTGGTAAAAAAAAATGAGCTCCTGTCTTGACAGACATAACGAGAATAACTTTGATCTTGATATCCACATATCATGATCATCCATCCCTATTTGTTTGTGAATCTAACAGGTGCGGTTAACGACGCTACGTCTGCTTCATGTACATGGTTTTTTGGCATGGAAATTATCAATTTCCACTTTGGAAAACTACATTTTATTTTGCATATTACCTTCATCTGAATTATTGTATAAATAAAATATTTCCATATCAGAAATCTGTAACACTAAGTTATATGTATAACATTTTAAGTGTAACAGACTGCCACCTGCTGGTAGTGATGATTTAGCAAAACATTAAAATATCAAATAATATGAGTCTTAAATTATGAGGATTTTTCGATGTAAGCTGAACTACTTCAATACTTTGTTCAAAGGATTGTGAGCTGTAAGTTCAACAGAGAAGCTCTGTGATTGGCTGGGAGATGGCAGATATACTGGAGCTGCGGACAGATGGAAACTCACTCCTGAAGGCTGTATGGCTCAGACGCTTGAGACTCACCAGGCTCCTGTTGGAAGGAGGTGCATACATCAACGAGAGCAATGAACGTGGAGAGACGCCACTCATGGTGGCATGCATGTCAACACACACTGACCAGCAGAGTGTGAGCAAGTCAAAGCTGGTGAAATATTTGCTGGACAACCAGGCAGACCCCAACATACAGGACAAAGCCGGCCGGACAGCTCTAATGCATGCCTGCATCCACAAGGCTGGGCATGAGGTGGTGGATCACCTGCTGAGCAATGGAGCTGATCCCAGTCTAGATGACAGGAGCGGGGCCTCAACCCTAGTCTATGCCATCAATGCCGATGATAAGAAGACACTAAAACTGCTCTTGGATGCATGCAAAGCTAAAGGCAAGGAGGTCATCATAATCACCACAGACAAGTCACCGTCCGGGACTAAAACTACCAAACAGTACTTAAATGTCCCCCCATCACCAGAGCTGGATGAGAGTTCCTCCCCATCATACTGCACCTCTCCGTCTGATATCAACGTCACTGCGTCTCCCACATCTGAGCATGAGCAACAAAACTTGGTTTTCAGTTTCCAGACCAAGCTGAAAACCTCTACTTCAGCTGTAAAGATCGTCAACGGGCCCACATCTCCAACACGCCGGCCTGCAAACCCCAAACGTGCACGTTTGCCTCAGCTGAAGAGGCTGCAGTCAGAGCCTTGGGGGCTGATCGCTCCCTCAGTCCTTGCTGCAGCTGCCGCCCATGAGGAGAGTAAGAATACCAGCTCTGATGAAGATGTGGTTGCAGGAGTAAACGGACTCTCTCTGAGTAAGAGGTCAGCTTTATCTCGACAGAGCAGTGTGGATGGAAAGGACAGCTTATTCCCTCTGGTGAGTGAACAACCATGCAAAATGACAACCTCGCTATCCTGTCCTCTAACGTCCAAAGCATCATATGAGAGATCTCTTAGCCAGCAACAGCCACTGGCACGGCGCAGTACTGTGCCCACAGAACAGGACAGCAGCTGCAGCAGTGGACTCGTCAGTCTGAGAGAAACAATGCATAGGAGACGTCTGGGGAACGATCACTATGACTCAGACTCACAGCTCTACTCAGACTCTGGCATGTTAGACTCTCCCAAGGTCCCGATGGAGCGAAGGAAACTAAACACTTCCCCACTAGCGATGTTGACCAGCTCCAAAGAATCTCTAGACATCAACACCAGCCCGTCCTCTCCCAGCACAGCACACAGGCGGGCTCCTGGCCTCCTGGAGAGGAGAGGCTCGGGCACACTGCTGCTGGACCACATCTCCCACACCAGGCCTGGCCACCTGCCCCCTCTCAACATCAACCCCAACCCTCCCATTCCTGACATCGGGGCTAGTAGCAAGCCCTCCTCACCTCTGACCACGGGTATTAGATTAATAGCTCCAGTAGCACCAAACACACCAAAGAGAGGCAGCCTCAAGTCCAAGAAGAAACTTGTGAGAAGGCACTCTATGCAAGTGGAGCAGATGAAACAGCTTTCTGATTTTGAAGAGCTGGCTCATTAGTAAAGGATGATGTTTATGCAGCACATATTGTGGGTGTAGAAAATGCTAACACCATAACGTGTCAGGAAGTACATCCATAGGTTCAGCTGTGTAGACTTACAGCCATCTAGATGTTGAATAATGTATAATTTATATAAAATATACAGTATATATATATAAATACATATATATATATATATATATATATATATATATATATATATATATATATATATATATATATATATATATATATATATATATATATATATATATATAATATATTGAAACTAAGCAATATAGATAGACTTCCTCCTTGTGTTACACCTAACCTTAAAAACTATTATCTTCTGACTTCAACACCTGCTGTATATGTATTACAGTTTTGAATGTAAATGCCTAGACAGGGTACTATTCTTCTAAACTAGCTCTCTTACATGATAATGTAATGCGTAGGGAACATACAGGGTCCATTTGTAGCCAGAAGGCCACTTGGGTGCACTTTGTGCATATGTAATTAGCACCATTAATGGACTTTCTTTTAACAAGAAAAATGTGATGCACTTGTCTGAGATGTAGCTTTGAGTAAAATGAAAATTGACTGTAGCAAATTTGTATAAAGTGCCTTCAAGATAAAGAAACCTAAAAAAAAACTTTAAAAAAAAACAGTGGACAGATACATTTATTGTGTTAGGAGCATTTTTAATTCATAATGATGTAACCAAAATGTGTTTTTATTTCAATGTTGCTGGTCTCTTAACATCAGAATACACATTATGTGAATTAATGAAAATTATGCCTTAAGGAACAGGTAAAACGATGGGCTATGTATAACAGCACTTTATTGCCCTATGAGGAAAAAAAATGTAATGTTGCTGTTAACAGTGTTACAAAAACCTTCAAAGTACACATAATTCTAGTAACAGTGAATGACATTCGAGCCCTTAGTCAACGTGGACATTGGTGAAACTTGTCAATTAAAATGTCATTTCACGCTAATGGCAATCAAAACTAAAGATCATACAGCTTCCATCTAACTTGTGAAGCAACGCTTCTGTTTAAGGAAAAAAAATAATAAACATAATGAAATCCATAGTATTTTTGTAAGTAGTTTGTTGTATATTCTGAATAAATGTCAATCACTTGTGAATTTCTGTCTGTTTTTGTCCTATTAAGTAAGATCTGAGCTGATAGTAGCCACACATATGCTCATTAGAGGGAGCACCAGTCCTGCCTCAGGCCACTTGGCAGTTCTTTGGTACTATGAAGATGATGATGACGATCATCGTCAATGTCACTGTGATTATGTCAGGCAAACCATTGAGGCACTCAGATCCCACAGCTTCTTGGCAGCTTCATTATCCCAACCCTGGGGGAACACTGTTTTAGGGGCGCAGTCACTGTAATCAAAGCAGAATTTAGTGTTAGAACAAGTTCTTATTCAGGATACAATAAATAAGTATGGGAATTACAGAGTAACTTACAATATAGTGATACTGCAATATTGATTTTGTTTTAAGCAACATATTTTCCTGTCTATAAGAAGGATGTACTGTATTCCATAGCCAGCAAAATAATTGTTCCACTGTACAGGAATTAATTAATATTTTGTATTCAAAGCCCCAGATGCACTGAGTGGCTATTGGTTTGTGGAAATTTAATTAACTTTTAATTAAGTAACTAATTTTGTTTGGGAATATGCACTACTAAAGCACAATATCCACTGACTTGATAAGTCGAGTCCTGTTTCATGACCTGAAATTGACACAGTCTTGAAAACCATCCCTTTTCTATAGTTTTAAAGTTCAACTGATCAATATATTTTATTATGTGAATATCTACTGTGCTGTATGTAGGATGTGAAAGGGGTTGCTGTTCTGTACGTGCAAACCCACAGCTACAACCCACTTCTGCAGTCCCCCTCAGCTCCTGGAGCCATTCAATCTATTTTAGATACATCTTTTTGGTTTTCTGCAGCAGGCAGCTCTGGTAAGCACACTGTATGCTACCTGGCTAGCACCAAACAAAATTGGTGATTAGGTGGTGAACATTGTTGAGCATTTAGCAACTCCAAAGCCAGAATTTCCCCTTAGTAGTCAGTAGAGAGCAAAGAAGAGTGGACAAACATTCATCAGGTATAGAGGTTAACGGACACAAAATCTAATTTTTCCCATTAGGTTAAACTAGGGTTTTCTTAATCTCACCTGCACTTTATTTCATTACCTTATTTTCTTATGTTACTGCTGTCTTGATTTTATTGTACAAAATAAACACCTACACAAAACGTCTCACCTCTAATAATGAAGCTACCGTCTACTGATTTGCTAGTATCGCTTTGTCAGACAATCCTCCACTGCTGCAGAAGAGGGTCTGCTAGTCCACATAGCATTCGAGATGGAAGATGGTTGGCATTTCTTTAAAACCAAGGTACACTCAGCTCAGAGCCGCTGCAAAATTGCCTCGGGAAGGAACTTGTTTTGGTGGAAAGTGTATGATCAAAAGTTATTAGTTATGCGAGAGAACTAAGATTGGACAAATAATCTAGCTAGTTGTCTCAATTAACCATGCAGAGATCTGAGGAGCAGTTAAGCATAGTCTTCATAAATCCACCAGAGTTGGATTCCAACACACCGTGTTTTAGGTTGTACCAATAGGTCAGACCGAGAAAAAACATTTGGAATATTATCAACTTCCAAAAGTTATTCAAAACCAAGGAGAAGAATGCAAGAATACAAGGCGCTTGTAGTTGGCAAAGCTCAAACTCACTCAGGTAGTGTAGATAGCAAGTTGGGGCTCTTTGAAATGAAAAAACAAAAAAACAATTCACTTGGCTACACCTTGAGTATAGCAATGATGTCATACAGTTAAGGTTAGGTTGATTAAAGATGTTATTGCATTACTTACTTTGGCCTCCACAACACAACAGTCGTTAATGACTTGGTATTGTGTCTCCCTCACTCATACCATCTGGTTATAAGCCTCTAAACCTTTGTAGGATTTAAGGTCTGCAGCTGTGTATGGGTTTGGTGAGAAAAGCAGGTAGTTGACTGGCTACTAGCATTGGATATGCAACTCAAGGATGAATCACCGGGTCGTCACAGATCTAAGAAAGAGCCAACTAGGGATCTGCACCAACAATAAACTGTAATTTCTCTAAATATTGGGTCTTTTCTTGTGGTCCTAGTCCTTCCCTATATGCCTTTGCATTTGGATTTGCTACAGACATCCAAAGTGCACAATACTCCACTGTACTCCGTTCACCGAGTGCCTCCAATATGCGCATTCGGGTTACTGCCCTGAACATGACCTAGGTGAAAACCCTCTATCTATAGATCATAAGGGGCAAGGTTACCTCCCCTTTCTCTGCTTTGCCCACCCAGAGAATTTGGCCCTCCCACAAGAGAGAGACATCATGGCTTTCAAACGAGCAAAGTGGCAGTTGGTCAAGGCCACACCCCCAGCCTCCACCTTGCCCCCTCCTCTCTCCTCCTCAAAAGCTACACACTCAGAAATGACACATACTAAGGAAAGCTCATTGTGAGACAGACTCTACTGGCTCTAAGATATGTGAGTGCCTGTGGCACTGTATTTCAATAACGCAAACCAGAAATTTGCACTTTTTATTTAATTTCATGCTGATTGAGAATTGCGATCTCTCTGGTATGCTAGCTTGTAGCGTTAGCATGCTAGGTTGTAGCCTGTTGCAGCGTGGAGCAACATAAACAAACAAAACATTCTGCCAGACTATTTCCGCACATGTGTGTTTACTGTTGGCTTGCTAATATGATTTGCTTCATGGGCTGTCTCTGTACCTTTTAACATTGAATTTCTATCTAGACCATTTCACACTGAGAATCAACTACATAGGCTACATTACTAGCCATTACTTTTATTTTAAACTTCCTACAACCAGAGGGATTATTTTCCTTGCATTTTCATGCATTTTTCTATTTATTTGTAATTTTATTTAATGAACATTATATGTTTGAAATATTATTATACAATAATATTATTATTTTAAAAATTGTTGGTGAAAGTTCAGTTGGTATAATGTAAAAACCGCCAGAACCTCTTAACCTCTCCCCTCTTTGTCGCACAGGCAATGTATTTGCAGAACAGCCAATAGAAACTCTATTCTATTCATCGGTGACCAAATTACTTAGTTACCAAGTTACTGTGACCACAGCAATTATCTTAGAATACTGAAAAACAAATTATGTATAGCTTTGAAGGTCTGCATTGTCCTGCCAATATGCTGTTTTACTGAATTAACTGAATTAACCCTTCCCTGTTAAAGACCGATCACAGACACTGTATTTCTGTTTAAACACGATCCATCTCGCATAAGCTACAAAATTACACACCAACAACAAGAAATGCCCCCAATAACAATATTTTGTTCCCATGTTGGTACAACTTACACACAGCTTCCTCCTTGCTGCACCGCCTAACGTCATCCTATACAGGATTTCTATTGGTTCTTATTATTAATTATGTTCTAAACGCTATATTGAACAGTCTGCTTGATCTGTAATAATAATAATAATTAATAATAATAATAATAATAATAATAATAATTAAAAAAATGAAATAGCAATGAAAAGAACAGTTAAAAGTACAAATAAGTTAAGAAAAAAATAGACTAATATGAAATGCAATTAAGGAAAATAGAAATATAACAGTAATAGCTGTAACTATCATTACCATTGTGACCATTATCATCTTAATAATTATAATTTACAATAGAGCTTAAATTGGTAAATGTAGAAAGCCAAAGTCTCAAATCATGTACATACATTTCCGCCTGCAGAGGTCACTGTAAGCTCACCAAGACAGTCTTAGTGCCTTCTAAACGAGTCCAGTAGATGGAGCACATACACCATGTTTTATATATATATTTTTTTGTATAGCCACAGTTACCAATCAAGCCTAAGAACACTAGGAAAGTTCTTTATATAGCATCAAATTATTATTATTATATCCTAAACTGATGGGTCTCTGCTGCTGTACGAGCACGCAAAAGAAGAAGCAGCACCAAGATGACAGTAATAATAGCATTACACCCTCAGATCTGAATTAAAGCCTGATCAGAGCTGCAGCTGAGCAACTCACAGACTTTTGAAATAAAACATTTAGTTCCTTGCTTATTGATGAGGGTAATGTTTTAATGCGTCAAATCGATAAATGCCCCCCTTTCTTTACTTATCTATATTAGCACAATGGACCATTATGAGACCTGAAGAGGACTAAATATAGAGCTTTAACCTTGGTTTACAGGGTGACATTTGAGAGTGACTTCAGCATTGCTGAGTGTATGTGAAGGTGGCCAGCATGGGGACATTGTTTACATATAGGGTCAAAGGTGGCTGTTGAAATTCAGCAGATTATGTAATTGCTACTGTCCCCTGTCTGACCCTTATTTTTCCAGTCTATGGTCGGGTGGTCTGGTTGCAATAACCTGTTTTCAGTCTTTCATTACATGTGCCGAACAACACTGCATTTCAGGGACCAAAACAGCTGACCTTCTCTATAATGTTATAAACATAAATTGAGTAATGTTATATTTATAACAAGACATTGTATGTTATAGACATTTGTATTAGGCTTTTGCATATCTGACCTTTGTCAATGCAGGCCCCTATTCTCGAATGAAAGAGTACTTTAGAGGTGACCTGGCCATCTCTTTTGCTGGCTCATGTCCAAGCCTGTCATATGACTGCACTGCACACTTCCCAGTCTCTCTCCCAGTATGGTAATGTAACCCTCCCATGCTAAAATTAGAGGGCCCATTTTGGAATGTGACTATCCTGTACCCGTCTTGCAAAATTTAGGGGATATAAATAAATTTCTGTCTGTTTTTAATGTTTTCTTGATAATATTACACCATAATATGTATATGGGGGTTTCTTACTAATAAAAAAACCTGCTGTGATGCTGTGTTATGCTTACTTTTTTATGAAAATATATTGCTCTGGGCAATTATCTTAAGCAGTTTGCAATTTCTGATCTGAATGCACCGTATATTTGTGGATCTTCTAATGCATAGTAGCACACATGCATTCATTTTCTTTGATGAATCTATAAACATTTTTTAACATTTTATAAACAATACACATTTATCATTTCCACATTTACAATTTTGTTTTAACAAGGTAAACAGCTAGTACTTCATATATGCCTGCAAATACTATGTATTTGTTATCCACTTTTGCAAATATATTTGGTCAGTTTAGTGGTGAATAGTTTAGTTTATTACATGTTTTGCATCCTAATAAACTTAATGTGCAGCAGTATATTCGTTCTGTAAACCTGCTATATTGTGCACATTTTACAACACAGTTAAAGTCTCTGTTGTTTTGTATTTTCATTAGCTGACCTATGCTATATTTATTTTCTTTGCTGTATCATAATTCTGTGCCTGTACATTCAATTAGTTCTCATCTCTCTTACAATACATAATGTTTTTATAACACTTATGATTCATTCATATTGTGAAAAATAAATAAATCAGTAAAGTTTCAGTTTAGTTTCAGAAAACACTAAATTGTGTTTTTTTCTTGGATTATTTCTTCTACTAACAGCTTTAGGGCTACTTTCCTCCAGTTACCATTTCAATCAGGAGAGACTTTGTTGCAGATATGCAAATATTTATTATACATAAGCATAATATGAAATGGGTCTTTGGAGATTAGAGTCCATGTTTATAAATAATTTTTAAAAGGGTAGAGAAGCCAAGACGCATTCTCCCGATGGATTGTAGACTAGGGTGACCATATTTTGATTTCCAAAAAAGATGACACTCGCCCGGCCTCGGCCTTTATAATGTCTCATTGAAAACACCAGTGAAACATTTATTCAGCTTTTCTCCTCCACAGCCGCCCTCTCTGGGCTCTCAGTGACTGAGCTTGTTGATAATTTCAACTGTAAAATTACAAATGTTAGTGATGCCATTGCTCCCACTAAGGTCAAAGTTGACTCTGGTAAGAAAAGATCTCCATGGAGAAATGACCTACTGGTAAGAACAGAAAAAAGAGAGTGTAAAAAGCTAAACGAAGGTGGCGAAAAACAAATCTCCTGGTCCATTATAACACCTATAAAGAGAGACTTCGCATTCGCATCTTCTGTTTAACATCTACATGCTTCCACTGGCTCAGATTATAGAAAACAACAAAATAAGTTACCATAGTTATGCGGCCGACACGCAAATGTACATAACCTTATCGCCAGGGGACTATAGTTTAATACAAAAACTGACTAAGTGCATTGAACAAATTAACGGCTGGATGTGCCAGAACTTTATGAAATTAAATGAAGGAAAAACTGAGGTGGTTGTTTTTGGAGCAAAAGAGGAACGATTCAGAACACTGCTGCTGGAGTCCTCACTAAGACCAAGAGACTGGATCACATCACTCCAGTTCTGAAGTCTTTACACTGGCTTCATGTGCCTCCAAGAATTGATTTCAAAGTACTTTTGCTAGTTTATAAATTACTAAACGGTTTAGGGCCAAAATACATTTCTGATCTGCTACTATACTATGACCCCCCCAGACGTCTCAGGTCATCAGGGACAGGTCTGCTTTCTGTCTCCAGAGTCAGAACTAAACAGGGGGAAGCAGCGTTCAGTTTCTATGCTCCTCATATCTAGAACAAACTTCCAGAAAACTGCAGATCTGCTGCTACTCTCAGTTCTTTTAAATCAAGGCTGAAGACCTTTCTTTTTGATGTTGCCTTTCTTTAAATTGTTGTTCATTTCTTTAATGTTTAATTTCTTATACTGCACTAACTTTTATTTTTGCGTTTTATCTGTTTTTATTTTTTAACTGTTTTTTAACTGTTTTTGTGTAAAGCACTTTGAATTGCCCTGTTGCTGAAATGTGCTATAAAGCTGCCTTGCCTTGCCTCAATGGTATAAAAAAATAACTTGTGTAATAAAATAAAATACGTAACAACCTGTAACAAAATAATGGTTCTTTTCAAATAAATAAATATGAAATAGTGTTCTAAATATGACATATTCTGTATCAGGTTCAAAATCCAGATTCAACTAAATATCTCTTAAATATTTTTTTTTCGGTGTCACGTGAGTTTTGAGATCTCCAGCACCTTTATTAGACACTAAAACAAATGTGCTAGCTTTGCATATGGTGCAGTCCACCTCCCACTTGTCCCGATCGGGACGGTAGGCTACGTGGACATTTTTTTGCAGTTCAACTGTGAAGCAGCACTTACGCTTCGCATTTTGTGTGCAATACTGCTCAGCTGTCTGATCTGCTCCCTGTATGTGCGCGTCGCAGGGCCGCCTCTCGGGAATTACGTCACGCAACAAAATCCAGTAGTGCATTTATACCCCCTTTCCGTCCGGACGCCCCGGACAGTAGCCTACGTAAAAAGCGGACATTTCCGGGCAAAAGAGGACGTACGGTCACCCTACACTGGTGGCGGCAGCGAGGAGCCCGAAGGTGACTGGAGGTGGAAGGGGAGGAGGAGGAGGGTTGTCTGAAGGACTCCCTTGAAAAGAGGTTTTAAACTTCAACGGGACTTTCCTGGTTAAATAAAGGTTAAAAGAAAAAAAAAAGTGACAGCTAACAGCAGCAGAGAGACAAACTAATTTAAAGCAGGGGTGTAATGCTCTGATTGGATCGTGAATTTCGTGGCCAATTCTGGTTGGTTTACTGAAGAGAGAACGCCTCTAAACAGCTGAAAAGTTTTAGGAAGAGAGAGAGCGGTGATAGAGGTTGTTAGAGGTCTTCTATGTTATATCTCTGCATTATAATAGTGCCTACTGACCTTCAGTATCTACGGAGGAGGCAGACAGTCAAACACAATGCAGCCTACATATTGTGGGAAATCTACAGTAGCCTATACATTGACTGATGAATTACAATAGTCTTGCAAACTACGGCTGGGGAATATTGATAAATCAATATCCAGTGTGAGGCTAGATTCTCTTAAATGTTGGATATCGTAATATCGTGATCTTTTCCTGGTTTGTGATGTAATTTTGCGAATTTACCAGAATTAGCCTACTAGCTGTTTTATTATTTCATTTCATTATATCCGCATTATTGGTGATTATTTATGAAAACTCTCAGTGTGTCAATATTTTGTGAAAGCACCAATAGTCAACACTACAATATCACCGCACTATCAACATCAATGTGTTTGGTCAAAAATATGCCCAGCACTTCTGCAAACACACACATTGAGTACAACAGATATTCAGCAAGTCACATACGACATGTGTTGGCAAGCTTTTAAGGGGATTTTGACAGGGTGCTTTTGAAGGGGCATTTCACTGATTTTACATCTCAACAGTGTTGGGCAAGTTACTTAAAAAAAAAAAGTAAGTAGTTACAGTTACTAGTTACTTCCAAAAAGTAACTAAATAAGATACTCAGTTACAAATTATAAAAGTAAATATTTACTTCAGAAAGTAACTAAAGCGTTACTTTTAAGTACATTTTTAAATGCTCAAATGTGACCCCACCTCCACCCCTCTTTAACTGAACATAATATAGGCTACATGTGCATATTCAATTATTTATGATACATCTGAATATTATACGGTAATGGACACTTAATACATCAGAACAGAAACTGTACACAAATCTAAACTCTTTTAGTGTTGCTGTGGGACAAAGTGAGACTAGCCTCCAATCAAATGCCATGTATGTAGACACTATGTCTTGATCGATACAAATAACAACATAGATGTTTTGGAACTTTTGATATTTGTTGCCCTTCAACAGGCCACGACTGGGCAAAATTAAATAATGCTTGTTAAGCACTATAGCAAAAAAAACAAACAAATACTGTATATACACTCTTTGTAGTGTAAATAACGTAAGTAGCCTGATGTTTATACTTTTGGGCTGGTTTGTGCGTTGTGCCAGCATATGTGTGTGTGTGTGTGTAATGTGCGTGTGTGTGTGTGTGTGTGTGGGTGGGGGGGGAGGGGGTGGTGGTGGTGGTGGGGGTGATGATAGAGCAAGGGAGAAGTGAGAAAGTGACCAGTAGTAGCCACTCTAGAGTTATAGGGCCCATGTTTTCTGATCTAGATCTAGTTGGTCTGATGAAAAAACAGCTTCAATTATAGTCAATTATAGCCACATTTTCCGGCAGTAGGCTAACAGCAACAGCGTTATTAAGATGGGAAGAGTAATCAATTAGATTACTTGTTCCTGAAAAAGTAACACTGTTAGTAACGCCGTTATTTATAACGACGTTATTTATAACGACGTTATTTATAACAACATTATTTTTAACGACGTTATTCCCCGTACTGCATATCAAGTATCACAGAGTACCACTCAGCCGTGAATACAGTCAAACAAAGTCTTCTATGGCACTGGAGAGTTTCTGAAGTCTCCTAAAAATTACCCTGATGATGTCACCGGGGTTATGTGGGGATAGATCCCAACCTGACATGTCAGGCTATTCCATATTATGTTGCTACAATTTTAACTATTTCTCATAAATCCTGCAACTTTATGGAAGTGTAATACTAAATCAATAGAGTGCCCCTTTAAGATGACATATATGTATTGTACACCTATAGCTACGATTTTTGTGTAGAACAGTCTTACACATTACATTACATTAATGCAAAACATTAATCAATGTGTCACATTTTTTACAACTATGTGTGGGTATATTGGGCTTGTGAGGGAAGAAATCAACAACCTAAATTTATTGTGGAAGCAGCCTTCGCTGACCTTCGCTCGGGGTTATCCTGCCGTAAGAAGCTCAGAGTTCACCCTGCTCTGCACTGTCCTCCAGACAGACGGAGGAGAAGCTGCAGTTTAAACTATATTAGTCTCGGTCCCTCCTCTGTCTGTGCGACTCTGACGTAGCAACAAGCGTGTCCTGCCGGTGATGTGAACAAGGGCGGTCCTGCCTGTTTACTGTATATTTCAGAGAGTCTCATAGCGTTTACCCCCTCTCTGTCCTGAGTTTCGTCGAGTGTCAACCTCCAAAGTTAATCGGGCCAGGGAAACATGGCTGGATATTTGAAAGTCCTCAACTCTCTTTCGAGATCCGCCGCTGCTTTTTCCAGAAACCCCGCGGTGGTTGCGCCGGCTGCAAACTGCCAGGCTTTACAACAAAGAAACTGTGAGTGGAGAGGATTAACCGGGGTCACCCTCAGCATCATTATGTTAACGGCTAACTTAATTTTTGTATTAGGATGCTGTTTTTTTAATGTAGCTCATGTTTGCTAATGTAATGGCAACATAAACAGTCCGACTTTAGAAGTCGGTGGCGGACGAGCTACGCCGCTAACATGTTAGCTAGCTAACGTTACCTTGCGTGTGCTGTGAACCAACTGGGATGCTGGTAGTTAATAGTGATAAGCGTTTTCTGAGTTTAGGGGCAACAATGCGTTTAACGCTTCCCATTGCCATAATAGTTGTTTTTATGATGGGTCGAGGTTGTTTACATAATCCGGAGGCTGTGGACGTCAAGAGATGAGGGCCGAGCTGACGTAGAGAGAGCTGTCTTTGTCTTCCCCATTCAATGTTTGAGTCCAGTTGATGACAGTGTTAAAGATATGTAGTCACATTAATGAATGAAACGTTAATGGTCAAATATACTACTGATAGTAGCAAAAACTGGACATGCATACACTCCAATCTTCTTCGTAAGAAGGAATTCAAGGAGAATGTGCGAAACTTGGCAGCAGATGTATGAAATGAATCTTCCGTTTTTAGCTGCCTGTGTGTGCCGACATTTTATTGCTCGTTGCCGATGGGGGGCTAAAATACAGCCATGGTCAACAACATTAAGACACCGGTAAATCAGTTCTCCAACTTCCAACCAAGTAGCTGCTCTTCAGCCATCGTGTCATTAGTGCGACGCTGACTTATAAAACTTTTGCCAAGGTCAGCCACTGCATACGAGACTCCGCTAAAGAGAGCAATGGCTGCCGCTTCTCCGGCTGTCCTACATAATGTTTCTATCTGGATTACGTTTACAGTACCGCTCAGAGCTGCATATTTCACCACATCTGACCCTTGCATTATTACTGTAAAACCCTGTGCGTTTTTTTGCTTTCATGTTGGCTCTAAGCGTTGATCAATTTAATATTTGTATTCATCAGGTACCAGGAGAGCAACCACAATCTTTTGTGTTCTGTGATTTGGAGCAGGGCTCCATATTTATCATGGAAGCTCTAAATACATCCAAAATATCATACAACAGGTTGTAACTATATAATAAGCTTTTGTGTTGTAGATACATGTCTCCTTGCAACCCAAACAAACAGCAGTGGGTCAGGTGAAGGGCACTTTGGCTCTGAAGTTGGATTGAATCAAGATGTCATTTGAGCTTAGTAGTATACCTATCTGTCAGGGGTGATTGATAGTAGTCCAGTTTACACCTTTTATATAAATAGGTTTACACCACCAGGTATGTCTCAGGTTGATAAAACAAACAGTGTAGGCCCACAGATACCTGCAATAGGTGTAAAAATTGTTAAGATACTGTACGCCCGTGTCAAGCATTCCCACTGTATTTCGTTTTGTGTTTAATGCCAAAATCATCTGAGATACAAATCAGTGTGCCAAAAGTATGATTGAGAGTGACACTACTGTCACAAGTTGCATGGTATTTGCTGACAGCTGTTTGCTGCAATTGCCTGCCCTTAACATTTCACAGTGCTCATAAAATTGGCCAACATACTGTTTCTTCTTGGCTGTGGATTCTACAAAGAGAAGGTGTAATGATCCTGTTAGTCTCCAACTTTTGTTTGTAAACTTTGAAAAAATTGCATTTGCTTCCTTTTTTTTGTCAGTACAGTTTAATAGTTTATTAACTGACCTTCTCACAAATATCTTTCCCGCAACTTGGTTTTAGTCATCTTGTTTACATGGTGAAAACCTTTTCTTGGTGTGGGATTAAAAGTTAAGGGGTTTACGGCTCTCCTCCCTTTGTTGAAAGTTAACCAAGGCCATATGGAAACAGGTTGTTGTAGTCATCTTGTCAAGACACACAGGCTGCTTGCCCCTATACTGTATATAGCACTTGTAATGTTGAGCACATAGTAAATATCTCATTATCCAACCTCACTGTTCAGTTTCCACATTAGTTGTAAATACTGTTTGCTAGGGTATTTAAAACTGCTAAATACTGAAAGCTGGCACTAAATGCTAGGTCAGATTTTTGTCTATTCTTTATCAGATATTTCCTAGTTTTACAATTCTTTTACAGCTGTTTGAGTCAAAACAGACAGCTCTTATCAACGTACTACGCTATGGATCATGGTATAATATCCTGTGGAATTCTTTCATTTTATACTTGGTTGGATTTATATTTCTGCAAATTACTTCATAATATGACTTTTATGACTCTAAAGACACAGCCGGAGTCAAATACCTTGCAGGCTTATCCCCATTGCATGTGCGAATGATGTGGCAGGCATGCCCGCATGACTTCTATTCAGCTCGCCCTTCAGCGTCCAGTTTGTGGTGCATTCAGAAGTTACATAACCAACTCAGCTCCCTCCTGCGCTCCCTCCCCTGCACTGGGATAGGACAGCCATGTTTTAGCAGATTTAGGTTAGAACGAGTCAGAAATGGTGCCAGTTACAGTAGCTGTGAATGACTTACCCATGATGTAGTGTGGCAAACCTGTACTGTTTGAATGGCAGATATAGAATAATAGTGTATTATTAAATTACCAAAATCCAGTCCACCTTCTCAGCTCATAAGGTGCTTATTTTTTTCTGATCATAACACATAACTGTTAATATTTCTACTGACAATTTATTTCATTAACAGCATAGACAGTAAGAGTGATAGCTGTTTGGAAAAGCTAATTTCTAGTCTAGTATTTTCTGTGTTCAATACATGTCAACTTCAGTCAAGTAATCAATAAACCGCTTCAGCTCTAATAATAGAATCTCTATACATAGAAGTACTTGTCAACATGAAATAAGGGGTGAATAAAACTCACCTGCACCAGTAACACTGAGCTAATACTTTTGCTTTTGTTATTTCTTTCTGTTTGCTTCATGCTTTTTAGTAACTTAATTGTAACATAGAGGTAACAACTGTCTTTGCTATGAGGTTATTTTCAGTGCTTTATGTGAAGTCGGCAGGGCACATGTATCATGTTTGGAGCATGGAAACAGAGCAGAGGCTGTTATGACAGGTGTTACTGAGGCTTCATAAGCCCAACTAGGTCAAATGTAATAAATTCATTCAATATAAGGAGATGTTGGTTGTGTAACGTTTCCACCAGGCTCCTTATGTTTACTTGCATTATTCTGGGAAGGCTTTGGGTAGCAGTGGGGAAGCATTAACTTGGCTGGGAAATCTGGGAGTTACTTGATCCTCTGCACCTCCCCCTGTACTTTTCTATTCACTCAAAATGTCCTGCCTGCAGCACTCGCACTGAGCAGAATGAGTACAGATGAGATCAGAGATACTACTCTACGTCAATGGAACTGGAGGTTAAGAGACCACTCTGTTCAAAGCCATTGTTGGCTTGAAAATAAACTCACACTTTAAATTATTAAAGTTCAGTGTTTAAAAAAACTAACATTGAACAGTAATTTTGTTCTTAAACATGAAACATACTTATTATTGTCACAGTTTGTAGATTATAACTATGGACTGCATTTTAAAAGTTCAGACTTCTTAGCATTGATTAAACTGTTGACCTTGAATTTGGATTATGGATGGTTGCAACCACAGATTAATGATACCCTGTGGGGATTTTGGCAACTAGTAGCACTATAGCTCAGTTTTTTAGCAGGTCCCGATTAGTTTGTACCACATGCATAAGCACTTGTCAATGTAATGTTGAGAGATTCACGCTAGAGCTGCGGCGATAAATCGATTGATTTAGTTGCTTAACAGAAAAATAATTAAAAATAATAATAATAACTTCATCATTTAAAACATAAAAGAATTGCAGACAATGCTGTTTGCAGCCTCTCAGATATGGAGATTCGCTGGTTTTCTCTGTTTTGTATTACATTTAACTGAATATCTTTTGGGGTTTTGGACAAAACAACATTTAAATGGTGCGACTGTGATGAACATTTTTTATTTTGACACTTCATAAACTAAACGATTAATCAGTTAACCAAGAAAATTAGATGATTAATTGAGAATAAAAAGAATCCTTAGTTGCAGGCAGTGCTATTCCTGAGGCCTATATATTATCTGGCAAATGAAAAGGAAACAGGACACAGAAAACACTCCTGCCTCTCTGCAGAATGCCTCATAACAGGATATCTCTTTTTTATTAATCAATGTAGTTTCCTGTGTTTCTGATTGTTGCTCAGCAGTTTTTGGCCCCTAAATAGGCTTATTAAGCATGTTGTGAATGAAAAGCTTGAACTGCTCTATATGTGATTGACAGATGCCGACAAACGCATCAAAGTGGCCCAGCCAGTGGTGGAGATGGATGGAGACGAGATGACAAGGATCATCTGGGAGTTCATCAAAGAAAAGGTGATAAAGCGGCGTTGAGGTTTGGCGGGGTAAACACACAAACACTGGTGTGAGTCTCAGGGGACGACGTGCCCGCGCTGTCTGACTCGCCTGTTTTTATATTGTAGACTGAGACACGTGGATGTGAAGGGGGTTTATGTGGAAGATTATGTATGCATGATGTGGTGGAGGGGCTTCGGTGATGTTTCATTCAGTCACTGGCTTATTGCCTCCGGAGAGAGCAGATGGTGCGCAGGCTCAGGAAGAAAACGTGGAGAAGCATCAGATGAAATCCCTGATTGTTTTCTGAGTTGTATTGTTCAAACAGTGAATGTGTAATTTACAAACCATATTCAAATCATGCATATAATATGCAAATCGCACACACACTTTTTACAATACATTGTACATACATTGTTGACATTTTTGACTTTTATACATTTAGAGCCACTTCTTCAGTTACAGTAATTTGATTTAAATTTTAAATTTCCCAGAAAACTGAACTGAAAAAAGTGCTGTAGTAAATTGTAGATGCTAATTTGTGTTTTTGTTGCATCATTTAGCTCATCCTGAACAATGTTGATGTTGAGCTGAAGTATTATGACCTGGGTCTGCCATATCGTGACCAGACTGATGACCAAGTCACCATTGACTCTGCCCTGGCCACTCTGAAGTATAATGTGGCAGTTAAATGTGCCACCATCACACCGGATGAAGCCAGAGTGGAAGGTCTGTCACAAGTTTTTGATTGCCTGTTGTACATCAGAGCACTTTATTGTAGAATTGTGTCCATTGCCCCACGGCTTGAATTCGCAAATTTCAAGTTTGTTTTTATTGTAATATTCACTCCAAGTCAAAAGATGTTGAATGCAAAACAGGGGACAACACAGAATATATTTGTGCTATCATGATTTACATCCTTACTAGTTGAGTCCCATTAGGATTTTAGAGCTTTTGTTTTGAAGTCCTTAAGACCAAAAGACTGAGGTGGAAGAGTCTCAGCAGTTATCACAAAGGAAAATGTTTACAGCAGAGAAAATGCAAGACATTTGTACACAATTAAAAAGGTCTTTAGAAAGTGGGACAAACTCTTATTGATTGGAAAAAGGCTTAGCAGACCTTGATTTAAAGAAATATCAAATGTCCAGTCAAAAGGATCTGTTGGTTCCTACACAGAACTGACACTTCATTTATTTAAATTATTTCATAGATATGAAGTTTTTTTTTTTTACATTAAGACTTCATAGTTCAAAGAATATTTTACTTTTTAAATCTATATTAGTTTGTAGGTTCTAACAAGTCTAAAACGTTAAGATTATCTGCAAATATATTTATTACATGTCTAATATCTTTCTAATGCATTTCTCTTGTTATTTGTCATAACTAAAACTATAGAAGTATAAAAATCAGGCTACGTCAAATTATTCCAAGGGACATTCATGAGGGGGTCCCTGATCAAAAGCATTTACTGGCAGTGAACGTGACTATTAGATATAACTGATAGATCGACTAGGCTAAATATGTTGGCCGATAAATGACAAGAAATTAAACTACAGAAATGCCAAAGATATGTTTTATTGTCTCCAATAGGTTTCTTGGTAGCAAATGTTACACAAACTAATGTTAGGGAATTTTAAACTCTTAAACATCAGTATAAGCCTCAAAAGTCCTTTACATGCTGTTCCTACGGTAAATTCCGTGTTTTCTGTGTTTTTGTAATTAGAGTTCAGCCTGAAGAAGATGTGGAAGAGCCCCAACGGTACCATCAGGAACATTCTGGGCGGTACCGTCTTCCGTGAGCCAATCATCTGCAACAACATTCCCAGGCTTGTTACAGGCTGGACACAGCCCATAACCATCGGCAGACACGCGTTCGGTGATCAGGCGAGTCTCCTCTAAATGCTGAAGAGAATGTAGCAATTCAGTTTATAGTCACAACACACCAGGCAATTACATAATAATAAATAAAATAATAAAAGTGAATGAAATCTACTGTGTTTCTTCTACAGTACAGAGCAACAGACTTTGTTGTGGACCAGCCCGGCAAATTCAAGATGATCTTCTCACCTGCTGATGGTAGTGCAGGCAAGGAGTGGGAGGTCTATGACTTTCCTGCTGGTGGCTGTGGAATGGGCATGTACAACACAGATGAGGTGAGTTTGTGCTTCTGTTTACAGGGAAAATGCTGCCTTCTTGTCAACAAATCCCATTAAAATAACAAGCAGCAACAATATGTTAGTCCCTCTCTCAATACATTTTGACTGCCCCACTGTGTCGCTGGCACTCAGCCACAAGCCCATTTGTTCCTGCTGCAGAAAGGAAAAAGGCTAAATTATTTCCTTAAACAGCTGGGCACTGTAGTTTTTAGCAAATATTACTCAAACAGCAGTGAATGGTGTATTCGTAGGGGGCTATTTTACCACTGCAGATCTGGTGTGCTAGTGAAAATGTATGGCTGCAGGATGGTGTTTGTTGTCAACTCAAAATAAACTACAGTTCCCATGTTTGTCATAATTATCCCTATAATGGTCACCCATTGTAACTGTGCACCTCACTGATGGCACAGAGGAACAAGATATAACACAAAAATGTTAGTAAGTAAATCAATTAATCTTTTTTTAATTTTTTTTATGGGATTTGTGGATGGTAAGAAATTGCTTTACGTTTTCTAGGAGTGGGAATCACCAGAGGCCTGACGATACAATATCATCACCATACTTATGTCACAATACGATATTATTGCAATTTTAAACACATTGCAATATTCTGCGATATATTCCAACTTCAAATTTTTCCCAATTTCAAATTATGTCCCCAAAAGGAAACTTTGTCAACATCTATTTTATCTAAAAAGATGAATTTCTCTGTTAATTCATCCCACTTCAATTTTCAATTTTTTCAAAATGGGATCGTCAAGCAGACAAACTGACCAACACATATAGTAAAAGATTGATACTTCTGTCGTCTGTGTATCAATAAAGTATTGTCACAGAAAATATTGCGATACTATGCTGTATGGCTGGGCAATCGATATATGAGGCTAAATATCGTCTTAAATTTTGGATATCATAGAATCCTGATATTACACATTTCCTGGTTTTAAAGGCTGCATTACAGTAGAGTGACGTCATTTTCTGAACACACCAGACTGTTCTAGCTGGTCTATTATTTGCCTTTACCCACGTAGTTATTATATCAACATAACTGATGATTATTTATCAAAAATCTCATTGTGCACATATTTTGTGAAAGCACCAACTGTCTACCCTGCAATATTGCCACAGTATCAACAAGGTATTTGCTCAAAAATATCGGGATATTTGATTTTCTCCACATCGCCCAGTTCTACTGTGCTGTACTAACGTTTTCTCATTTTAACACACAAGATTTGCTTCTGTGCTCTACAAAAGTCTCGGGGGACGATTATGTCCTAAAAGCCACTCTCTGAATAAAAGATAAGCAGTCCTTCATACCTGAGTAAGATGCTTGTCAGACTGAAATGTCTGTTTGCTAACAGAATGGTGTAGGTGAAAGCTTCAGAAAGTGCGCGGGACCCTATCTATGTATTTGTTGCTTTAAGATAACAAATTTCCACTAAGAGGAATGCAAAATAATATGAAGTTGCTTAATTCTTGCCTGTGGTTCCAATTTCTACTCCAATCGCTACCCATTTAGGCATATTGATAGTACTTCTACTAAACCCTAACCTATACCTAAACTTCAATTGAAACTAGACTTGAATTCTATAACTTTTTCTTACTTAAAGAAAACTGCTGTTACAAGGCTTTTTTGTAGAATTGAAACAATCAGATCAGTCGTTGCAGTGCTTCGCTACTGTTTGTTATCAGCTGGGCTCTGTTTGATTTAACGACATCAGATGTCATATTAGATGACTTTAAACTTGTCAAGGGGAGGGTTGTTAACCCCTGTACTACTGATAAGGCTGCCATGAGCTGTTTGTTTTTTCCCCCAGTCGATCACAGGCTTTGCCCACAGCTGCTTCCAGTATGCCATTGGCAAGAAGTGGCCCCTGTACATGAGCACAAAGAACACCATTCTCAAAGCCTATGATGGCAGATTTAAAGACATCTTCCAGGATATCTTTGAAAAGTAAGTATCTTCTGTCTTTTTGCAGACGCCATTTTTTTGTTTTCTATTATTTTGAAAGTGTAAAATGACTTTTTATGACATATTATATGAATGTCTAATCTGTCATTTGATGCCTTCTTTGAGATTTTTTCCATCTTTTCTTGGCTTTTTTATGCACATTAATAAAAAAAAAATTTAATCTCTGGTGCCCAAACTTTCGAGCCCCACTGTAGCTTTAGTTGAATATGTGGTTTATACTTCCTACAGGCACTACAAGCCCGAGTTTGACAAACTGAAGATCTGGTATGAGCACAGGCTTATTGATGATATGGTCGCCCAAGTGCTGAAGTCTTCTGGAGCCTTTGTGTGGGCTTGCAAGAACTATGACGGAGATGTTCAGTCCGATATCCTCGCACAGGGTGAGATATTTGGAAAGCAACACCACTACTTCTTCTTGGGAAATTGGGTTGGAAAATAGTGTTGAAATACTTTTTAGAGCAGATGGGGTTTGCATTAAAGAATTTCTTTTGCATTTTATGGTTCCGGTTGTAGGCTTTGGCTCTCTGGGATTGATGACATCAGTACTTGTGTGCCCTGACGGGAAGACTATTGAGGCTGAGGCCGCTCATGGCACAGTGACCAGGCACTATCGCGAGCACCAGAAGGTTACTTACCATCTTTTTCAATCTAATGGCTCTTTATTGGAAACTGTTGGGCACTGAAACCGAAAATGCATGAAGCCAAATTATGGCCTTGCAAACAGTGTAATCTGTGGGGTCATACTGCCATCATGTGGTGAAACATGAGATTGAGAAATAGGCTTATATATGCCTAAAACAAGTAAATATTTGATGCTTTACATTCATTAAAATTGAAAACGACATTCTTGTCCTCTGTAATAGTTACAAACGCTAATAAAACCCTCATCTTCAGGGAAGGCCGACTAGCACCAACCCCATTGCCAGCATTTTTGCCTGGACGAGAGGCCTGGAGCATCGTGGCAAACTTGACGGGAACCCCGACCTTATTAAGTAAGAGATGTTTTTGTTTTTGTAGGAAACACATGTCAACATATGGTGAACATGTTTGTTTTTTTCTAAATGTCTTTGTCTTTTGTTTAGGTTCTCCCAGACTCTGGAGAGGGTGTGTGTCGAGACTGTTGAGAGCGGTACGATGACCAAGGACCTCGCAGGCTGTATCCACGGCCTGTCCAAGTAAGTTAATTTAGTGTGTCAATACGTATGTTACAGAACGTTCAGAGCAACATCAACAACTATCATAGTTGTTGCCGCTTTTCTCTGTTTATATCATTTTAATTTAAATACGTTTTGGGTTTTTGACTGTTAAGGTTGCACTCTCCAAAAGTCCAAAATTTCCGTACGCGTTTTTTTCTTATCTGTCATTCTAAACATTTGTCAGACATAAAAACTTTGCACACCGAGTCTGTTTAATTAACATTGATTAATTAATTAATCTGTTGCGAAACATTTCACAAAACGATACAAAATGGAGTCTTCAAACAGTGAAGATGATTTTGTTGTCTTCTCTCTTCTTAAAAAGAGAAAAAGAAATAGGAATAAATCGGGTACATCCAATCGTGAGATTGCGCAGAGAGCAAAGAGAGTTCCATCTCCTTATCTCCTTATCCGATCGATTCAAAGTTTACTACAGGATGTCAGTGGCTCAGTTTGATGCTTTGCTAGCTATACTAGAGCCACATATTAAAAAGAAGACCACCAAAGACGAAGTGAATCAACTTGTCAGGCGCCGTTCTTGATTTTGACATTCGCTTGTACGGTGGCTCTCTAGTGTCAGAACACCTCAAAATGCTTGCTACGGATGCGGAAAAGCGCAGAAAATTTAACAATTTAATGATTAAATTGTAATAGCCATTTTTCACAATTTTCTGATATTTTATCCACCAAACAAATTTGAGAAAATAGTCTGCATATTTATCAATCGTACAAAATCTCATAAGTTGCAGCCCTGATTCAAAGTATGTATCCATTTATTCCATGGATCATCTTTATGTTTTCGGACATGAAGCCTATAATGGCATCTAAAAATTTAAAGTTTGGTGCCTTCAATGGCAAATTTTAAATGCAATAATTCTCTTAGAATAAACCTCCACCATCAGTCTGAAACACTGACATTGATTCTGACCTGCCAGCATGCGATACGGGTTGGAAACTCAAAATCTCTTCCCAAACATGCCCTCATCTTGTTTAGAGTTTAAGTTCAGCGTGGTCTTCTGTAGACAGGATTCTTAGTATTAGAGATAATTAAAGCTGGATTGTGGAACTTTTGGCAGTTCAATTTCCTTGCGGGAGTCATCCCAACAGGATTAATAAAGAGAAGTCTAAGCTAAGTGAGAGTAATTACACAAACAACAGTCAAATTTATAATAATGCTGCATCTCCGTGGTCTCGCCCCACTTCGTGTCTTTCATGGTATTGGGTAATACAGGGAGACTGACATACCGCGTTAAAATCAGAGCCAGTATGAGCAACTACTCTGTGAAGAACTGTGAGTGAGCAAGGTTGGTTGACGGCAGTTTGTGTACTGCCCATATATTGACGTTGTTGTGAAGATATAGTATAAACTACTCCGTCTCAGTACAAAAAGGCTGCGGCATCCTTAGAGGGACACCACAACTCTGATATACTGAGAAATACAGAGAGCTTTCCCTGGCGCTGATAGACTTAATCATTGTGTGAACTCGTTTGGCAAGGCCTCGAATGTAACGGATGTTCATTTATATGTAAAAGTTCAGCACTCATGCTTTAATTAGGGATGCATTTTTGCTCATTTCTAATGAACAAATGCACATGAATGATAAAGAACAAACTGCACACATGTTACACGATTGTCCATCAAAATCCAGGTACAGATAAAAGATTTTCTAATCATGGACTTAAACCCTTACTGGAGGGTTGCGTAGCCCTGGTGGAAGTATGTGCCGTCGTTCACCATCTAATTTCAGCACATGATTGGTAGATGACGGACTATATTAGGTGTTAGTTAAGCTCTCCTACTAAATTGAGCACATCTTGGCTTTCCCTTTATCCACGAGGCATTGCAGCTCCCACATCTGCCAATGATTGTTAATTTTTTATCTCAGAAAACTAGAGACACACATAAAGGAGGACATACATTTAAAAAATAATACTGCTGTCATGTCATACTGTCATGTAGCACCAAGTCATACTGTGTTTGAAGTTGCTTATATCACACAGCTTGCTCATTCTAAGTAATAATGATGGTATTCATTAGACTGGATAAACCCCGGCCGATCTGCCGGCAATTTGATTTCGCCTTGCAGTTCGGTCTGGAAACCTGCATGTTTAATTCTCCTGCTTCAGTTCACAATTTTGTGGGAACCAATCACAAACTGGCTTATCTACCTGCCGCGCTAGTGGTGGGTTTAACACGACGATAGAGAAGCGACCAAGCAGCTTCTTGTTTACGTTCAACATAGCGGCCACCGAACGCCACTGAAGCGCAGCAACCCGTTGATGCCGCTGTCACGTCTACGTCACCCAGATTGTTGGTCTGATTGGTTGAAGGGCTATCCAATTGCGTACAGAATCATTTGAATTGTGCCCGTTGATCACGCCTCTCGTGCAGAGAAAATACAGAGCAGACTCCCCAGACCAACACTCAGTCTCAAATCTATTGAGCATGGCTTGGTCTGGTGATTGCCAGACTAGGTAATTTTAATTATAATGCTGTTATTAACCAGCTATAATAATAATAATAATAAAACAAGAAAGGTTTCTTATTGTATTGTCTTTTTTTCATAAAGTAGGGTACTGAACTTTCTGATCTTGTCTTACCTTCTCAGCGTCAAGCTCAACGAGCACTACGTCAACACCACCGACTTCCTCGACGCCATCAAGACAAATCTGGATAAAGCCCTCGGCAAGTAACGGACTTGGAATATATATAGTTAGCCTGGAGATGGCAATTTCACTCATCTGTTTTTGTACCTCATTTTTAATTTAAAAGGTCAATAAATCAACTTGTATTTTGTCTGAAGGAAACAATACTGTATAAGATTATGTAGTATTCTTTTAGATTATTAAAATAGTTGAGAACTGTGCTTCCACCTGCTGCCTCCCTAACTATCTGTTCCACTTTTTGCAAGGTTTTATTTTTGTAATGTGAAGTACTGTATTCAATACTGTGTAATGCCTTGGGCAGGACTGAATCCCATGTCAAACATATTGGACAATAAATCCTTTGTTTGACCCACTATTGGTATTTTCTGTTGTTTGAAAGCAAACAAAGGTTAAGCATTTCAAAGGTAAATAAATTTATAATTTTACAGTATGTTTGTTTGGTACACAACATTTTACATACATTTCTATCCACATTATCTCCACACTGTCTAATACAGAAAGCCATTTAAGATGAACGTCTTCCCCTTTTGTATCACCACTAAAACAGTGATGGAATGAACACAGAAGCTGAAAAACTCACAAAATTGAGCATTCTTACAGTATTTTAAATGTGCTATACCAACATCGCAAATGGATACCTTGTTTTTCAGGTTAGAAGTTTGAAAAGCTAAGCACTGGGAAACTGAATATATTGAGCATTTCCCAAATCATTTTCCACAAGGTCCGGGGCCCTGTCACATGTTGGGAGGCTGTCGTTCATCACTTGAGACCAGAGTACAGCATGATGGATGGCATGCTCTTGCAGACACACTGGGGCACTTAATATTTGTGTCTCGAGTTTTTTTTGGGACACTTCTTGTTGAGATTCATCCATAAAAAACAGAACTGCAATATGAATGCAGGGTTTGCATTGCTTTTGGAAAAATGCTGCAGTCTCGTCTTGTGAAGGCCTGGATGAGGGAAATGGTGAGGATTGTTGAAAGAGCAGCTGTACCACAGCCTGTTCTCTGTGGTAATCTTTTGAGGAGATCTACAGATGGGTGGGAGGGAAACCTGAATGTAATTTCATGAGGTCTGCGATTGGACCCCAAGAAATCCAATGTCCCAGCTCAACAGCAAGGAAAAGAGACTTACAGTCTCCGTAGCTGCAAGATTTGATCCAATTCTTTGGTAAAGGGGTCCTACCATTTAAAAAAAGGTATTTTGATTAGCGTCTTAAAACATTCCACAGAAACAATTACATTCATAGACTACAGGGTGATGCTTGTTAATGCAAAAACCTAACAAGTAGACACAGTGGTCCTCAGTGCAACGCACTAATTACAGTACCAGCCGACATACAAGAGGACTGATGCATTCTGTACAGTATTATACAATAAAACAGATTGCAAATCCAATGGAATTTAACTCATTCTGCAGACTTTAAATTTAATTTATCACAGTATAAATCAAAGGGAAAGCAACTTGATAAGCTTTGGCAAGTGAAATAAACTGTTCCCTTCACATTAGTTTACCCCAGCAGACTGAGAGACCGGGATTGTCTAAATGAGCAAGTGCAGTATAACATCACCATATGCTTAAAAATTTTCTTTTTAAATCCGGCTCAGATAATCCTGTTTTTAAGCAACTGACAATATCTATGTATTTATAATGATATTTTAACCTAAATGCTCCTGTTTTAGATGGTGCGCTTTTCTCAAATATAATATATTTATTCAGTAGATTTGCTGTGTTTTAGAGATGAAAAAATGTAAAAGTTAGACGCATACATTTCCAAATTCTGTAGCGTTACGAGTAATTCCAGTGCATATGAATGTGCAGTTTGCTGGGTTTCTTCGCACACTCAGACCAACCCAAGCACAATGCTTTTAAAAGCAAACACAAAAAACAATATATTTTCACAAGTTCAAACTTATTTTCAATTTTGGGTCATTTCAATAAGTCACGCAGTGCTGAAGCGCCCTGCGCCCTTCCCATAGGTGCTGTAATACTCCATTTGAGATAGTTTAGCAATGTCTGGTGTGTTGTTGTTGTTAGCTCGGTTTTCTCGCTCGCTGAATTCAAAGCTCTCCTCTTCGTAGTCCTGGCCATCTGTGTCTTGGGGGGGTTCTGATGAAGGAAGCAAATACACACATGATCCCACTCTGAACCTTAACAGCACACACATACAGAGCTCTTCCTAAAGACACACGGCCTCATTGAGGACAACCAGTAGATTGTCCCTCCTCCCCTGCCTCAGTATCAGTCTCTACTGATAGAGACAGGCATTTCTAATCCAGGCACTGCTATATTTACTAAACACACAGGGAGGGAGTGACAGAGAAACATCAAAACACTTGGCCACACGATTCAAGTACATGCTGAGTCAAAGTGCATTAAGGATAGACTGAGTGACAATAATGCGACATGAAGCCCACGGAGCAGTCACACTAGGAAATGTATCGCACGTAAACCATCGACAAATTCAAATGTCATCAAGGAGTTTCATCTAATTCAAAGCAGAGAGTGTAATTAAGGATAATCAATGGAGATATTCACCTTGTCCGTCTATTGAGGTGTCCATAATGCCGTGTTTCACCTTCATGTGTCGGCTGAGGTTGCCCTTCAGGTTGAACTTGCTGGTGCAGTAAGGGCACTTGAAGGGCTTGCTGCCGGCGTGGAGGTGCATGTGGCCGAGTAGGTTGTACATTCTGTTGAAAGACTTCCCGCACACCTGAGAGGCATGAGTCACTTAGTCAGTACCCCTTCCCGCTCTGGCCCATTGGGACCCAGTTTGTTCTTGAAGTAAAACTACACTTGTTTCACTCACCTTGCACTTGAAAGGCTTGACCGGCAGGTGGACAATCATGTGCGTTTTAAGGGTCTGCTTCTGGACAAAGGTCTTAAAGCAGACGTGGCACTGGAAGGGCCTCACACTGGCATGAATCAACATGTGTCTCTTCAGGTTGGCAGACAGGGTGAACTCTCTGGCACAGACGTCACACTTGAATTCTTTCATACCCTGTAGAAACAAAAAAAGTGTTTGGGCATTTAAATTAATTTGGCTAGATATATGGTTTAGAGGAAGATAAATAATGAGTCATAGGGAGAAAACACACTAGGCTTTTGATTCAACACATGTAGATTATATACATGTACTGGGGGGGGGGGTGTATTACACCCCCCCATGTTGAAAAGACTAAGAAGAAAAAAAACTTGTTTTATTTTAACAATTATTTAAATATTTAACAAAAGCAAATGCCACGAAAAAAATGTTTTCCCTCTAGAGAGTAAAACAGACTATATAATGAAATGGAGAGAAGACCAGGGTGATTCATCCGACACAAAGGGAAGTAGCCCTGCAAACGACACACAACACAAAACACATGCAAGTGGGGGGTTGAGCCAAACTAAAAAACTCAAGGCCTTTGAAGGCTATGTTTACAAAGAAACTGGTTTTGGAGGAAAGGCTATGGAGCAAGTGTGCAATATACCCTCCCATTTCATACAGGATTCATACATAACTCTGAGTGAAGCCAAAATACTTTTTCTATTTTAAATAAAGGTTTAGTATGTGCTGTTGCATTAGGCCAACATATTCTGGTAGACAAAGGCACAAATGCCTTAAGTGCGAGGGTGTGCGCTGCCAGTACCTTGTGAGTGAGAGCGTGTTGCCGGAGGTGGTGGATCTGGACAAACTCCATGCCGCATTCAGGGCAAACGTAGGGCCGCACGTTCTGGTGTTTCATCAAGTGGTTCTGCAGCTGGCTACGGTAAGCAAAGGACTTGTGGCACTCTGTGCACTGGTATGTCGTTGGACCCTGGTGGCTGGCCAGGTGACGCTTGAGGTGTGCGTAGGTTGGGAACTCGAGACCACACTGGGTGCAGACATGGCACTGACCGTTCTCATGTTTGTTCTCGTGGGTCCTCAGCTCGCTGGGGTAGGCAAAGCCGCGGCCACAGAAGCGGCAGCTGTAGGGCTTGACGTCCGAATGCTGCAGCATGTGCCGCTTCAGGTGGCTGGTCTGCGTGAAGGCCTTCTCACAAACGGTGCACTTGTGAGGTCTCGTTCCCTGGTGGGTGAGCAGGTGAGTCTGGAGGTGACTTGGCTGCTTGAAGAGCTTTCCACAGTGTAGACATTCATGGGGCTTAATTCCATTATGGCCTAGAATATGAGTGACAAGGTTGTATTTGGATGTGTATGACTTCTCACACATTCTGCACTTCCAGCGTTTCAGACCCTCTCCCACATCTACGCAGTAAGACTCGTCAATCTGTACATTAATGTCCAGCCGGTCAATCTGCATTCGCCTGGCAAGACCCTCTGGGTCTGACCACAGCATGGCCTGGCCGTTCTCTTCATACTCTCCTGGCAGGGCCATGTCAGCGGACTCGTAGGCCACCTCATTGGACTCATAATAGCGGCTCTCCAGAGGACTGCCAGTGTCACCACTTGTCTTGAGGTTTAGTGCCTCCTCCTCCACTTCTTCCTCCACCACCAAGTCTTCTTCTTTCCTCTCTCTTTCTCTACCAGTGTTTTCTTCTTCTTCCAGTTCTGGCTGTCTATCTGTTTGTGACCTGGGTGTATGAGAACATGAGAGACAGTTTCCGCAGCCCTGTTCCTCTTTTGGAGAATCTTGTTGGGTGACTGGATCCTCTGACTTGCCAGGACTTTGCTTACTGTTCATGTGAATGCAGGAAGGAGGGGTATCAGACTCAAGCCGTTCACCTTTAACCTGAGCCTGTGGACTTGCTACTTTGTGTGGGTGACCCTCCTCACTCCTGGGCCTCTTTGTCCTCCCACGAGGCCCAGGCCGTCTTCTCTCACTGCAGTGGGGCTGGGGCTCCGGCTCCCCAGCAGGCTCAGCTAGGTAGTCCCCATTGGCCCCTATTAGCTGATCTGCATACTCATACTCCATTGCCTCAGGTGGAGGAGGGGGGCACTCTCTGGGCTCCCCCTTGTAAAAGCCATTAGGAGCAATAGTGGCCCCAAAGATTTCATTCTGGGAGATGAGGCCAAGAACGGCAGCCTGAGCCAGAGATAGCACAACCACAGGCTCCGTCTGTGTGCCCACATCCACATGGCCCTCTGTCATCTTGGGGTAGGTCCGCAACAAGCGGCTACTCTCCTCCTCCTGGAAGAAAACACATTCACATTGAAAATGAATTAAAAAAATAATATGTCTCTGTGTTTTTTATTACTCCTTTGTTACAACTCTTTCCTTATAAAACCTTTCCTCGTTGTAGCCTTATGATTTTAGTAACTTTCCTATTAATACAAACAAATGGGTATGTGTTGCCAGAATATTGAAATGTTCATTTGATTTTGTTTTGTTTTTAAATCCAGACTGACACCAAAAGCAACTCCCAGGGCTCCAAAAGAGTATGAAGACAATGTTTTTCAGGGTTACTCTGTAAGAGCCACATTCATACTATGCTGTTGTTTCTTTGCTCTGAATCTACAAAACATTTGATTGAGGAGATAAGGCAGATCTATGTTAGCACCCGGCTTCCTTCCTTGACAGGCTTTAGAATAATAAAGAACACAACAAGGGATGCAGGTCCAGCCAGGAAGTAGACTTCCGTGGACTGTCCTTAGCTCTTCCTGTGGGGTCCCGGGGCAGCCTGGCTGACCAAAGTCAGCTCATCGCTGGTTCTATTTGTCACATTCACGAGGAGCAGTGTCTCAGCTCTACACACGCCGTCGCTGACTTCATAATGCCTGCCACACTGGGCTTCCTTGTAACAAGATGATATGTGCCGGCAGGCAGTCTCATATCCATATCAGACATTCAATTGAGCTTCGAGCTCATTCTATATTCCAGACCAATGCATAAGACTCGCTTAAACATAACTGTATGGTTCGGAAGTGTTTCAGACCCACATGCACATGTTTACCCCGGTGCCTGTAAAAGCGGAACAGTGAAACTATGACGACAAAATTGTGGTACAACCAAACTGTCTGTCTGTGGTAAAGGAGAAGCGAGTATTGTAGGCCACTGGTTTTAGGTTATTTCTCAGCATGGGTCTGAGCGGTAGGAAAATGTATAGAAAGAAGCTCTGACCCCTACTTTCTTTTCAGACTACACACTAGTCTTTATTTAGTGCCTGCAAAATCTGCTTTCTTTCCTGACACAATACTGAGAGAAAGAGTAGATGAAGAAAAAGGAAAAAGAAGAGGAGATAAAGCAGGTATAAAGTGTGTGTGTGTGTGTGTGTGTGTGTGTGTGTGTGTGTGTGTGTGTGTGTGTGAGGGGAGGGAATAGACCTGGATGCCCTGATAACCACGTCATTTATAATTACTGCTTTTAAAGTAGTCAGACAGAGACAGACTGTGTGTTTGTGAGAAAGAAAAGGAAAGAGACTGGGTGTGTATTTGAAAGTGTGTGTGTGTGTGTGTGTGTGTGTGTGTGTGAGAGAAAAGAGAGGGAGGTATGGAGAGAAGGAGAAAGAGCTGTGGGCGGGGGAGTAGTGGAGGGAGGGAGACAGAGAGAGAAATGAGATGGAGGGGCTGAAAGATAAAGAAAGAGGGGAGGAGAGGGAGGGGAGGGAAGGGGAAGGAGAGATTGAGTGAGCATGTGAGAGGAGGGAAGAGAGAAAGGAAAAGGAGAGGGAGGGGTGTGTGAGGGGGCGGAAAGAGACAGAAAGACGGAGTGAGTGAGTGAGTGAGTGAGTGAGTGAGTGAGTGAGTGAGTGAGTGAGTGAGTGAGAAAGAGTGGAAGGAGGGAGGGAGGGAAGGAGGGGAGCTGGAGAGAGAAGAAAAAGCACAGCAAAATGAAAGGCTGACAAAATGAAAGAGAAAAAGACAAATGACAAGGAGAAAGAGAAGGTAGGGTAGTAATTGTGAGAGTCCGTACTTTCATATTTAAAGTTGCATCTGAGAGACACCTAAGGACAAACAATTAGAGCAGCAAACGTGCGGCAGAGATAGAAACACAACTCTTATCTTTATTTTTTTTTTTTTTTAAAGATGTTACCCACTGCGGTACTTATATGAATGTAAAAAGTAATCTTGCTTCCTCTCACACTCATAAACAGACAAGAGTGTAAATACCTCACTAACAAACTGCCAAACAAGTAACCACCAACCCCCTCTAACCCTTAGCAGCAACACATCTTTCTCCATCTTTTGGTTACAAACTCACCACATTGTTCCTGGAGTGATGTTTGAGGTGTTTCAGGGATCTCATCCTTCAGGAGAAATGAGTGGAGTAAAAAAATCCACCTCCTATTTATATCTGTAGGAGAGTGGGGCGGTCCCACGGCTCATCCTCCTCCTACTGTTGCTGTTATCAGAACTGACTGTGCCTGCCCCCCTCCACCCCACCACACACACACACACACACACACACACACACACACACACACACACACACACACACACACACACACACACACACACACACACACACACACACACACACACACACACACACACACACACACACACACACACACACACACACACACACACACACAGCATCACCCCATTTCTTTCTCTTCCTCCCACCCTCTCCTTCCCATCTCACTTCTCTTTCTCTTCTCTTTCTCACACACACACACACACACACACACACACACACACACACACACACACACACACACACACATCTTATCTCCCTTTCTCACTACATACAATTCAGCATGACCCTTCAACACACATTTCTCTTGAAGGCACACAGAGACACAAGCTCTATCTTTTCTTGATCACACTTTATACTTTGCATTTCCTTTTTATGAGCGTGTGCTCAAACTCACAAACACTTATACAATCTAATCAGTAGTTTCTCTCTGTACGTGCACACAGATATATGTGAATTTACACACCCACAAGCATGTTTGTATATATGCATGTATGCAGGCACATATAGAGGCACGTACACACATACAAAACGCAAAAACATTCAGAAAGACTATGGGTGGAGGTGCGTCTGTCAGCTTCAAAACAGTCAGACAGATAATGTCTGAGAAATGCTAAAATTTTAACTTTCTAAAGACCATGCAGTTTGCTGCCATTATTTCTAGATTCAAACTAATTAACTATTGAGGCAACCTGAAGTATACTGTCTTAGAAATTCAGAAGAAGAAAAAATGAGTGACAAAAGAAAAGAGAAGGAGAAAGAAAAGAGAAAAAAGCAGTTAGGAGAGGGAGGGAGGGAGACAGACATGGGGGAGAAAGAATAAGGAAGAAAGAAGCAGAGGGAGGGGGAGTGAAGCTGAGTGGAGGAAGAGAACGAGAAGGGGGGTAGGGGTGGTGGGAGAGACAGAAAGAAAAAGGGAGAGAGGAAAGAGTCGTGGTGGGGGAGGGAAGAAGAGAATGCAGCAAAAAGAAGGAAGAAGGAAAAGGAGAGGGGGTGGGTGGGGGGCTGAGGCATAAGAAAGGATGTGGCAAAAGAAAGAGAACGAATAGAATAAAAGAGAGAAAAGAAAGAGCTGAGGGGGAGTGGTGGAGAGGGGAGGGGTGGGGATGGGAAGAGAGATAGAGGGAGCGTTGAAAAAAAATTCAGTGAAAGGAAAGAAGGAGAGAGAAAAAGAGAGAAGAAAAAAGGGGGATGGTGGAGTGTGAAAATAAAAAAGAAGAGTCCATCAGCAAGAGAAAAGAGAAAGGGGAGGAGGGGGGGGGTCTAGAATGAAGAAGAGAAGGAGGAGGTGGAGGTAGGGGGGAAGGGGGGGGGGATGAGAGCAAAGGGAATGGAGAGAGGAAAGGAGATAGAGAGACGGAGAGAGTGAGGAAAAGGAAAAACAGCAAGGGAAGACATTAACTATTGAACTTCCAGATTTCTTTCAGGCTGTGTTGAGAAACAGTGCGGCAGAGTACCTGCGGGCTAAGTACAGGTTGTGTGCTTAAGTAGTCGGCACTGAAGATGATCCTGATAATTAGACAGGTATTCTATTATACCAGAGCTTACCTTACCCCTTTTAACTAGTAAACACTGAGAATATGTGTGGGAAGAAAAACAAAAAAAAGTGCATTTGAGAAATGTATGTATAGGTGCAGGCAAGCGAGACAAACACTGTGTGGACACATGCCAATTGTGACTGTAAGGCTGAGGACTGTGCATAAACATTTCCTACTAAATAACAGGAAAGGGCAAACCTTGAAAACCTTGATCAATCATCAGCGGCTGGGAGTGCTGCGAGAATGAGAAAGATAGAGAGAAAGGGGAGCGGGAGGGGGGAGGAGGGAGAGATAGGGAATGAGAGTGAGCGCGAGGGAGGCAGGGAAGGAGGGGAGGGAGAGAGAAAGAGATTGAGTGAGGGTGTGAGTGAGGGGGAGAGATAGCAGGAAGTCGAGGGAGAGAATGGGAGAGAAAATAGAAGGAGAGCAAGGGAAGAAACAAAGAGATAAGAGGCTGAAAGACAAAGAAACCACATGGAAGAAACAACAAGGGACACGTACATAAAACAACACAGAACTAGCCTATGGGGAAAATGAAAAGACACAGACAACAAAAGTTTGGGGAAGAAATACACTGGCTCCTTTCCAGGCCTGAATCTTCATAACTGCAAAAAACCTGCTCACTTGTCCATTTACTTTGGCTACATTTTCAGGTGTGTGTATTGGGGGCTACAGAAAACTAATAGTGGGAAAGGCTACGGTGGATAATAAGCGTAACATATCAGTTCTTAGATTATTCACGTTCCTATGAGCATATGCGAAAGAGAGAGAGTAAGGGATGTAAACTGTTGCCCTGCTCTCAAGTGTACTAGCCCTCAACTGGGATTTCAAATGTGCGTTTGTGCATGGTGGCGTGTGCGCATTGTGTGTGCGACTGATGTCTGAAATCAGTGACAAGCACACACACCACTGACACCAACACGCTTTCAGTTCCCCACAGCTCTGAAACAACACACTTCTGACACGGGTGTCCGTTTGACTTACTGTAATTCTACCAATGACTTTTTGAGCGTTTGTGAAAACTTGGCCTGGTTCTGTGCATTGTGTATCTTTGGGAAGACGACCACGCAGTGCAGTAACACATCCTCTCTATGATATAGGTCAAAGTTATAACTTTTTTTTCAGCAAGAAGAAGAGTGCAAGAGAGAAAGGGAGGGAGGGAGAAAGAGAGGGGGGGACATTTTCAGCTATCAGTTGTCTGTTTTACCCCTGAGAAAAGCTCAATGAATCATAAAACTGCAGTGGACTCATTGATGACAACTCCCTGTTTTCTTTCTTCTTCTTTATTTCTGGTATAAACAAATGTGAGTACACATTCTGAGAAATGTAAATGACAATATACTGGAGAAACTCAGTTGTGTATCAGCTGTAGGTCAGTCTCTCTCTATATATACACACCCACTCCACCTGCTGTATGTTTAGTGAGCTCACATTGTCAGTGTTGTTTCTTCATCCAGCCCAGTGACAGGCTGCATATAGCCTGAGTTTGCCCTGACTGTGTGTGAGTCGCTGTGCTAGGTGATGGCTATAATTCAACATCCTTTCACTGTCAGGCAAGCTATAAGTGTGTAGGTTTGTGTATAGGGTTGTTATAGCTGGGGCATTCAAGTAAGGATTTTTCTTCTGATCAGAAACAGAAAAAGAAGGGGAATCACTTTGCTCTATGTGTTGAACTTAGAGTTATTAGACTGCTAATGTTTTAGCTGGCTGTTCCTCTCAGACCTGTGTCTATAATGCAGCAAGCCCACACACCTTCTGTTATTTCCAGTGCTGGATCAGTCTCACCTCTGTATGGCATGCTGATATAATAGTACATCTCAAGCATGATTAGCTGTTGTAATTAAGCTTTCACAAAAAAAGCACAGCAGGCTTTTTCTTAAGCATAGAACAGACAATCACACAGCTTGAATCTAAGCAATGCAGATGGAATATAGCAAAACTGTATAAAAGCAGCCACACCCTATATTCGCACGCCTCCAGTTTCTTCCATTAAGGTCAGTAAGAACAGACTGGACACACAGACAGGAGAACACAAACTGAAAAAAACAAAGCTTCAGTCTTTATCAGTACTGCCTCACTCACTGCTGCGAAGAAGAACAACTTTAAATGTGATGCATACATGATTAGACAAGGTAGACTATAGGTGAATCACAACTTTAACTTCAAGAATCTGCATCATATTCTGCATTTGTTTCAATATTGATGCTTTACTTTTCTGCCTGTTTTTTACCCCCTGTATATTTAAACCAATCAAGTCTTAAATTTACTCAACAAATCATTCTTACACACACTGCAAGACAGGATGCAGAGATGGCCAAAGTAAAAAACCTAAATAAAAGATTACTTTCCCCATTTTGAAGTGCGGGTACTAAATGGAAAGACAGAATATTAGCAATGAAATAGCTCTGCTTGGAGACAACACTGGAGAAAGGAGTGTGGGGAGAGCTTGAAAAAAAAGACTGAATATAAAGGAGAAAAGACAGAGTTGAGGGAGGAAAGGAGAAGAGCATTCAGCAAGGAGGATATAAAAGGAACAGAGAGGGGGGCGAGGGAGTGAGACAGAGAGCTATGGAAGGAAAAAGAGAAAGAGAAGGGAGAGAGAGCGAGAAAAGAGGGGGGCATGGGAGAGCAAGAGAGAGGAGAGAGAGATCAAGAGAAAAAAGGGAGGAGGGAGGGAGGGGGAGCGAGTGAGAGAAACAGAGACAGAGGACGAAAGAGAAAGACAGAGAGGAGAGAAAAACAGAGAGGGGGAAGGGAGAAAGAGGGATAGCCACAAGAGACTCTAAAACCACAGAATAAAAACCCTCTGTCTGTCTGTAACTCTATATAGATATACAAATATGAATCCTAATATATGGGCACATTGCATTTATTCAACGGGAAAGGATAGTCAACAGTACAGAATTCAACATGCACCTCAAGTTCATTCAATAAGTCAGCAAACACAATGTAAGACCACGGAGAACTCATATCGTCTTATCAGGAATGCAGTTTTTCATTGCAGTAAGGTGGGAGAGGAATATCACCAAGGTACTTTATCCTATTTTAGTCGCTCTGAAGTCTCTTCCTGCTATGTGATTCATGAAAAAGTATGCTTAGAAAATATACTGCACAGTCTTACCATATTTTCTCTCTATAGGTGCTGAAATCTTTGTGCGACAGACAGACGTACATAAAGGAAACACGTGATCATGCAGGTGTCTATATAGTGAAATGGCCCCAGATTTAGTCAAGGTGAGGCCCACAATGAACCTCAGAAGCCTATTAACACTAGAGGTCTCTGGAGTGCCTTATATGCTGGTCAGAGGCAACCACACACAACAGACAGTGGGGACACAGCCACTGTCCCTCTATGGCCGTCACTCCTTTGTATTATTCCTCCACCTCCCGGTAACAAATTTCAGTCGGAATTACTTTTCTTTCGTCCAAGTTTCATTCTTTTAAATCAAACCCTTTGTCTATCTCTTCTTTTGTACCTTCCTCTTGTTTCCATGGTTACCTCTCTCTCTGCTCTGTACACTATCTATCTCTTCCTCCGTTTCCCTCTCTGTCTCTCTCACTCTGTTCTTATCTTTCTCATTTTGCTTTCATCTCTGCCTCCCTTCCTCCTGCTTTATCCCACACCCTCCTCACTCCGGCTTTTATCTCTCTTCACTTTCATCTGTCTTTCACCTTTCTCTCCCCTTCAAGCCTGCCATTCCATCATGCTGGTTTTTGGTTCTTACTTATAGAGAGAAAGTTTTATCGGTTTCCCTGTCAATTCTGCATTTTTAATCATTTCCAATTTATCCAACCCACTTTCAATGCCATTGAGTCATGCATTAAATTGTCATGGGCAGAATGTGTGAGTGTGTGTGACTGTGAGATGGAAAGCATTGGTGCAGGAGGCTGTAGTCTTTTTACTATCATAAAGAAAGAGGAATGATTTCTGTCATGATATCTAGAGATTAACTGGCTGCTGTGGTTTTGTCTTTCAGGAGTGTAGTAATGGATTTTTTTCCCTCCACATCTTATTTTGCCATTTCCACATCAACAGCTATAGTGCGTCATCAAATTTATAAACAGAGACTCATGATTTTATTATTTTTGATTTACTAGTGGACTACGCTCGTGCTTATCTGAGTGGAGTTCCACTGAGACCGAAGCCGTTAGTGGTAGAGCTCCTCGACATGGGGCTGCCTCCTGTAAGGTAGCCTGTCATTTCCCCGCAGTGATGAAGATGTTCTTGTGAAGCACAAATGCCTCCCTCTACGCACCTCAGTTGGGAGATAATCGTATTCACACACAGCTGTGGTAGGTTTAACGCACCACCCCATCATGTGTCACCATGTGATACTGCACACTGAACTAACACCGCTTAACCACAAACAGAGACTGGGACACAGAGGCTCTTCACAACATGCCCCATTGATATTTAAGAGGACAATCATCACTATACAAAATGTGTGTGTCTCTTGGCCTAATACCAATTCACTGTAGGGTTGTCATCCATAGCGGTATACATAGGAGAGGGAGTGTGTCTCCAAGTCAGTGACAAACTCATTCCAAGAGACACTGCATGTGGTGTGGGAGGAAGTTTTGTTCTGCAGCTTTGACTGAAACTAACCTCCCTCCCATCTCCCTCGCCTTCCCCTTCCCCTTAAAGTACCACAACTATTCAGAAAAGAGAATAAAGAAAACCTGAATAGAGGAAGAGAAAAAATGGGGTCCCTAGGCGAGAAAGAAAAGAAAAACAATGAAAGAAAACAGAATGAAAAGAAGCCAAAGAAAAAAGGAAGGAGAGAATGAAGGACAGAGAGGAGACAAAAAAAGATACAGAGCAAAAGGAGCACAAAGCAGAGAGAGAAAAGCATAGCAAAAAAAATAGAAAAAAAAAGAAGAAAGCTCTGAAAGACAGGAACATTCAGTGGAAATAAATTCTAAGAAGAAAATGAGGGGAGTGATATATTGGAAAGGGAAAGGTTTATTTGGAATTGGTCAAAATGGATTTAAAAATCGCTAATTACAGAAGAGATTGTGCAAATAATTTATACTAAGCTTTTCTGGTTTGTGTTAAATGAATATTCACACTAAATTAGAGTGGCTGAATCCCTTGTTTTCAATCATAATAAAGAAAGACAAAGAGCAGACAAAACACATATACACATTCTTTGAATATTAGTAACTGCTCATATTAAGTCAAACAGAGAACCAAAATTTGACCTTTTAAATTTACTACCTAATTTGACCTCCCTGTGTTTTCCTTCACATTACTCATCATCAGTGTGCCTGCCAGAAGACTGTTAATTATTATCATTATTGATACAAAGTGTGTTAACAGCAGAGAGGAGTACATGGTCTATACTGTGCATGTTGATCAAATTTACTAATCATATATAACATTTCATGAGTTCCATAATGTTGGTATCTGTACAGTTTGTACACAGTCATTTGCTAGATAGATCTTTGTGATACAGCATAATGTTTGATAATGACAACGATCACACTGTTGTAGGCTACTTTTCATGACAAATAGGCAGTAGTTATAATTCATTTGACATCTCTCAAAATGTGCTACATGAAAGAAATCCAACTGGTCAGAGTTTACTTCAAGATTTAAAGAACTAATTAGATTTGTTGCTGACAATTAGATGAGAAGATATTGAACAGTAAATGAGGCTACAGCCGGCAGCTGGTTAGCTTTGCTTCGCACAAAGACTGGGAACAGAGGGAAACAGCTAGCAAAAGGTAACATAATCATGCACCAGCACTGTGGCAGCCCAAACCCAATTTGTTCTATGCATGTAGATAGTCGAGATTAGGCATTGACCTCAAATGGTTAGCCCATTGGTCAGATGTCAGGTTAAAAATAGATTGGGTTTCCCATTTGGATACCCGATGAGGGTTGAGTCAGACCAGCTCTAGTCGAGTGCACATGTGAGTCGCGCATGCTTAGATGTATGCGGTTTACGGCATAACGTGTCATAAAATCATGAAATTTGTGAAATCCATAAAATAATAAACTTTTATCATTACAAACAATAACAGAAGATGGAAAACTTCAAAAATGTTTGAGCCATCTACGATTGTTTGATTGCTAACGTTAGCTCAAAACTCCATTCGAGTGACAGCCTTTGTTGTGTTTCATTGCTAACTTGTAGCCAGCAGTGAACAAACTTCGGTAAGTAGGCCCATTTTTACTGTATTGACATTACAGAAGTCTCTCTATCTTGTTGGCTACTATTTGCAAAGTGATGCATGCGCGACATCTGCACTCGACTCACATCAGGTAGTGACACATGGCCTTGTCTTATGCTTGATTTTGATTAGTCAATCATGGCATTCTATGGTCTGATTTTTCTTTCTAACAGACATTTTCTTAGTATAACAGACCATTGCTATGGACAGAGTTTTGATCAGAGACTCTGGCGGACCATATTTAAATCAATAAATGTGTTCATACAGGGCTCACATCGCTGATCGGCAGAGATGGCAAAGTACTCACTTCCCGTACTCAAGTAGAAGTACAGATACTTTAAACGTTAAAAATACTCTGGCAAAAGTAGAAGTACTGATTTAACTTATTTACTCAAGTAAAACTGACAAAGTACAGGCTTGGAAATTTACTTAGTATGAAGTATAAAATTAAAAGTAGACCTTGAGAATGACAACCATTTTTTATTTATGCAAAGCTACCTGGAACACATAAATGTTAATAGAGCGCAAGCTGAGAAATTTCAGTGGACATGGAGAAAAGTCTCTTTATTCTTTATATGCCATTGTCTACATTTTAAATGGATGTCTGCCAATAGGCCTAAAACAGCACATATTTATTGTGACAGAGACTGGGGACTCCAGGTTAATAAGATTCTGACTCAGTAGCAAGATATGAATTAAATTGGGATTCTGTAAGAATTCTGTGTATATTCTCATCCAATTAGATTGAATTCGGTATTGATGACGTGAACAATGATAACGGTAACTCCAGTGAAATTATTTGAAACTTGTTAGTGAGGACTAGATTAGGACTGTATTTAAAGCTGATTCTGGTTTCCAACTTCGCCCCAGGTGTGTCTTTTAAAACACGGATGGAGACAACTTCTCTCTTTTGATGCTTTATTAAATCAAGCATCAGTACAAACATGGGCGTGGCTCTGCTATGGCTGTGTGTGTGTGTTCTGCAAAGAAATAAATAACATTGTAAAGGCTACCATACACAATGCATAGGAATCATTTATATGCTGACAAATAATAACAATATTCAACATATTAATTACATTATCTTAACTGTAGCATGTAAATAATGCACCTAAAATACAAACGTAGCAAGGGCGTTCAACAATCGCCATTATATCAAATCAACAGCCAGGTGCAATCTAGCTAACAGGTCAAGAACACAAACAACAACATCCCTAGCTAACTTACTTTAAATGTGCCAGAACTAGACCAATACAACAACAGCCTTAAATGAACTGACAATATATTGTAAGTTATACAACTTACAGTTGTCATGTTACCTGTCCTTACAAGGAAGCTGCGTAATAAGCGGGATGGGTCTTGCATCAGCACGTGTAAAAACGTCACGTTGCAGTTTTACGAGGGTTACGTACCAAGACTCCAGGGAGTGACTGTTTAACGTTAGTGTTAGTAGATTAAATGATCTTTAGAGTTTCTGATTGTTTTTTTTGTTTTGTTTTTTATATTTTGACAGTCAGACTAGCTGTTTCCCCATTTCCAGTCTTTGTGCTAAGATAAGCTAACCTGCTGCTGGCAGTAGCTTCATATTTACTGTACAGACTCAACAGTTGATCTTCCATCAAACTCGGCAAGAAAGCAAGTGTAGTTCCCAAAATTAAATTTAAATTTAAAGCCATCCCCTTTTACATATACATTTCCATTAAAAAAAGAATATCATTTTTAGTTTTCCATGAAATACCGTGATTAAAATTTTTACAACATAAACAACCATTTTCTACAAAGAATTATCCCTGGGCTGAAACAACCAGATATATACTGTTTTCTGTTATTCTCTCACAGCAAGGTGAATGGGCTATTTGTAAAACACTCAGTCTACAAAAAAAAATGGAATTGTAAACACTACTGTATATTAATTTGCTTTTGATAAATTGTTATACATCTCACTTACTCCCTGATTGACTTGAATATGATTGCAGCCCCACCATCTGACTGAGGTAAAAACAGTGCAGTTATAAGTTCATATGGCCTGCAGTTGGTTAACTCCGCTCACTGGACCAGTGATGTCATGATCAAGAATCTGATACTAGGTATCAGCAATACAATCTGTAATTGAAAACACTGACCTTCCAGCTCTACTCTTGCAAAGATGTGTGACAAACAGTAATAATTGTGTTGGCCAATATGTAAGATCATGTTATGAGTGGCTATGGTTATGTGCACCTTCTAAACACTGCAGGTATAATCTACATTTTAGTCCACCATCATCCTAAATGCATGAGTGGTATGACTGATGTGTAACCACATCTCAGAAGGAGTAAATCAAGTGCCATGCATTCTTTAAATTGAAAAATTATAAATTTCTGGGGCTGTTGCAAAATATCAAGTCATTACCCAAAAAAACACATATCTTAAAAGAGTAATAGGCCCATATTATTACTGCACTGCATCCGGTAGCAGCAATAGTACAGTGAGAACCATTACTTCCTTTTAGGTAATGCAAGGTGAGGTTTGTTCCAGCAAATTCCCTACTACTACTACTACACAACTGTACACTGCTTTTGTTTCAAAAACATCATATTGCATCCAGTTTAGCCTTGTGGCACTAAACCAAAACACACAAAGAAGCCAGATTAATGGGCAAACATGCCAAGAATAGTATCTAAGATTGACAAGTAAGATCTGTTTTTTTTATTTTTACTTTTTACCTTGAATGAAATAACCTAGGGATTGTTACATCTCAGTTGCAGTAGACAGTGCAACAGTACACAGCTTACTTTAAGTACAAAGAAATGTAAATTTCCGTGACCATGGACACACCGTGGTCTCACCCTGATGCTTCATTACTTAAATTATGACTGTATAGTAAGTTGTTAATGTTGTCACTTTTTATTTCAATTTCAAACATTTGTTTGAAAGGTGATTTCCTTTCATATTCAAACTGTTCCTGACCTGTTGGAAGTCAAAATGTACAGTCTATAAGCGCCCCATAATGGCTACAGTAGTTTGCCCGATGAGGGCGCGCTTGAATTTCACTATCAGCTTGAAGGACACTAACGAGTACAGCATTGCTGATTGGATAATCATGACATTGAAGCATCTATATAGCCAACAGCAGTATGTGGAAGTATTTTGGGTTCTACATTGATGGTAAAATTACCTTAATTGAAACTTAGAAGTTACATTGTATCCTATAAGCTGTTTAGTTGTAAGTTTCCTGTTATCTTGAATATGTCTTTATTCTCATCAGCCTGCTATAATTACACATATTTGTTCTTAGACGTGGACATTGATTATTTATTGCACAATTTTATGTAAGTTAGTGTCCTGTCTCTTAGAAATTACATTTATATACAGTACATACTACTGCTTTGCAACAGCATTACAATTTAAAGAATGAAACATGATACCACCTGAGTTATGTTACTTATCAACATAATGAGGAAATTGCAAAATGTTCATAGAGAGTGTTCAAATTTCAAAGTCCCGTCCTCTGTGTAAATGGACTACATTTACATAGCGCTTTTCTAGTCTTAACACCTACTCATAGTGCTTACACTCTACAGGCACCATTCACACACATTCATACACTGGTGGCCAAGGCTTCCATACAAGGTGCAACCTGCTCATCGGATATACATTCATGCACATTTACACGCCGATGGCGCAGCATCAGGAGCAATTCAGGCTTCAGTGTCTTGTCCAAGGACATTTATCATGTAGAATACAGGGGCCAGAACAAATAAAAAATGTGATAAATTTAATTATAACTTCAATTTTAGTCAGTGATTATTGTATTGGGCTGCATTATATTGAAAGGCTTTATTAAATGTTTTATTTCATTCCCATTAACATACATGACTGCTGCAGAATGAGCTGCTCAAAACTTGAAATTGACCCAAAAAATATGTAACTGCTGACAGTATGCATCCATCCATCCATCCATCCATCCATCCATCCATCTTCATCCACTTATCCGGTATCGGGTCGCGGGGGCAGCAGCTCCAGCAGGGACCCCAAACTTCCCTTTCCTGAGCCACATCAACCAGCTCCGACTGGGGGATCCCGAGGCGTTCCCAGGCCAGGTTGGAGATATAATCTCTTCACCTAGTCCTGGGTTTTCCCCGAGGCCTCCTCCCAGCTGGACGTGCATGGAACACCTCCCTAGGGAGGCGCCCAGGAGGCATCTTTACCGAACCACCTCAACTGGCTCCTTTCGACGCGAAGGAGCAGCGGTTCTACTCCAAGCTCCTCTCGGATGACTGAGCTTATCTCTAAGGGAGACGCCAGCCACCCTCCTGAGGAAACCCATTTTGGCCGCTTGTACCCTGACAGTAGATCTGTTTAAATCATTGGTTGGCATCTGCTTTTTCTGAATTACTTTTTTACTTATACAAGTTATCTTTAGTTCATCTTTAAATGAGACAAGCCTTTGGATTTAATATTATAATGATCCTCTTTGCAAGATGAAGGTACGTATTTTGCGAATACTTCGTTAATTAACCAACTATAGCAACAGCAAATTAGCCGGCCAACCAACAAACATATTCCCTACTTTACAGAAATTTAGGAAACTTTGATTGAAGAAAAATCACTTGCTCTACAGAGGTCTCACGTTATGATAGCATCACAATACTTATGTCACAATACAATATTATTGCGATTTTAAATATATTGCAATATTCTGCAATATATTGCAGTTTTTTCCAACTTCAAATTTTCCCCAATTTCAAATTATGTCCCCAAAAGGAAACTTTGTCAACATCTGTTTTATCTATAAAGATTCATTTATCTGTTTGTTCATCTAACTTCAATTTTATTGCTGCAAAATGGAATTGTCAAGCAGACAAACTGACCAATGCTGCTTCCAAATGACTGCAGTTAACTCTCAAACAAAACAAAACTGCATACTGGGAGTCCCAAGCATACGTTTCTCTTTTTTTTCTTTTTCTGTTCATCAGACAGTGACCTTCATCAAGACCAGTTGGTTAACTGCTTGTTTGCCAGAGGCAAAGTTGCCATGAAGATTCATCTCGGTCTGTGAGAGAGGAATTGGCATTATCTTGGGTTTGGCAAAAGGCAGAAGGCTGAGTTGGCCTCATGTACCTCCAGATGTTATTGTGACATCATTACATAACATTTTTTCTCAGCAGGATCAAGTTTACTTGATGGGTAAGTGGCTAACTACTTACCCTAAGGAGGTTTGATATGTTTGAAACAAATAGTTTGTAGAATGATTTGTCCAACCTTGTCTAAATGAGCCACAATGGAAGGCGAGGCAAAAAGCCTGCCATCATAGACTCATCCTGGTATTATCACAGTGCTTTGCTGATCTCTCACCTTGAGCTATGTCTTTTGTGGGTATTTCTATGTATGATGCAATGAATTGTGCCAATGGAATAAGGGTGCACACTCTCATAAGTCTATCCCTACAGTCATTCTTGGTGTTGCATACGGTATTCACGAAAGGGGACAGGGCTACTTTTGTAAAGAATGAATAAGGAGAGCCTGAGAAAGAAAGTCAAACCCTGCCTACTTTGTCACATCCGCACACCTCGCGGTTGCCCTATGAGCAGGGCTTGCTTTGTGGATTGTCAGTTTTGGAAGGTTAATTGTTAGAAAGTGTTGGAAGCCACCAGTCGATTTAAGCGTAGGCTGCAAGTAATGCTGGTTAGCTAGGTGTCACATTGCACACAATGAAACACCCTTTGACTGTAGGTCAGTAGCACAAGTGTTCAGTACAAAGATCAAGTCCTGAAGATACTTTTGCCTCATATGTGCATAACTCTCAAGCTAGGTTGCCCGTATTCTCTGGTAGAGGTTTCAGATCTCACCAAACTGATCTGTAACAAGGAAAAGTCTGAGACGGTTCACCATTTGAGCTTGATTAAATATTACTATGTCATCTTATCTCCCATACCTGGAATGTCAACTACATATGACCATAAACTGGGCTGAGATAAAATGCTGTTTGAGGTCTTTTGGATGCTTGCTTGCCTATTGATGGCCACTTTTAAAGAACAGAACAAAAGGCAAGTGCATTGGGGGATCCTGCAAGTTACTGTATGAATCCCCTGCAGTAATTGGCAAACCCAGGAACCTCTGAAGGTTTCTGGAAGAATATGGTGTTAGCCAAAGAGTCTGCATTAACCTTGACTGTTCATCTAAACACAGCATACAAACACAATTAAGCCCAGAAATGAGGGCATGGAGACCTGAAAGCAGCAAGTACATAGGTCCCTGAGGAGGTGATGAGCAGAAGGTGGTCAATGGTCAATGTGGCTTGGGATTTGTTGAACACTACTTTAACCCTCGTGTTGTCCTCGGGGTCAAATTGACATTTTTACAAAAGAATTATACATCAGAACTATGACTAAAAAACTTTGAAAAAAGTGACAAATGTTGGAAAAAGCTTCAAAAACGCAGGAAAAATTAAAAAAAAGAACATTTTTTTTAAAACGTTGAAAAAAGTGACAAAAAAAAACACCAAAGGAAGTGACAAAAAATAGGTAAATATGAGAAAAATAATTGTTAAAAAAACTACAAAAACTCAAAAGTGACAAAAAATTGAAAAAAAAAAACATCAAAATGTTGAAATTTCGACCCAGAAAAACACAAAGTTGCAGGTCAACGGGAAGACAACACAAGGATTAAGTTCCTTATATTCAAGAGGAACCTTAGAGAGGGGAACCCAGAGGAAGGTAATTTTTAGAAACAGGAAGCAGAACATGGGCGGTTGTGTTTCTGCATACAGACCAAAGTGACTATTGGGAGTTCAACAGAACTGTATAATCTAGTGGTGGTTACCTGACATAACCAAGCACATACCAAGAAAAAGCCAAGCTAGAATGTAGTCCATAGAAAAACTTTCATCAGCAGCAAAATCAATGAAGACTGAAACTGAGATAGACTAGTCAAACAGGCTGTCTTACCTGCATGTGAACACAAAATGCCCAGAATGCCACAATACAGACACTCCTTTAGGCAATGTTATCACTCTTCTGCAGACAATTCAGTTCAGCCTAACGGCATGGGTTTTGCTAGGTCTGGTGTAGCTCTCACAACTGTGCAGGACACTGTCTCTATGATGGATTAATAAGAGAGTTAGACATTTCTCCCTCTTACCTCTCCCTTAGCACTCCAGATGCGTTGATTATTTCTCCCACTTGGCTAAAAACCAGGCTCATCATTTTACAGGAAGATTAAGTACTGTATGCTACTTGAGACCTCTCTGAAGAGAAAGAATAACATTGAGGTTAAAAAAATCAGCAAGCAATTGTGAGGAATGGACGGTACATGGGTGCTCTGCTTGCCCAGGGGTTAAAAGAGTACTCCACCAATTAGCATTACACTTCCATAAAATTGTCAGACTCACAATGGAGTTTTAGGACTGAGACAAAACCTGGCACCTACAGTACCCACAATGCAACTGAGACGCTGGCAGTTTGGTCAGAGATTTGGGTGTTTCATGCTAGTAGCGACTAATGTAACCTTGAGCCGCTAGCCGGAAGCAGAGATGAGGAGCGCTTCTTAAAAACGTTACTTTTTTTCAGTAACGAGTAATCTAATGGATTACTCTTTCCATCTTAATACCAGTTACCATTACCACCCAAAAATGCGGCGCGTTACCATAATTGCAGCTTCTTCTTTTTTTCATCAGACCAACTAGATCTCTGAGCAGAGAGGCAAATACAAAATATTTTTTTCTTTGGTTAGTGGGCTGTGCACGAGACAAGCGCATAAATGCTGACAATTGGCTGAGGTTGAGTAAAATTTCATGGTAAGCCAATCAGAGGTAGAGTTGGGCAGGTGTTTAAAAGCCTGCATAGTTGGACACACAACAAACATAAGCGAGTTGCACACACACACCGACTCGACGCACACACCAATGCACAAGTATAAACATCAGGCCACTTACATTATTTATTTTTGCTATAGTGCTTAACAAGCATTATTAAATTTTGCCCAGTTGTTGCCTGTTGATTGGAGGCTAGTCTCACTTTGTCCCACAGCAACATTAGTTACTTTCTGAAGTAACTTTTATAATTTGTAACTGAGTATCAAATTTTGTTACTTTTTGGAAGAAGTAACTAGTAACTGTAACTAAATACTTTTTAAAAGTAACTTGCCCAACACTGCTTCTTTTTAACTGAACAATATTTTTGTTTTCAAACATGCAGTCTTCAGCACCAACCTACATGCAACAATTCACCAGATTTATTGTGGAATCCTCTGAAACAACAAAAAGCTTCTGCCAACTTTTTCATATATGCAGTTGTGCTCTCCAATACCTGTAAACAGACTTTGATGCATAACTGACCATGAACTTATGTCCAGCTGGAGACTTTTCTTGCATGTCATTACCAATCTCTCTCTTGCTTTATATCTTGTCATCTGTTTTATTTTAGCTGACAAATAAAAAGAAATGGACGCTGCACACCTGGATCACCAGAAAAGTGTTTAGGAATTAATAGCAGGGGGTCAATGATGCCCACCGAGAGGAGACAGAAGGGGGAGCTGAGGAGCAGGAGGGGAAGTAAATAAAGAGGGAAACTCTGTAACTCTGTGCTCAAACTGTCTGAAGTACCATACTCATTGCAGATTGAGCTATCTTGTTTTTTATTTAGAAAATGTGGGAGAATTTAGTATGCACAACACAGAAATTAATCTGATGTACAAGCAGATGAGGAAAGAGATCAATATGGGGCAACTTTTGGTATGACAGCCCTTTGCTGGCAGATAAATAAATTTTATTAACATTGTCATGTGCAGTTCTTCTTAGCTGCAATGTCTGAATAAATACTAAGAATAAATGCTCACCCTGGTTAAAAAAAAAAAACTAAAACTTACCACATACGCTCATATTTTTAAGCAATTTAAACTGTAACAAACGTTCTGATGTTTGATGTCTTAAATTATTTTGAGTTTTTTTGTATTCTACGCATACAGTGACCTCTGAAATGATTTGGAAAGACCAACAGGGTACAAAAACACTTGGATTATGCATGAACCATCAGTACTCTTATTCACTTTATTCACCTATATACCTGGTTCACACTCTACACAAAATCACTGTGTCATCATTTAATCACATTGTTACAGATACTGTGTAGTTACAGTTACTTTAGTTATGGCTACATTCATTACGTACGTTAATTACGTAAATTACGTCAGAAATCACCGCAATGCTTTTGTTATTTTTATTACGGCAGTCGCATATGCAGAAGTCAGAATTGATAAACTTCATTCATTCATTCCTTCATACAAGCAACAATGTACAGCTTGTGACTGCCTGTAATGCTCTACAAAGTAAAAAAAAGTTGAACTCATTCTGGTGACTCGTGCTCTCTGATAGGAGCCCTAAAGCGGCTAATACTCGCCATCCAGCATTCACAGGGTTAAAAACCCAACACACATAATCAAATCTTAATCACTGTCTGCATGTCCAGATAGCATCCTGGATATGTTGCATACACCATCTTGCACTAAATACAATGTTAGGATACAGGTTTGGAGACTGGACTAATTTTGTGCTTTACATACCACACTGCTGACAAATACAATTGTAAGTATAATGTATTTTAAGTAGCTAGATTACCCAGTTCAGATTTATTTTGTATTATTTGTAATTTAACTCCCTCCTCTAAAGGGCAATTATCACAATCCAATCTGTGTGCCAAATGTTCTTGTCAATGATAACAAATTGCAAATACAAGATGGTGGCTTTACAGACATTCTTTCATTAGTCCCGTGGGTAAAACAGAAATTGCCTTAAATAATAACTGAAAAAAATCTAGATTATGTAATCCCAGATGGCCATGCATTTCATCTTTCAGGGTAAAAAAAAAAAAAAAACACCCACCATCCTCACAATCCGTTGTCAAATTCTCTTTACATTTGTGTGTGTTCATGTTAAAATAAAAAGGGAAACCTTCCAGAGGTAAAAGTAAAAGTGATTATACATTTTTTTGTTTTGTTTGTTTTTAATTTAAGGGTAAATTTACCCTGTGAGGGTTTCTGACCACTAGTTGTTACGTAGTGCAATGTTTTGATACATAGGTTTGTGTGTTACTTGTCTGTGTATCTGATGTACCTGCACACAATCAATGAGCATGTAATGTGTGATACACATTACATTTAGACTGTTAGACTGCAGCGGGAGGAAACAGTTTATGGCGGTACTGTGCTGTAATAAGTAGCAATAAAAAAGGAAATTGGTGGTGAAGCAGATGAAGACAAGTGTAACTCCATGTACAGTAAATGCTACTTCAAAACAATGAGGCTTTGCAAATGCATTATTGTATAGTAAAGGACCTCATCATGTCAACATCATGTTAACTAATCTATGATGTTAGCCAGCCAAAGTGATACTGTTCATTTATCATTACATTTTTTTTTTTTTTATCAACTAATTGCATTGCATTTCTTCAAATGCAGTTGGATGATTGATTTGTTCATATTAGAAAAACTGTGTTTTTATGAAAAAAAAAGAACAATGTGTGTTAATGCACACATTGACATGGCACTATGGTTACAAACAGAAATTTTGAGCTGTAATTTCAAACTAAGGGGCCATCTTGAATAGTCTACAGCTATGAAATACAATAAACACTGCCAAGATCTGTTATAAAGGAGATTAGATGTATACTCTAAACTCTATACGTAGGTATACTCTATACTATAAATATGATGAATCAAAATTCAGTATTGAATTGCACTTGCATTTTTGGCCTGATAATTGAATTCTTCTAGTAGCCTATACACAATTTTGATGCAATTGCAATTAGGTGTATGTTTAACATTCAAATGTCAATCAAATGCCATGTTTTCTGGTTTCTCTGACCTGTTGACAGTCCGAAACCTTCAGTTGAGTTGCTAATTACAGGAACAAATGTTGATCATTTCTCAATTACTTAAACGTATCCAAAATCATATTCATAACAACATTATTCCATCTGTGTCTCAACTAAAAGAAGAACAAGGTCATGTATGAGAGTCTTGGTCATAACTCTTGTTGCTCTGACAACAAGTCCAGTTACATTTTGAGCCAGCTTTGAAGAATGGAAAATCCAGGCTTTTGTCAAGTCATCAATAATAGAATTAAACCAATTAATTTATTCTTTTATTAAGAATACGGCCTTGGTGCTATGATAACAAGGTTCTGTGACACTGGGATATTTACATTTCATTATTAAATATCTAGTTAGATCTAGCTTGTACTTTGCAAACTGTACTGTTGAACTGCAGTAAAGATTTTTTTTTTTCATAAAACCTCTTGAACACAGAAACTGAATCATTAGCATTCACCTTTCTTTGATTTACTTTTCAATGGTCATTTAGCGCTGACCGTGCATCATATGATGCCCTCCAGTGCTACTCTCCTTAGCCAGTGCTTCGTCAGAGAGGTGCTGTTTCCTTAGGATTTACACAAAGAAAGAAAAGGAAAAAACCTTCCACTATTGGTTGAACATGACAGGGCTGCCAACTCTCACCCACTGAGTCTGAGATACACCAAAATGGCTTAGATCCCCCACTTTTGCTCTTTGCCTCTTGTACATGGAGAGAATCGCAAAATAGGGGACTGCAGTATTTTATTTGAAAAGAACAATAACTATGTTCCCAATGAATGAAAACACATACCTTAGTCTCTAGTCTTTAAGTATCACTGATGCCTGTCCTCTTGCCATATGGACAAGCAATCATTTAAAATAATTGCTTACTTTGCTAAGTACGTAAGTAATAATTGTATTTGTGAAACTGAAATGGTTAGATATTGTTTTGCATGAAAATGCATGAATATTTTAAAATCTGTAAGCCATTAAAATAAGACAGAAACACAGACCTCTTCAAAGCAAGGCACAGTATGCATTATCCCTGTTTTCAGGAGGATAGGTGCATCTTTAGCACTTTTTTTAGTAGGTTTTGTCATTCCCTGTAAAGTAATGATGAAGGGGGGGTAGTTCTTTGAAGGGCTGGAGCTATGCTTCACCCTTAAGATAAAACACACAGGCTCTAAAATGATTTGTTGCATGGGGCTGCAGTTGTGTTAGGTCTGAAAGAGATTTTAAGAGCTACAAAATACTCTGCATATCCTGTACTGTACAACGTGCATGTTTTGGTAGAAGCTTGATTGATTTCAACACCTCTCCGCTTCTTCTTTTTTTGAATGAGTAATAAATCATGATTCTTTTCTGAATACTACAGGCAGCAGACAGAGGCCCAATCAGGTTTGATAGGGGCCTTTGTGAACATGCGTTTTCAAACATATTCCAGTAGATGGCAATGTTTCTCTGTTTTAAAAACTGCACTTGGCTGACTGGATGTATAAGACCCTTAATACAGCCATGACAAGACCTTAATGGTCAGGCTGCAGTTTATAAAAGCATTAACAATGACTCCCCTTATACCAGGAATAGATAAAGATTATGCATAGTAAAAGTAAATGGGGTACGATAGATAGATAGATAGATAGATAGATAGATAGATAGATAGATAGATAGATAGATAGATAGATAGATAGATAGATCTAAATCCTTTAGTTTCCCTCCTACGATATTGTCTTCCAGATAGTATAGCTGTGTCCTGTTAATGAGAGAGAAAGAGTGTAATAATATTGTGATAATTATGTTTAGAAATATAACATACTTGATTGTGAATGACCGTACATCCATGTGCATGACATGTCACTTCCGGCTGCCATCTTTGTTTCATTGAAGAAACTTTAGGATTTTATTGGGCAGCGGACGGAATATTTTTCGAGACATAAGAGACATACATCCATGAGTGAACCAGAATGGCATGGATGTATAACATTAAAGTCTACGAGGATCCACACAATGTGTTCACAACCGCGGTGAGTGTCAAACTACCTCTGACGTTTTATTTTTATTTTTTTATACGAACTCTGACTGCTACGAGTTACACGCATACCTATAACGTTACAGATATATACGGGGCATATATACTTTGCTAGATATAGAACAATTTATGGTTATATACGGTACCACCACCCTGAAACCTAGCTACGTTAGTTAACGTTAGCTTAATGGTAAACTAGCTAACAGTTACCCAGTTGCAATTGCAAAAGGCTATACAAAATAGATGCGTGACTGATGCGTTTATGTTATAACTGAAACTATGCATAAGTATTAAAACTGTTGTTCCCGATTCATAACTTAGCTAGCTACCTCCATGATAGCTATCTACAGTAACGGGACTGTGGGATATTATAATTAGCCTAACATATGGGCTAACGTTAGCCCCCTACTTAACAGTTGACCAGTTAAAGTCCCCCTCCACTAAAAATAAATGTTCATGTCCTTTAAAAAGTCTGATCTTGACTATGCTGAATTTTATCTGTGAAAAGCTTGTCACTAGATGTGTTTTACCATTTCTCAAACGTTACTGAAGGGGGAGATCCCTTCCATTAATTTATTAAGACCAATGGCAGTTACAAACAACGCATACAAGTACACACAAAAATACATAAACCATTCATATCCCAGGAAGTCTAAAAAGTCCAGCAAGTCTAATCAACAAGCAGTCCAATTCATGGCATCACTTACAGTTAGAAGAGTTCCAATATCATGCAGTCACGTGTTGTATATATCGGCAGTCTTCAGAAAGTCTACTAAAGGGGAGATGGCTTTCCTTGGCAGCTGGATTCACGCATGATCACGTGATATCGCGAGAATTGCATCTTTTCAGGCTTCAGGTAGTCCCACAATTTTTTAATACCGTTTAAATTGAGCCATGAATTACACATATGATGTCCATAATCCAAGTGAAGAAAGTCACAGTTTGTCGTAGTACCAAGGGTGTAACGATACATTGATATATTGATTATCATTTATGCAAAGGGGGAAATATTGATAAACATTGTAAATGTGCTGTATTTATATAGCGCTTTTCTAGTTTTAATGACTACTCAAAGCGCTTTTACGTCATACTGGATACATTCACCATTCACACACATTCATACACTGTGTCTTGCCCAAGGACACTTCAACATGGGATTGAACCACCAACCTTCCAATTGGCAGGCAACCGCTCTACCGCTGAGCCACAGCCGCCCCATTGTCTTTAACATGCACCTTTATTGAAAGAATACTTTGTTTTCAGTTAAATGTCTAGAAGAGCTCAGTAATAATTGCCAAATCATATTTTAGTTGCTTTTTGTTGATATAAATGTAACTAATTGTTTTAAATGGAATATCTTCTCATTTTCATCGCAGCCCCCTGAATTTAATCAAATAAAAAATCGTATTGTGGCAGACTTTGTGATATCAGCAAATATATTGTATCGTTGTCTAAAGAATCAACATAATATTGTATAGGGATAAAACTTGTGATTTACACTACATTAACAGTGAACTACATATTTCATCTTGAACAATATGTCACCTTGCCTGCTTGCGAGCTAGCTATCTTAGCCATGTTACTCTTTGCACACTTCGCCTCTCTATATCATCCCGATAATTTTTACACCTTTCTTTAATTTTCGTCATCAAAGCCATGCACTGTAGAGTGCGTAGCCTACACCCAGACACCCCTGCTTTGGTTTTACTACTTATTTTTGAAGTCTTGCGTAGTCCTGAGCAATATATTGATATTCTATCAATATAGATATATGAAACTAGATATCGTCTTAGATTGTGCATATTGTAATATGGCATACATGTTGTCTTTTCCAGGTTTTAAAGGCTGCATTACAGCAAAGTAATTTTTTTATTTTTTTTTATTAACAGACTGTTCTCTATCTGTTCTATTATGTGCCTTTACCTACTTAGTCATTATATCCACAATACTGATGATTATTTATCACAAATCTCATTATGTGAACACACCAATAGTCAACCCAAGGAGAACCTAAGTGTATGTTGATCTTTCTCAGAGGGGATTATTTATTGTATGTTGAACTTTAACTAATCAACCAGCATTTTCCCAATGACGTGACCTCCCTCTGCTTTCCCTGGATGCTACTTTACCATTCAACACTGAATTAACTTGCTAGAATGCTGCCTTTTTAATATGGCTGCTACGGACAATATGTGAGTCATACAGGTTGTAACTTTGTGAGTGTGTTTCACTCAAGTTGAATCCTTTTCAACTAAAGTGAATGTTTTTTAACCCTCATGTTATCCTTGGGTCAAACTGACCTTTTTTCAGTTAATTTTTTTTGTGACAAAAAATGGGCCGTCGAAATAAGCGCTGAAAATGTCAACATTAAAAATATCAAAAATTTACCCACAACATTGAAAAAGTGACAAATGTGGGAAAAGCGATAATGTTGAAATGTTTTTTTTTTTTCATGGTTGACGGAAGACAACACAAGGGTTAACCTCAATTCATGGTTTGCCTTATGCTGCCTCTAAAATTAGCTTAATGTAAATTTTAAACATATTTGAAACACTTGCCACATACTTCACATTTTACACACATCACTCACTTCTTTTTATGTGACAGTGAGGAGGCTAGCGGGAGTGTATATAGCTCTATGATATTACCCCAGACCTCACTTGTCTTTAGTAATATCAATACAGTGCCTGCCTTGTACCAACTATAATCAAGTAGTGCAAGATATATTTGGTTTGCAATGATGTATAAACAAAGAAAAGACTCACATTTAAGAAGCTGGTACCCACAAATGTTGACATTTTGCATTTAAATAGTGACAATGCCAATTAATTTTCTAAAGCATAACATGATTACAGTAATTGACTAATAGGTTCATCTGTGCTGTTAAGCATTGCCCGCAATCATATTTCTATGTTTTGGGGAGAAATAGTAATATGGAAGTCCGGTTCTAATAAAATACAGTATTCAGGATTTCATACACCATTTAATCTTGAATCTCTTTGTCTCTGTGTGTGTAAGACAGGCTGTTCACCTGCATGGCCCCTTACTTTTATCTTAATAGGCTAATTAAATGATGGTAAGTGGTGCAGTCAGTTGGTCTCATTACTATAAAGTAATACATCAGATCTGGTATGTAATTAACTTTAAGAGCTTCATAAGAAATTTAAATTACACAGCATTTGAGAATTTGTGTCATGAGATGAAATTGAAAAGTGACATTCATTATTATTGATCAATTTCTTGATAATTTTTTCAAGCATTACATTTTTTGTAACAGCAATAAGAAATGCAGTTTCCAGAGCAATGTCCACTTTACGTTAGAACACAAGGTTGCATTTAGACTCAAACTTAATTTATGTTTATCTCCCTCCCCTCAAAAACAATTATTATAAACAAGGTATTTAAATGTCCTTTAAAAGTGGGTGCCCGGGTAGCTCAGATGGAGCTGAGCCCATATGTCGAGGTTTACTGCTCGACGCAGAGGGCCTGGGTTCGACTCCCACCTGCGGCCCTTTGCTGCATGCTCTTCCCTTTCACTTCTTTAGCTGTCCTTTTGTTAAAGGCCTAACATGCCCAAAAAAATCTATATAAAAAAAAAAGTGCTTAAAAAGTCAGTCCTAATTTGTTATTTTATGTTGCGTTTGTTACTGGTTTTAATTTTATTTGAGTGCAGCGAATCATTCATTTAAGAAATAGATACTGTGGAGGGAAAATATTTTGTTGTTTTGTCTCAGAACTAAATGTTATGTCCCTTTTTCCCTTGCCAGGAGAAGTTAATTCTCTTTTAGATTGCTATAATGCTGCTTCCTGGTCTAACTACTGCACATTCTGATTTTATATATATATATATATATATATATATATATATATATATATATATATATATATATATATATATATATATATATGTGTTGTCATTGTTGTGCTGTAGTGCAGGTCACGGCAAGATTTGGTCCATCCCAAAACAGGATGTTGACAGAGGTGTGTTCATGAGACCACTAGGGGGAACCCAGTCCATCATCATATGGCATAATTGACTGCAGTCTACTTTTGAGATGTGGGTGCAGTAAAAGATGGTGAAACTGTATTTTGCAGGGGTAGTCACAATAAAAGCAACCTCTTTAATGTAATGCAATACCAACTGATGCAAACTATGGCCTAAGTTAATTACCCCAGAGTTGAATCATGCCCTCAATAACATAGACTTGAACAAACAGTGACATTATTTTTGTTTTCATTTCGGGCAATAATACTGGATTATTACATTGTACAGCTGTTGCTTTTATTCGGTCCACCCCTGAAGGTGACATCAATGTCATTCATTGATAGTAGGCAAATGGATGTGGCTGTTACACTTGAAAATTTTATATGTTTAGTGTGTGGAGTCCATTAAAGTGAATGATTTTGCTCTTCTTTTGAATGTTTTAAAAGACATTGTACAATGTATAATCTCACTCTCAAAATGCAAATTCCAATGTTTTAAAATAACTCTATGTCAGTTGTAATTTACCCATGGGGTTTGTTGGGATTATGCTGGTTGTAGTCACCAGGTTTTAGGGCGTGTTCCAGGTAATCTGTTACTCACTTTGGATAAAAGCATGGTAAAGTCATGGCTTGGCTGAATCCTTGAAACATCTAAATAACTTTACCTAGACACCGAGGGTGAAGAATTCATATTTTCTTAGCTGTATCTACAAATTCAGAGTCATAGATAACCTCTGTGTGCCTTTCATGATTGATGTGTTTAGGAAGGCTTTGGTATACATGAGACGCTGCTGAGACTGACATTGAACAGATGACGCAGGATAGAAGTAGAAAATTCATTGGTCTGGCTGCTCTCAAGATGCAGCTCTGCATAAAAGTGTGAAAATAACCTTGACAAAAAAGCACTGGACACAAGGAAAAAAAAAAAATCAACATTTTGTGCTACTGCTTGAAAATGTATTATTTAAACAAAGGAAAAAATAGAAATTTAAAAGCTACAGAGATACTGAGTTTCTGTAAGAAAATAGGACAATTTAATTCTGCTGCTGGTTTGGACCCTTTGGGCTAATATTGCTCACAACGGGTCTGTCTGGGGATTGTGTTACTCTGCGTGATGTCATGGACCGCAGCAGCCAGCTGCACAGGTGCAGACCTGTCCTGCCTATGACTATGTTGTTGATTTACTCCTTTTGTTCTCAGAACAGCCATTGCCTTAAACCTTAATGCAATATTTACGATGTACACAGTGTCAGGGACTTTCTTCAACTACACACACATTGGGGTAATAGGGCTAGTGAACCCACCTGCAACAAAGTACGTTAGGCCGTATAAGGCTTTCTCTGCCAATACTCCCACACTCTGGAACAGTCTACCACTCCATGTTCGCTCTGCCCCATACCTTCCCATGTTCAAAAAGCACAAAACATTTCTTTTTACTAAGTTCTTTGACGCCTAACCCCATGAAAGGTGCTATATGAATCCAAGTTGTTGTTGTTGTTATTATATCCACTCTAACAATTGAAACTATTGTTACAAAGCCTTAAATCGTAGATAATTAACTGAATATCTTTGGGTTTTCCACTGCTGGTAGGATAAATCTAGTTAATGTTAAAGAAACATCCCACCGTTTGTTGAAATAGGGCTTATCACGGTCTCTCCTAGCTGTAGATAGGTGAGCCAACGCATTTTTTTGTCTCAATGCATAAATTGTTTCAGTCCAGTGCAACAACAGCAGCCCTGCCGCTAGTTATCTTAGCGTAGTGAATGGAATCCTATGTTGCCGGTTAGCATGTTGTGAGTAAAAGTGAGCAAACAAAAAAACAACAACTTAATTACTTCTTGTGGCCTGCGTATTCACAACAAGTACAAATCGCAATGCAAATTAAGACTAGACAATGTTGTATGTAGATATTGATTTGGGACTATATTGGGTGGAAATAAGCTACAGCCGAAGTGAGCACTGCTCACATGTGTGAAGCGGCTGGGATGAGGTTCAGCACCTCTAAATCTCAGGCCATGGTTCTCAGCAGGAAACCAACGGAGTGCTTTCTTCAGGTAGGGAGTGAGTCCTTACCCCAAGTGAAGGAGTTTAAGTACCTTGGGGTCTTGTTCGCGAGTGAGGGGACCATGGAGCAGGAGATTGGTTGGAGAATCGGAGCAGAGGTGCGGTATTACATTCAATTTATCGCACTGTTTTGACCAAAAGAGAGCTGAGCCAGAAGGCAAAGCTCTCGATCTACAGGTCAGTTTTTGTTCCTACCCTCACCTATGGTCATGAAGGCTGGGTCATGACAGAAAGAACTAGATCCAGGGTACAAGCGGCCAAAATGGGTTTCCTCAGGAGGGTGGCTGGCGTCTCCCTTAGAGATAGGGTGGGAAGCACAGTCATCGGTGAGGAGCTCGGAGTAAAGCCGCTGCTCCTTTGCGTCGAAAGGAGCCAGTTGAGGTGGTTCGGGCATCTGGTAAGGATGTCTCCTGGGCGCCTCCCTAGGGAGGTGTTCCAGGCACGTCCAGCTGGGAGGAGGCCTCGGGGAAGACCCAGGACTAGGTGGAGGCATTATATCTTCAACCTGGCCTGGGAACGCCTTGGGATCCCCCAGTCGGAGCTGGTTGATTTGGCTCGGGAAAGGGAAGTTTGGTGTCCCCTGCCGGAGCTTCTCCCCCGCGACACGATACCGGACAAGCTGATGAAGATGGATGGATGGATGGATGGATGGATGGATGGATGGATTGGTGCCAAAGCACAGCCCTGGGGGAGGCCAACCCTCACCCAGTCTGACTTACTGCCAAGAACCCGGACACAGTTCTCGTCGCTTTGGTCATAAAGAGATTGGATGGCTCTGAGAAGGGACACCGTCACCCTATACTCCCACAGTACCTCCTACAGTATCCTCCGGCGGACCCGGTCATACGCCTTCTCCAGATCCACAAAACACATGTAGAACGGTTTGGCATACTCCCAGGCTCCCTCCAAGATCCTTGCAAGAGTGAAGAGCTGGTCAGTTGTTCAACGACCAGGATGGAATCCGCATTTTTCCTCTTTTGACTATTGGCCGAACCCTCCTTTCCATCACATTGGTGTAGACTTTACCAGGGAGGCTGAGAAGTATGATACCCCTGTAATTGACACACACCCTCTGGTCCCCCTTTTTGAACAGGGGAACTACCACCCCGGTCTGCCACTCCTTAGGCACTGTCCCAAACTTCCACGCAAAGTTGAAGAGGCGTCCTATCCAAGACAACATATTAGTGGTCTATTTAAAAAATAAATAAATTAATAAATTATCAGTAGACATGAATGGGCTTGGAGCTGAGTGCCACAGACAATAAAAAGTATTGAGAGACGGGCTGACACATTGTTGGTTTTGGTCTTTAAATGAGATTTGTTAAATGATCACAATTCAGAATGACGGGGCCATTTGCCATGCTTTGGTTAATTAATCAGCTGTGATTATGTAATTACAATTTTAAAGCATACTAAGTACATAGCAAAGCATATTGTCGCTTAGTTTAATTCCATAATAGCTTTGAGTGTTCATGGTCTTTGCCTGAGTTTAAGTATATACACAAACAATGCATTGATCTAGTGCTGAAACTCACATTTGCTACTCTAGATTTGATTTACTTGTTCTCTTTAGCATTCACATTTGTCTTTTTTCTCCCCTTGGTTTTAAACACGGGTCTTGGTTTTATCGTTCCAGGCTTTGACTTGACTTCTGTGGTGACAAGCCAAGTAACAGACACTGAGCTTTTGTCTCCACCCTTCTGATTTAATCTAGCACCTGTTTGCTATGCAAAGCCTCAAGAAGGGCTCTTTGATTTAGGGGTGTGAGTTTGTGTGTGCACGTGCAAATCTGATGCTATCTGTTTGATACACTCACTAATCTGTGCTCCAAGGGTGGCCATGACTACTTGATTTTTTTATTTCCTAAGATAGTATAGAAGCTATATGGATAATTTCAAACTGGATCACACTGTTACAGCTGTTTGTTAGTCAGACCATGACCTGAAAAGAATAAATAATAAATCAAAGAGCTACTGGAGGCTTAAAATCGAGTTTGTCCGAAAGCATAAAACAAATCTTGCATCTTTTTACAATGTATGAAGATTTGTATATAGTCTAAATATAAAAATGATCTAAATAAAGGATTATTATTATATTAGCAGTTAGCTTGCTCTTATAACTGCTTTCATATAACTTCTAAATGTTTCAACTTAAATTCTTATTACATCAGTGTTAGCCATAACAAGGGCTGCAAAGCAAGCAAATTAGGGAGGGGGCGCTATTGGACTTCTTTTTTTTTTTTTAGACGATATATTTATTTAGATCAGGACAATGTACATCAATCAACATTTATTTAAATTGGCCAGTGTTAGCCAGTCAGCTAATTTTCAACTGTAGTCCTAGCATGCATGTTTTTATGGTGGGAGAATACCGGAGCATCTGGAGGAAATCAACCCAAACACAGGGCGAACATGCAAACTGCACACAGAAAGGCCCGTAACAACATTAATCCAGAACCTTGGTTAGAAGTGCTAGCCACTGAGTCACCATCATCTTATAAATGTTCTCATTTAGATTTGTAAGTCAATGGCAGTTTATTACTAAATGCTACCTGCTGGGCCAGCACCATACACTGAAAATATTAACAGTCTATGGCCAGCACTCAAAACAATAAGACAGCCTAGTCTCGCATCATAAAAGACATTTTTTTTATTTTAAGTTTGCACGAGCTAAGAAGGTCAAGATATGACCAGTTGACGTGTGCCTGAAGTCTGGTCAAACTGATCTGAATACTACGGTGGCCGACAGGGGCAAATGCCCTGCAACTTCAGAAAACACATGCAAATAGACAAAACACAAGCAAATTAAGAAAACAATGCAAATAAAAAACGATGCAAAAAAAAGCCCACAAAAACAAATGCAAAAAAAAATTAAAAAATGCCGCATCCAAATTACACAATGGAAGTTCTCCAGGCCTCTAGAGGGAGCAGCTAAGTGGAACAGCTGGATTTTTTGACCCCATGGAACGAGAGAGAGAGCGAGCAGATGAGATGTTTGTTTGTTTGGAAACGGGGCCGAAAGTGAGGATAGCGGCAACATAGTGAGTTAGTGTTCATTTTAACATTTGTCCCTCCTCTTTTACAGCTTTAGCTGCTCCCTCTAGAGGCCTGGAAAACTTCAGTTTTTCTGTTTTTTTGTTTCATTTCTTTTTGGGGTGTGTGTGCTTTTGTTTTTGCATTGTTTTTCATTTCCATTGCGTTTATGTATTTAGTTGTGTGTATTTGCATCGCGTTTATGCATTTGTGTGTGTGTGTGTGTGTGTGTGTGTGTGTGTGTATATGAAGCGTGTTTCCTGAATGCTGCACATGTGTTGTCAAATTAAGGAAGTTGTTTTTTTAATTTCCTTGTGTTTTGTCTATTTGCATGTGTTTTCTGAAGTTGTAGGGCATTTGCCCCTGTCGGCCACCGTAGAATACAGCCCTGGAATTGGATATTGTGTCCAAAATCCACAACCAGATATTAAAGGCAGATATCTCTTGTACTTTGTCTTTGGTTGTATTCTGACAAACTCCATCACATGGCCCCTTTAGGCAACTGATGTCAATAGGCCAATGTGCAATGTGTGATGCTGTGCTGCAGGCATAATTCTTGGCTTTGATAAGGTATTCAGTTACTTCAGCATATATCAGTTTCAGTTTTTGACATGTATCCTTAGTACAATTCACCTTTTTCTCTTCATGGTCATTGCTTTTCATCTAAAGTCTCCTTAAAGGTAACGGTGGTTTTTGTCATGGGAGAAAAACTCATAAAATTAAGAATCAAGGGTGACATTTTTGTTATTTAAGCTGTTCTTGTGAAATATTTTCTTTTGACTTTCTGTAGTAGCCTTAGGACACGAGTAAGATTGATCATGTTACACAGCAACATTCATAAGGACTTTTCACATGGGGGGGGGGATTTTCACCCCTTGTAATTCATTTTCAATGAGAGTGGAGTGGGCAGATAGGGAGGTACGGGCAGTTTGACAGGTGACACGCCAAGCGGGCGCATTCGCGTTCAGGCTCATCACATTTATATAGTGGACCCCGCAGATCCATAGCCGCGACTACGCAGGCAAAGTGTTGCTCCCTGTGTGAAAGCTCTTATATGAAGTGTTCAGCAAGTGGATATTTTAGTATATTATATTTAGGCCAAAATGGGTTTCCTCAGGAGGGTGTCTGGCGTCTCCCTTAGAGATAGGGTGAGAAACACAGTCATCCGAGAGGAGCTCGGAGTAGAGCCGCTGCTCCTTCGCGTCGAAAAGAGCCAGTTGAGGTGGTTCGGGCATCTGGTAAGGATGCCCGAAGTAATTTAATTTCATAAACATGTTCTCATTTGTATCTGTCAAGTGGTTTTCCAAAGGTGATACATTCTTAGACTTATTAGGCTTGGAGTATCTTCAGTACTGTGCTTTATATGTTTAAATGTTTAAATAAAGAGAGCTTAGCCTAGCTAATTTGATGATGATTATTTTTTTTAGATTATTTTTGGCTTGTTTCTGACTTCAATGGATAGGAAATCGGAGATATGAAAGGGGAGAGAGGGGGGGGAGACATGCAGGAAATCGTCACAGGTCGGACTCGAACCCCTTGAGGAATAAACCTCTAAATATTTGTGCCTGCTCCGCCAACTAAGCTACCCGGCCACATCAGAGAGTTATTATTGTTCCACTATTTCACACAGGAACCAAGATGTTTAGACACCTGTTCTTCATTTCTGGACTAAAGATTAGAGCCCATACCCAAAGTGAAGTTGGTAGTTTGGCTGTCTCAGCTTTTTCTAGTAAAGGCAACAGAGTTGTCATTTGAACCCTTATTGAATCATGCAGCTGGATCTAAGCATGCTACAGTTAATGCACAGTTAAGCTTTGAGGAGTTTGAGTGCGACTTCAGTGATTGATGTAGTATTATCAAAGCTTTGCCAGTAACTCAGATGTTAAACTCTTCTCACATAAATACTTGTCAAGTTGTTCCTACAAGAGAAAACAAATTGGTCAGACCAGGTACAAAAATTATGACTACACACAAATACAGTAGCTCAATAGCTCAAATAAGTAATTGGTGGGATTTTGACCATCGCACTGTAATTTTTATACTAGCATTGACAGACCTGAAGAAAATTGCCTTTTGACTTGTCACATCTAAAAGACAGCTCTATGGTGTGTTTTAGATTACAAGACATTCCAACTATGAGAAAGGAGAACTGGCGTATGTATCTAGCGATAAGTGTGCTTGTATGGATCTGAGTGAGTGTGTGGTGCTAAAATCTTTAAAAAAGGAGCCCTATAAAATCATCTATGCAGACTCTTCCTGACAGTCATCAGAAGTAATCCTTAGTTGAGTCATGTGTTGTCAAAATATATCTTTTCAAAGGATGCATTATGGAGTGATTTTAGTAAACACTGGAGGTAATATACACAGGAGGTGTTGATATCACAACGACAGATGGTCAGAAACAAGACTGACCAGGCTAGATCACAGCATGTACCAGCTCGGAGCTTCCACTGTCTCTGTGTCAAATACTGGCATTCATCTGATGAAGCAGTTTCAAACTCCAAAGCACTGAGCTAATTCTCTCTTAGTATGTCACTTTTGTATTTGTTGTATGAGTTGACGTAGACGATCAACAGAAAAATAACAGGCAACTATTTTGATAAACATTTTTCAAGTCATTTTTTTAAGCAAAAATGCCAAATAATCAATGGTTCCAGCTCTCAGTTATCTTTATCCTGCTGGGTATTTTTCACTCTTTTCTAACATTTATTAAAGCTGCAAAGATTAATTGATTAGTTGTCAACTTTTAACTTAATCGGCTATATAGATCGATTAGTCGGTTTTAATCATTTTTTTTAAGACAAAAGTAAAAAATTATTTGATTCCAGCTTCTTAAATGTGAATATTTTCTAGTTTTGAATATCTTTGAGTTGTGGACAAAACAAGACATTTAAGGACGTCGCCTTGGGCGTTTGGGAAACACTGATCTACATTTTTCACCATTCTCTGACATTTTATTGACCAAACAACAAATCGATTAATCGATTAACACATTAATCAACTTGAAAATAATCATTAGTTGCAGCCCTACATTTTATAGATGAAAAGTATTGAAGGGACAGTTCACCCCAAAATCAAAAATCTATATTCTCTTACCTTTTCGCGCTATTTAGTCTAGACCTAATCTAGATAGTTTTGTGTGAGTTGCCCAGCGTTGGAGATACTGCCTTAGAGATGTCTGCCTTCTCTCAAATATAATGGAGCTAGATGACACTTGGCTTGTGTTGCTCAGCCCAAAAAACATTTGAAAAACTCCACAGCAATGTCTCTTTAGAGAAATCATCACCAAGTTACTCTTATTTTGTGGTATTTTGAGTCCCACAAGTTCTCTCTAGTTCCATTATATGTGAGAGAATACAGCCAATACCTCCAACATTGGGCAACTCACACCAAAACCTCTGGATCAATAACTAGCACGGCAGGTAAGAGGAAAATATGTACTTTTGATTTTGGGGTGAACTATCTCTTTTAAAAAGTTGACATAATAATGGATAATAAAAATAGTTACTATAGTTTAGTAAGTTAGTTGCAGCCCAAGTGTGGGTGATCTGTTGCCGATTGTCTCTTGAGAGATTTTCAAATCAAAACAAAATTGACATAATGCATTGTATAAGATACTAAATACAATGAGTTGTGAAGTTCAAATTAACATCAGTTGTGTGCTCATCAAGATCATTCTAATCATAACTGTGTAGTTCAGACACAAACTGAATACATTTTTAAGTGTAATATAACAGACATTCACATCGGTTTACTATTATAATTACTATATTTAAATAACATAATCTTGTAATTGGTTCAGCATTTGATACCACTTTGATATTGGTAAGTAGACAATATACTGTACAGTGGAATTTTATAATGATTTTTGAGATTTTTGATTTACTCTTAAAGCCATAGTGTGTAGTTTCTGTCGCCCACCTTGAGGAATTCCAAGTAATGACAACAAAACTTCCGGTGCATCTACGTGATACAGCCTTCCGCAATTGCACACAGTCTCTACCCCTTCTCCATGCAGTTGCCAGTAGCCAAGAAAGACATGGAGGATTAAAAAAATCAAAAACAAAAACATGATGGTCTCTTCAGAAGAGCTAATTATCTTCACTTAAGTTATTCCGCGCGAAAGTCGCTGGACAACACAATCTTCTGAAAATAGCCATTCGGAGAAATACAGAGAGAGTGGTGTGGAGCTGATTGTCTTAATTAGCTTTGTAGAAACTCATTTGGCAATGGCTTGAATTAACGGAGCTTCATTAATATCAAAAAATTATGCACTAAAGCTTTAAATTACTCCAGACCTCAACATATGGCTAAGCTGTCAGTGCTCATCAATTTGTTTTCTCCTAGTGGGAAAGGTTATTGGTAATAATTTATCTCTGTTTAGTTGGATGTCAATTAGCTTTCTTTTCACCTCTCTGTGACCTCTCAAACCTTTTCCAGGACTGCGAACAGCCTGTTTGTCTGTAAGAGAGTGCATCTATTTTAAAAACCACTGAGAAGTCACAGTCAAGCTAAGCAGTACTTTTAGCAGCTTCATCTCTACATAAATGCAATTGAAAGGGTACAGTCCGTTTTTCTGTAGTCGCACTTCAATCAATATAACTGTATGTTAGTATAGCTAAACAGATGTGACCTTGTTTTTGTTCAATCCATCCACCATTTAGGTGTGTCTTAGTTTTACAGACTAAGTCACTATAATTAATTGCATGATTCATGTTCATTGTCTGAAGTCATAATCTAGGGCTCCTTGACTGTCTTAGGCCTGAGTACACACACTGCCGGTCGTCATGGCAGTGTTGATGCCCTTGGCAATATCATGCAGTGTTCAGCTAATAGATATTCTAAAACTAAGACTTCAGAAATCATGTATACATTGTGATCATAAAGAATTCAGAGGAGGTCTCTGCGGTGTCTTTGGTGGTGATTCTGAAAATATGAATATATTGTACATAGAAAATATGTACAATACACTGTATTTATTTACTATATGAGTATATTTTTTAAAGTTTACACCAGTAAAGATCAGCTTACACATCTCCCGTTACTGAACCATATTTACTACCAGAGTCCTGAAATCACATTTGCATGGCAATACTATTTGTTGCTGCATACTAATTGACCCTGAAACTGGGTACAACCAGATGCTTATTGTTTATCCAGTGCACATGTCTGCCCTTCGGTATCATGTGCCAAAAAATGTGTCCACTCTACTTTAGAGTCATCAACTCTGTTCAACCCACACCAACTCATCAAATTCCCTGTAGCTGGTTGCATGATTCTTTATTAACTCGAATGACCGGATCAATGTCATTCTCACTGACTGGTGAGTCAGTAAGCATGTAAAAGTCTATTCATCTAATGGAAAATGTCTTACAGTCCCATCCCTAGTATTTACCGGCTGTCCAAGCTTGCCTGGAAGCTGTGAGTGAGCTTAGTATGAGAAAAGATTGACATGGTAAAGGTGATGGTAACATGAAGTGACTGTACAGATGGTTTGACTTGTCTGCAATGGACACACCTGTGTCATTGGAGCTTCTGTTGTTGTTGTTGTTGTTGTTGTTATCCACTGCAATTGTCATAATTAAAGACTAAAATGATTCAGTTGACAAGAGTTACGTGGGGAATTGTTAGACTATGAGAACCCCATAGCTGTGGGGACAAGATTAAAAACTACAACAAAGAAGTAATATTCGTAATAGTAATATTGAAACACTGTGGAACATGCATTATAATTTTTTGACACAGAGGTAAATTAGTTAAATTAAAGAGTTACATTACTATAGAGAATGCAGCAGAATTGGCTTAGATTCAGACCAAGTTGGATATGTGCAGGTATAGATAAATGAAAAGTTTTACTTCACCCTCACTGACTCACCTGAATTTAGGTCTAAAAGACTCCTGTGCCTTGGCAAATGTCTTTAATTATGTAAATATGTAATTCTTTACCCTTTCTAAGTCATTGGTAGAGTATTTTTTTCGTTGTTTACTGCCGTCTGGAGGCCTTGGCTGCTACTCGTACTTGTGAACTGTAGTTGTGGTTCCATGCTGTCCATGGTGTGATGTGAGCAGTTGTCACATATCTTTGCACCCTTTGAGGGATTGCCACGCGACCCGGGCGGGCGGGCGGACGGACGGACAGACATCCTCCCTCACGCCCTCCCTCTGATCTGGTCTGTTTCTGGGCTGAGCTAAGTTTAGAGGCCTGCAGAGAGGAGTGACCTGAGACGATTTCTGGGCGAGGCAGAGAAATGGGGGCCTCCACTGCTGCTGTGTTGGCTGTGCCCTGTATGCTCTGGTCAGTGTATTATTAGGCCTGGAATAAAGTTTGCACACACTGCATAATTTAACTTAATGTCTGGCTTAACCACAGTAAACATAGGACTACTACTGGTTTGTATTTGCCTTTCAAAAAGTAAACTGTGTGAAACTTCAAGTTGTTGGACAAGTTCACAAAATGTTTTTTTAAGAACGCTTTGTCTTGAGTAGTTATTGTGTTGTAATATAATTTTATAGCTCTGTTCTATTTAATGGTATACCAAAATAGGGCATAATTTATAAATATGTTTTCACTCCTTTACTTCTGTCCTCACTATGCATCATATTCATATCTCTCTAGTCCCTGTGGTCTCCAGGTTGGTCAGGTTTGAACTAAAAATAAAGCAAATATGAACATTCCTTCAGGATTTTGTCATTGCTGAATACTATGCTGATAATATTATAACAAATCAAAACATGTCAAGGCATAATGATGAGGCATTGTGACAATAAAATGGCCAGTTCTGCATTGCGAGTTGTTGGTATACTCTAAACAACTCAACTGAGATTAAATCTATATTGCACTCTAAAATAATGTTGAGCCAATGAATTATTGAAGAATATCACTGAGTATAATTCTTTCTACACCTTTTCAATTTGTCTGCATTTTGGTATTGCTTATTCCATGTTACACTAATTATTATTATGACTAATACTAAATTTATACCTTGTAGCAGGGCTGTAGTCAAGACCACCTTAGTCGAGTCCAAGACAAGTCCAAGCCCAGGACTAGTCGAGTCCAAGTAAAGACCAAGTCCAAAGAGGTTTGAGTCTGAGACAAAACCAAGTCCAAAAAGGTTTGAGTCCAAGACAAGACCGAGTCCAGGACAGAAAAATTACTTATGCATGACAGTATCAAGACAATCATTTTGGGTTGCACTTTCCCGCCAATATTATTATCAACATAATAAAGACACCTGGACTCGGTTGAGACCAAAAGCCATATCTGGCAAGACCAGTGGCCGAGACAAGTCCGAGTCCAAATACCAGCGAGTCAGAGACAAGTCCGAATCCATAGAAAAACGGTCTTGAGTCCGGACTCGAGTACTACAGCCCTGCCTTGTAGTTTAAAGAGGTTTTATTTTAACTTCTCAAACTGTTCACTTGTCAGCAAAAACATACCACTCAGCAGAGTTCTATATTATGTGAAACATACCCTTCTCCTCAAATGCAACTCCCACCTGAGCTAGCTAATGTGACTGAAGTATGCACTTGTGCCTGCACCACTGCTGGCATGCATCATATCCTAAATATTTCATGAAGTGACTCAGGATAGACTGATGGTGAAGCCATTCTAAGGCCTAGTGAAGCCCTCTGCACAGTCCTACAGCTTTCTGCTGCTTATAACATATCAGGCTGTTACTTATTATACCTCCTGAAGCCTGAGTGTTTGATTCAAATTATTTTATTAATGTGAATTACTAAGATTATACGTTAGACAGGACAGGTAGAGACCATTGCAACATGGCCATTATTTTTTTTTACTTCGAGCGATATTTTAAATGCGTTATTCTGTTCATAGAACGCTCCGGGTTTTTTGCAAAGCCAGTCTACGGCTCCGTACACTACTGTCTGATGTGTGCCAGTCAGAGTTGTTCCCTGCACGGCGCAGCTTAGTTTCTAAATGTGGACAGTCACAAAGGACAGAGTAACGTGAGGAAAATTCAACCGATAGCAGTCGGTTATACATCGGTCTCAAGGTTTACTAGTTTACCAGTAAACGCAACATTTTGTCCCGTCTGTGTTGTTTTTCAGACAACAGCAGTGACCAGTGCTAGTTAGTGTCTGTTAGCTCACAGGGCTCTAGGGTACAACTAAAAATTTTCCTCTAGGTCGGACTGGTGCACCTAACGTCTTTGCAGCTGCTGCCTCTCCACAAACAAAGCAATGTTGTTTATATCAAAATGGTTTAATTTTGCGTTATGTGACCCATTTTTTCTCTAAAGCCGTGCATGTGTTAGTATCTCTCCTCCTAATGTCTCTCCTCTTACACTCCACGCAGGCCCAGCCCCATTCACTCACACACTCACAGATAATTTTAATTTACATCTGTTGCAGCTGTATGTATGTACAACATACAACTTCAACATAAGAGGAATGTAGCACAATATGGATGTGAAAGCAGTTATAAATAGCCTTTGTGACAATAAAATTAGTTTTGGTTCAAATCAAAAGATAATCGTGATAATTAATCATGATTTCATTATTGAAATCTATACTGTTATGTGGAAATAAGGTATACAATGTTTCAACCTGTGTATAAGATGAGATGCTACAGAATGTATTGCCATAGTTAATCATATGCAACTTTCACTAAATGTGAAAATTGTAATTATGCCCTCAGTTGATCAGCTAAGAGTAGTTTTCTACAGATGTTTGTTATAAACTCAGCTTTTGAGTCTTATGTACAGTCTTATGTACAGCTCATACAGATATTATGATGAATATACTGTAACGTTTTAAATAGACACTGAACAGATGGCAATCTTCCTAGGTGTTGATAAGCAGTGTGCCCCCTGTGATCTTCAACTTCAGATTGAGAGACGGCTGATTTGCTTTTTTTATTGGATTTACACCCTTGTTAGAAGTGCGGCAAACAGACGCTTGCAGCAAATAAACAGGCATGCTATGTGCTTAAAGTTGACTGTGCTTTTCCTGACATACCTGCCATTTAAGTAGAGCCCTAAAATTATCGTTGCAAATAGCTTACCTAAGACAGAGGCAAAAAACTCAATAAGGTGTAGTTTGTGAAGGAGCTATCACTAAGTGCAGGGGAGGGAAGGCTCTATTTAGTGGGACTATTTCATCTTGAGAAATGTTTAAGTTCATTAGATGCACTCATCTGCCATTCGCTCCTAGTTTGGTCAGAAATTGAAATTGGGCAAGCATGAACGAAGCCCCGTCAAATCCCTAAGAACTTTATTTATAATAATGATACATTATTGATTTTCCTTAAGGCCAGGACAGGTATAATAAAGAGAAAAAACAGTAGCTACCAATCTACTTTTAGATTCACATTACATTTGGACATTCCAGCAGTTTCTGGTTGTAATTAAAATGGTTGAAATGATTCCAACCGATTTTCATATTAAATTTTCCTGTTTACAAGTGCGACCAACACCTAATGTTGTAATTCTGAGTACTGTATATGTAATATAGATGGTATAGTAGTGTATAATGGTAGGGCATGGTACTATGTGTTTATTTTTTGGGATTTTTAACATTTCTATCTTTTGCGATACAAAATTAGGATACATTTAAAAAAGCAACATTCCAGTAAAAATATTCATTTTTATGTGTTAAAGGTACTCATTCACATGGCTTTAAAAAAAATCTGTTGAAATTTCTTTTTGAAGATTTTTTTCCCCCAAATTCATAGACATGATCTGTTTGATGTTGCCTGATTCACCTTGCCAAGGGGCTTGAGCTTTCTTTAGATCACTCTAACAATGCCCATTGTAATGTGCCTGCTCTGTCAACCCAGTGTGGTGACAAGATGAGTGTTTCTTGGGGGGACGAGAGTGGGATGTGAATAGAGAGGTGAACATAATCGCTGTGTTGCTGTGGTAACATAGAACATGATACTGCAGGGAGAGTCGTAAACAAGGTGACTTAGGCAGTGCTGTAACAGAAGAGACCCAAAGTAGTTACCTGTAGCCTCTTAGATCAGCCGCAGATGGGACAGATTTCAAAATCATTTTACTAGTAACTGGAGTTTCCAAAACAGTGTCATAGGTATTTTCAGTTCCGTTAATCCATATATGGGTGGAAATTATTCTATATGTAGAAGGAAAAACTACACGTCCCAACCATTGCCATTTACAAAAATATTACTCTCCACATGTTGACGTGAATGGTTTTTAAAACACTCTTTTCCATGTGCAAATTATCATTGACCCAAGGTCAAGAGCCATAAAAGTGTTTTTTAGCCCTGCATCCTTAGAAATAATACACCTGTTTCAACTGCTGACCAAAGCAAACCATATTAGGAAATAGGAACACCAGTGACATCTACTGTTAACTCCAGCCCTCTCGTTGGGTAAGGGGAGAAACATTCATGTTTATAGATTGCGTTCTTTAGTTGGCCTTACTCAAACACATGGTCAAATACCAAAGAGCGTCATGATGGGATTTTGTGAATGTTCCACATTGCCAGAGCTTTGTCAGAGCAGCCGTACCAGAGCCTCCTGAGACTCTGGAGAAGGGTGCCAAGGGCGGTGCTCTGTTATCTTTCAGCTGTAAGCGCTATATGTTGGGGATTAAGATCACTATTTCAAGACAAAGTTATAAGATGCAACTGCTGCTCCACATCTTTTTACTGACAGCAGCATCTGCACAGACTGCCCTTTGGTAAATAAGTTAGAGGTCAGAAATAAAATTCCATTAAGTAACTTTTTGTATCAAATTATCCCCTATACTGTAATGTAAAAGGTGTTGTAGCAGATCCCACTAAAAATCAACACTCAAACTTTCTTTTTCGTACTAAGCTGGAATGTGTAGTGACGTGCACATGGATGGGGTCACAGTTAACAAGAAAGTCAAGAGGGGTACATAAGAAAAGCTTGTTTATTCACAGTAAGTGCTACTTTTTTTAAACTAATGTTTAAGCTATCTTCTGCTGGTACATATGTGGTCTGACATACGGAAGGTCATGTGTTTATGTTTCTAATTGACAAAAGCCAGAGTTGAATGATGACTGAAAAGCGCCTCTTAAGACAGCTTACTTTTGTCACCAATGGTTATTAGTGCATTAGGGAAGCTAATTTCTGAAATGTGTTTTTGTCTTTATTTGTCTTTTTTGCCTTCACTTAAAATGTTGGCTATAAATTATACCAATGTTATATGACAGCATTTACTGATACTATACTATTTTGGATTTCCTAGACCCCTCACACCAAGAGTGAGAATCTTCTTGCTCTCTAAACCTGTTCGAGTTATGATTCACTCAGATCTTTAACCTAAGTTTTTAAATTGACTCACAAAACTCTAGTATCATTAACCTGGCTCAGTCCTACTACAATGCAATCCAAAGTGATAACAGCGCTACACACGAACCTCTTGCAACAATAGCTACTACTTTTCCTAGCCGCAAAAAGCTTTATAACTTACAATTTCATAGGGAACAAAAACTCCACAAGTCAACTCAAGCAACTGAGTGAGCAGAGAGACAGACCAACCCGGAGACTCATAGCCGGAAGTTCGCATACCACGGGATTCACTCGAGAATTCACGAGCCCTCAATAAATCGCAAGCCCTCAATGACTCGCGAGTCAGTCAATCCCCGCAAATCATGTTGTCATGAGTGGATCTGACTCAGACGAGCAAGTGAAGTCTCAGGATAAGCAATTCAACAGGCTTACTTTAGGTTTGGTGTATAAATGTATTATATGTTAAAATGCAATTATCTCGAGCAGACAGTCGGAAACATTGCAAGCTTGCATCGGCTCGCGGCTCGGGCTTGACCATGGGCTTGCGTATAAATGCTTGTGTATAAATGTAGTATGTTAAAATGCAATTAGGTCGAGCAGACAGTTCGCAACATTGCAAGCTCGCATCGCAGACAACTCACGAGTGCTCGATGACTCATGAGCTCTCAAGTAAATCAGTCAATCGCTTAAATCAGCCGGCTATATGAGTGGATCTGAAGCAGGTGAGTGAGTGAGTAAAGTAAATCAATAACAAAAGTCATTATTTCACTTCTGAAATAAGATAGGTGTGCATAAGGTGTTCTGCATGTAGCATAGCTAGGCCTACTATAGGTTCGGTGTATAAATGTAATATTTTAAAAATGCAATTAGTTCATTGATGCATATTAGTTCAGTGATTCAAATGACCCCAGTTCAGTTTAGTGAGTGACTCAGAATAACCCAAATCCTTGAGAGGAACCAGGTTTGCCAGGCCTATTACTCACTAATAGGGCTGAAACGATTCCTTGAGTAATTAGATTACTAAAAATCATTGATGCAAAAACACCAAAACTCTGTACAGTGTGTCTATTGTAAAATCAAACTAGCTCACCACAATAGCACGCCATCAATGCTACATTATCTCAGTAGAAAACATGCAGTCTACTCATCAATTCCACAGAGTGAACACGATAAAAAATAACATTAAAGTGCCCATATTATTAAAAAACACTTTTTCTGGGATTTAGGGTGTTATTTTGTGTCTCTGGTGCTTCCACACTCATACAAACTCAAAAAACTATCCATGCTGTTTTGAGTGAGATATAGGTTTCTGAATGTCCTAAGGCCTCAAAATACAATTATGAACTTGAAAATGAACTTAACGTCTGCTGCTCCACCATGCAGTTTTACACAACTACAGCATGCTACACTACAAATAGCAGCAAAGTTTTAGAAACAAGCTAAAACAAAAGCTGTCTGTTTGCAGTCTAACTGTTAACTTACTTCGCCATGAATCTTGATGGAGAACCTAAATAAACCTAGCTGCTGGCAGAGATAAACCAGCCCCTCTTGGCTGAAGCAGTAAATCCACATGGCTACTTAATATGCATTCTTTCTCTTCATCTCCTCACTCAGTAATAGCCTTCTCAAAATGTGTCCCCCTGAACAGCATAGTTGAATAGCCCTGCTGTGCTATAAGCTTTGTACAGTCACATTAACCTGGGCTTAGTGAACAGCTATTTTACATAAGAGCCAGAGGCATTAAGGGGTAGGGGTCAAAAAAGATTTGTTTGGGTCACCAAAAATTTACTTTGGCCCACAGAATAAGGTCCCGTGCCACCAATGCTTAAACATATCAGCATCTATCCCTATTATTGTATGCAATTTAGGCAAAACATATAGCTTTAACTTAGAGATACACCAATTGCAATTTTTTAGGCAGATACTGATTTTAGCTGATTCTGATTTCATTTTTTTCTAACCAGCACACACAAATATTTATTTTATCTTTTCTTTAATTTTGCATAAAACATAGAATTTTTTTTAACAGATAATAAATTGCTATAAAATAGAGCTATAAAAACTAATCCTGGTATGGAAAATTCACACACATCTAAAGTGCAATGTTATGGAAGAACCATTTCCTTCTTTTCACATCCAACATCCAACTAAAAAATTTGATATTTTTAGCAAACTAAATTTCTGTATGAAAACAGGTAATGCAAGTACATAAGGCCGTCTATGATCAGTAATTGTTAGAGTGCATGTTGGAGAATAGCGCGGACACGCCAGCCGGCGGAAGAGAAAAAAGGGAAGGGATAACTAGCTAGTGGAAATCACATGTGCGTGTCCTTGAGAACTGTAACTTGTATAACTTATGTTGTCAGTTCATTGTTAGCTGGTGATTTTGTTGTTTGTGTTCCTCACCTGTTAGCTAGGTTGCACGTGGCTGTTGGTTCGATATAATGGCGAATGTTGAATGCCCTTGCTCACGTTTGTATTTAATGTGCATTATATCAATGCTACAGTAGGTACACTGCATTAAAATAATGTAATTAATAGTTGGTTTATGGTTATTATTTGCTAACCTATTTGTAATTCCTATGCATTGTGTATGGTAGCCTTCACAATGTTATTTATTTACAGCATTTGACCAGCATAAAATCAGCATATGTCAGACTGACTGGCCGGTCGCTGGTCATGGCCAATTACATACACCAGCCGTCAATCGGTGCATCTAACTGAAATATGTATATTTACTATTGATGTTTACTCTAAAGAAAAGTTTACTATAAAGCAAAATATTTCTTAATTGATTAATTGATGGAGTAATTGGTAGAATACTTTTACTAAAATAATTGTTAGCTGCAGCCCTCACTAATCTTATGAACAGAGTGGGGTATACCTGTTTGTGCATTGCATTAACCATCTCACCATTAATGACATTGCATTTTCCTGCAGTAGTAGTAAAAGCTGTATGAGGCATTTAAAAATAAGCAATTTAGTAAAAATATTATTTTAATAACAATATTACTTTAACTTTTTTATTTTCTAGTCCAATTCTGATTTCCGATTACTCTTTAAGGCCCACGGAGGGGGGAAGTGAATGAGGATACTGCAGCTAAGTGTGATCAATCAACACCATCAACACCATGCATTACAGTTGACCAACTTCCTGCATGTGTGAAATTTGAATAATTCATTGACACATTTTGAGAACATGTAAGCTATATTCCAGGTTATATACATTTTAATATTTATGAGTGGTAAACAAAAACACAATTTTGTAAATTTTGTGTGTTCTTTCTAATACTTGCAACCATTTTTTATTTTTTTTTATAAAAGCATGTTTGGCCAGTGAGATTTTAACTTTAAATTTTCACTTAACACTTGCATTGTTAGGGGGCGACTTCTACTTCACCCAGTAAGCATGCACCCCATGTAGGCTGAGTCCTCTGCAGCGGCCCGGGTTTAAATCCAACCGTGTCATCCCCATCTTTCTCCCTCCTTTCCTGTCTATCCACTGTCACTTCCATATGAAGGGAAAAACTCCAAAAAGTAATGTAAAAAAAAAAAAATCTATTGCATTGCTAGTACAACCTGCAGATTAAATACATAAATCATAAATATATCTTAAATATATTCCATGGAGCTGCTAAGTGGACTTTTTTCAAACACGGTGAACATGACATATGGGCAAAGTGTTACCACATCTGTGAATTTTTATCTGATACTAAGTGGCTTGTCCAAGTTTCACATTCGTTTGTGTTTTTTACATTCAGCATATCTTCTACAATTTATATTTCAAACCGCAGAAATGGCTTTTTGTGTTCCTCAAGAACACGGCGGTCTCATGTCAATGTCACTCCCTTGTCTCTCAATGCTTTCATTGTATTTTTTTCCTTTTGCAGTGAAGTGCTTGAATCTGTTTGAAACAGTAAGACGCAATAGCTCATTGGGAACAGGGCTTTTCATTGGGAAAGTAGAATGATAGTCTGTGTGCTGCAGCAATAATATTTCAAGGCTGTTGTCCCCAGCGGTCACAAGGGGTTCAGCCAATTTGTGTTAGCAAAGGTCAAATCCATCATGAGTGCTGTTTACATTTTGTGGTACCATCCTTCCTCAGGCGTCATCCACTGAATAGTGTCACACACACTGGAAATCACACAGCCTTGTCCGAGTACAGTCGGCATTCCAACCAACCTACAAAACTTGGTATGTGAGGAATTTTGTACGCTCCATTTCAAAACAAGAGAGAAGGGCAAAAGAGCAGTTGGATTGATTTTTTTCTGCTTTCACTGTCACACATATTAAGGCCTTTGCCACAAATACAGTATAATGCTTCTTTATTTTCCCTCTTTGTTTGGGTGTGTTGCAACTGAGATTACGTTGTTACTGTTTTTCAGAAGGCCACATCTGCACGCTGTAATGGTGGATCTCTGTTCTGAGTTTTCTGGTTTGTATTTAGGCCTAATTATTTATTTTTCAGTATTCAGAACGCTCCTATGCATTGCTTGATATCACTCATAGGAACCTTTTCATAGTTTTCTTTTGAGTGTGAAACATGATGTAACCCACATGGAGTACAAATTATGGCGGATGTGAGTTGTCTATGCACATAAGGGTCAGGCTTCATTCTTTAGCTGGCCATCAGGTCTTAAATTAAAGGTCTCTGTGGTCTGTCATTGCTGCTGCTCAGGGCTTGACTGCCAAAACATGCTGTGACAACTGTCACTGTTCGAACTCACGCTAACCCTTCACTTTGTTTTCTTGTTATATTTATAGACCAAGTCAACGATAATGGTTCTGTTTTAGAATTTTTCAGTAAAAGCTTGTCCATACTCTGCTTTGTAAACAATAATTGATCCTTATTTATTTATTTATTTATTAGAAATTTGCTGGTTATTTTTCATTCAAAGTTTTAAAAGCATACCAACTGAGGAAATTCGGAAACAGGCCTTTATTAGAGTGGCTTCATCGTTAAAAACATGACTTAGGTGTATGTACCAGTACCATGTAACTTGTCTTCAGCAAAGTTTGCTTACCTGTGTTTACTCTTAGACTGGGCCTACAGTAGAACTATTACTGGGTCAGAGCTACAGTACAATACATATGAGTTAACTTTTCTTCATGTGTTGTTTACTTACACATTGCTTGCTTGTTATGAACAACATATCTACACCCATGTATCCAATAGCTAGTGTAAATTGTTTGGGTTTTGACAGATGTCAGACTATATGAGAGAACACAGCTGTAGTCCATTGACACAATGCATTACAGTCTGTTTACTTTATCTACCGACTGTGCCACTGACTATATTGAACATTGCAGATGGAATAATTATCATGTAAAATTAAAACAATGAGCTAAAAATCTTAGAGCTGCAGAGATGGGTAATCATTTTCCATGATTTTGGCATAAAATACCTTTTTAAACTGATTACAGTGTTGAAATGATTCATTGATAGACAGAAAATGTCAACACTTTTAGTAGTTGATTCATTGTTTAAGTCTTAGCTTCCCACACAAATATATTGGGTTTTGTTGGTTGGACAAAACAAGCAAATTTGAAGAAAACCCAGTGGTCGTACAGTAACACTGCAGCAGGGAAAGTCCCAATGAGATGGGGCATCTTTGCACTGTGCTCACAATGACATTTTATTTTCTGCTTTTTGCACATATTTAGTTCAGCCTGGTTTAGTAATGTGTCCATGTACTTGTGGGTGTGTGTTTGATTTTATTTGGAAGCATTGACATGTGGTTCTGTCTAACCATTGTTGTATTGTTGTCAGTGGTGGTGGTCTGTTTTGCACCAGTGTGTAGGTGGTTACCAGCTGTCCTCTGGGAAAAGGCAACCGTTACATATGTCCCTTATGGTCAGACTCTGCCTCTCAGATGTGCTCACAGCATCAATAATATTCACTCAGCTTTTTTGACAAATAGGTTGTGCCAAGTTTGAATATAGGCATTGTTTTAAGAATTGTATCTATCTATTGACTGCCGCAAGGAGTCTCCGATGACCTTTTTCAGAGGTTGAATGTCATCATGCTTTTTGAGCACTGGTAAGCAAGCACTTGTCACGCAATTGAATTACCACACAGAATAGACGTTATGTGGGCTCCCATACACTGGACACACACACAGCCTGTGCCCCAAAGGGATAAGTCGCATTATAGTCTACATCATATTATATCCATTCTGACAACAAACCCCAGTGATCATATACAATTACGAGCAGTTGATCTAATTATTTCATAGGTCTGGCTCTAACCACTGAGGGCATTTTACAGTGACCAGATCATAAATATTAAATTTGGACTTGTGCATGCACTGAAAAGAGCTCAGCAGTGACAGAAAGAGTGCAGCTACAAGAAGCACCACCCTTCCTCTGTCCACTCTTCTCCCACCCTTCCACACAGGCAGCCTATGATGTAATGTTTCTGCTGCTGATAGAGCAACCCCCTCTCCTGCTTTTTTATATTTTATTCCCCTCCCCTTTTCGATTTTCTACTGCCTTTGCTGCTCTCACTGGTGGTGAGAGTGGTGGTGGATGTGTGCGTGCGTGCGGTGCCGGTTCAGCTGCATCCCTGGGCATCTCTCGGGATCCCTGCAGAGCTTCTTTTCCTCTGTCACCACTCGACAGAGCGCCGCTCCTACTGAGACCTAAGACCTTGTCCTCTACTGATAAAAGGTAATTCTTCTGGCTCATGACAAAAGAAATTCATTGTAAAAAAAAAAATAATTAAAAAAATGGAAAAAGGGAGTAGAGAGGAGGATGGAGTGTAATAGAAGTGATAGACCGAAGGTTGACTGAGTGTCCAGTTAACTGCTGAGTAAATTGGTCTGGTTGCTGAAAGCTTCTTGTCGCCGCGGCGCTGGATGCCATGGCAATTGCTCCCTCAGTGTGTGTGCATGTACTGTAATATGATGTTGGTTTCCATGGCAAAGATGAGGCGGATCTCGTGCTGGCTCAGAGGTAATTCAGCATGTGTTTCAGAAAGCTACAATTACCTTTTGGTGTGACGTGATTTCTTATCTCCTATGCAGTACCGTAAGGTTTTTTTACGTCTATGACAATCTTTTAAAAGATCACAGCTCAATTGTACTTTTTGATTTAAAAAAAAAATAAAAAAAGAATAGATTTGCATCAGATAATTATTTATCTTACTTCCTTGGAACATATGTCTCACTTTGATTCGTCTGCTCCACATAAAACTGGGCGTGTACAATGACAGTCATGTAGCCGAGATGAATGATGCGGTGGGTGTTATCTGCATGCAGATTTTGGACTGCTATAGAAATTTAACAGCGAGTCACGGTGCGTTACGTATATGCTTAGCCCAACACTTTTCCTTCTTTGTTACAGACTTTTTATGGGATGTGTATTTCTGGCACAGGAGCACAGAGGGTTGGTTGTAAATGTACAATAGGTTATTTTTCAGGAGTTGTTTAAGCTCAATTCTTGCACTATATCAGATGGTAACTTAATATTTTATGTCTCGTCTGCCCCACATGTAGATGGCCTTATAACTAATTCATCCTCAGGATTTTTCCTGTTTGACTCATAGCTCATTTCTACTTTCTTTTGTCTAATGCTATCATTTCAACTCCTTTGGTCAATTCCTCAGTACATTAGAAGTAAAAAGTTGTTTTAACGTATGAACTCCAGACAATGCCTGAGGAATCAGGTCCCAACATAATCCTGAGTTTCCCTTTCACACATGTAGCATACAACGGTGGGGGGTTGCTGGGTAAAGGGTGGAGCAGACATGACATGACACGGTGTACACCGGTCACAGAGCTGTTCATAATTTGGTCATAAAAATCGAGTCTCTTGTCGTTACTTGAATTTGTCTGACAATTTTTTAATTTTAATTTGAATTAGATTTTTATTCTCACACTTTGGGCACAATTGGTGATTATACAGACTTTGTTTTAGGGAGCTGGCAACCTAACCTAATGTCCTAATCAGGATTGGACATTAGGTTCTCACATACTGTCCTGCCGGGTGATGTCTAGATAATTTCAGATTTTGTAGTGCATTTGTCAAATGAGCTTCACATTTTTATATTGTTGTAATCGGCTTGATGAGCTAACACATCTCTAAATTACAATCTCATTAGCCCTTTGGGATCAGGATATATATTCTGCAGAAGGGGCCCAGCTTCAATAAAGTCAAGAGAAACCATGTGGTACTTTTAAGGGTCATTTTATGATTTCCCCATAGAGAAGGGGTCATGTTTACAGTAAAGGTAATTGGTCTTTGAGACTCAGTGGACACACATCATATTATCCTTTGGGGCCATTATTCTACATTTGCTGAAAAATAGGCAATCTAGCCACAGCATGTATGTAATTAATTGACTGCTGAAACTGAAAGCAAATATTCATATAGTATTGAAATAGTTATTTTCTCATTAAGACATGGTAATATCACCACACCAGTAGTGATTAATAGATAATCAAAATAGTTGCTGATTTATTCTCAGTCCACAGATTAAGCAATTAATCGACTAATCTTTGCAGCTTTAATCTTTGCAAAATTTTCGAACATGACACGATCCGCGGTCTCTGGGGGACGCAACAACGGGGAAATTGAAATGCCAAATGCCGGCGACAACAACGTGACGGAACGCCACACGTGGGACGTCATCCCCATGCGCAGGAACCCGATCCACAGTCTCTGTGGCACACAACAACAAGGAAATTAGTTAGGAAAAAAAGAACCGGGAAAGGAACCGTCACAGGCAGGACACGCCAACAACAACGGGGCGGTTGTGGTTAGGAAGAGAATAACGCGGAAATTAAGTGCAACACTTGAGATGCCATCCTCGGTCTCCAGGGCAAAAGTCCTGTTCTTTGATCCATTCATCACCCCAACCATTCACGCTGTGCGGATTTTTTGCTTTTCAATACTACTCGCTATAGTGATTGTTCTGTGATCATTAAATAAGCTTCCCATTGAAATACATTACTTAAAAATTTGTAATCAACACATGAAAAAAAACGACATTTATGTGACCTGTACACAAATCAATAGATTAAATAACGTGACCATTTCACAAAATGCCATGAGACTGGGCTGCAATAATGGCTTCTCAGATAGTTCCGTGTTAACAAACCATCAGTTTTTTTTTTTTTTATTCTTTTGGCATGTTAGGCCTTTATTATATAAGACAGCTGAAGATGTGAAAGGGGGAGAGAGAGGGGGAATGACATGCAGAAAAGGGCCGCAGGTTGGAGTAGAACCTGCGGTCGCTGCGACAAGAACTGAACCTTTGCACGCTCTACCAGGTGAGCTATCCAAGCTCCCCCAAACCATCAAGTTTTAATAGGACCTTGACAAGATACAGTGTAGATAAATAGATAGGATGGATAAGAATGATAGATAAAATGGCTAAATTCACTAAATTAACTAAAAAATATTGATGCAATAGTTCTTTCAATGTAATATTGCCATACAGCTGTCCTGCTCATGGATTTACAACGTCACATAGAATTAGTTTATACAACCGGCTTTATTAAATGGAGACATGCAACAATATAAAGAGAATTAAAAAAATCACAGTATAAGGTCAAATTGATTACCCTGTCACTCTGCCATGAGGTTTGAGAAATTATACAGACATTGTTGGACTACTGAATCCAATTTCTTGCCACAGGAAGACAAATAATTGCTTGATTAAATTCCCCCTCTGTTGCACAGAGGAGGACATGGTTGTTACTGTATGTGGTAGTGGGGGTGTGTATGTGTGGGGGAGGAGACCTGAGACAGAAAATACAGGAAAGTTGAGCTGCTGACATGGAGGGCCACCTGAGGAGCATCCAAGCTGTTCCTCTTGCTCTGTCTACTGTATTTTAAGCATGCTTACTTGCTTTGGAGCTGTGCCATTGGCTCTGGTTTGACAAATTGTTAATCCAATAAATAGTTTGGCAGTCAAAGCCACTAAAAACACATTTCTGTAATGTGTCTATCTTTATAAAGAGAAAAGGATTGAGGGAAGAACAGCCACATGCAACAAGCACTGGAAAGAGCATGTGGTAAGTCGCAGGTACAGGATGATGATGTAGTAGATGTGTGACAGGTAATACTGAAAACTCCAGCAGCGGTTTCAGACAACTGAGTAATAGATAGTATGCTGACATAGAGAAAATGAGCATAAATGCAACAGTCTAATGAAAGGACCAGGGGTGAGTCACGTAGATGGCTACACACACATGCACGCACGCACCCCAGGGATTGTTCATTGGCATCACCTCCCTGCCAAAGGGCACTCATCCCACAAACCCTCTTTGCTGGAGAGCTACAATGGCAGAAGTGAGTAATGCCTTTGCTTGTGTCCTGCCAAGCCATCACAGGTTTCATTTTTTTCCCCCCAAAGCTTTGTCACAGGATGAAAAATCTCAACATCCCACATACATGCACCAGGCTATCTGAGAAAAGCATGATTGATCATATGCTAGGTATAGTCCACACCATCCAACGTGTTGAATACAGTCACACAAAATGAGTCAGTTGTGTGTCACAATGCCACCTCAGCTGGTACTTTTCCGGACAGCTCATTCACCTTTACTACAAATAGGAAATGCATCCTACTTAGTTTAAAATAATATCAAAAGTTACACACTAAAGCTTTAATAACAAGCAGTGGGCAGCCGCTGGGTCAATCATTACAAACATATGCTTTGCATTCAAACCCACAAAACTATATTTTTACTTTTATTGAAGATACAGAATTTTTAAAGATAACAAACATGTCAGGTTGAATATTGGTTGAGTGTGTATAGGCAGAGAAAGTGGAGGCTCATGTGCAAAAATATAAATCATTTATCGAAAGAAAAAAGGGTTGCACACCATAAAGAGTTGAAGTATTTCTTTCTGTCTAAACATCCTTTAGGTGAAATGAAGAGTTGGAACAAGCTGATGCTGTCACGGTGTGGAATAAAATTAATTTAACAATCACTAAGCTACTTAATAATAAAATATATGTATAGGGCTTAAACATCCAAACCACATACAAGTAATGACACATTTACTTCAGTGTTTTACAGTTTCCTGGTTTCTACATTACATTAAGACAGAGAATGAAAAATCAGGCCTAAAGCCAAATGCAAGGGGTGTGGGGACAACAAGATATGGCCTTGACTGAGTAGTTGTGACTTTGTTAGCAGTTTTGCTTGAGAAGTCAGTTAGTTGGTTTACTGGGAATTATGTTGTTTTGGTCACATTTTTCTGTCACATGAATCACAAAATTACAGTGTTTCAACATATTGGACAATGCTTTGTTAACTCACACATTACTGCTGTAAGACCGAGATTTGTCTCAATGACACAGTCAAACTGGAATGGCTGAACGCGGAAGTGGTAACATGAAGCTGAGAGTTGGGTGTCAGGGTGGCTCAGTTGTCTTCAGTGCTTCTGTCAGCCTCAGCAACTCTAAGTAGCCTAGTGCTGCTATCTGGTGTGTTTCCATTAAGCTAATATGTGAAACACGAAGGCTTATCGCAGAGTTGTAATTCCTAGACTGTTATTCATTTATATAGAATGACCTGTCAGCACTTATGCCAGCTGTGTGTGAAGCATCTTGAGGAGAACGTTCAAACCTTGATTTTTTTCATGTGATCAAAATATTTCTGCCTTTTATCAAGTTGGTTTCTGCAGCTGTTTCCCATTTGCTTTTATACAATTAATTGATCATCATGTGACTGACAGACACCATAGATACAAAGCATACAAAAACATTATCAATAAAAAAAAAAGAAATATAAATCACCATGAATACAAAACATAATAGTACAACTGTCTCTTCAAAATATTCTTTAACAAATACAACCTTTCATATCCATGGGTAAAAAGGTTGTATTTTACTTTCCAACACAAATCTTTACACTAAACCACATTTCTTCAATGTAATTTTTCAAGCAGTAACTCAGTTGTCTTCCATCTCTTCATATGTATGGCTAACTCTAACTCATTTCAAAAGTAGCCTTGGGTTGACATTCAAAATGTGTCATTGTCTTAAAACACAAGTGTTTCTTGCAAGTTTCTGCATTTTTTTTTTTTTTATTGTAACTGGTGGGGTGCACTTTGTGTAGAAGTCATGGAGAACAGAGGCAATGAAAAGGAACATTATGATAACGGCCACATTAAAAGGGTCATAAGCAATGAAAAAAGCCAGTCTGTTTGACTGGGGCTGTAAATAAGACATCCAGTGAGTATCCTTTTTTACGTCTCAGGTGACTGCAAGGAATCTTGACTCTGTCGATACACTGAGCCTACATTCACAATCCTAACACCTCAAACTTGGCATCGCGTTTGCCTCCTTAGCAGTTGCTTAAAGTGTATAATTAGCAACTGCTATTTTAGAAACCGGCGTCCCCGTTTCAACACCTCGGTATCTTACACTTCTCTCTATTTACCCTGGATATATTTTTGGAGAAGGCATGTCGAGTTATTTGGTAACACTTTACTTTTAAAGAGGGCTTTTTTGTGTACATTCATTGGCATATCATCAAACATGCACATCTTCTTTTCTCTTTGCCTTACTATATATAATACATATTTTACATTTAATAACAATGTTAATATAGGTTTATTAATATCAAAGTACTGGTAACAAGTACATCCAGGCTGTTTTTATAAAACAAAGACCATGCAGATTTTTGGAGCTGAGTGTCCCCTTTACAAGTCATGAAATGGGCCCTTCTGAGACTGTTACATTACTTCTGTTGTACCTTCAATGTCATGGCCTGAAAAACTTGTCCTAGCCAATGTTTGAGTATTATTTTAGAACTACTTTGTGGCCCAACTTTACACACTGACTCTTATTGTCTTCTTTCATGTAGCCTGTATCCCTCTGCTGGATTTGTCATTGATTCAATATTTAATTTTTGCTTAATTTGCTACATTTTATGCCAGCAGGGTGGCAGTGTTGCAAAACTGGGGGTATTTAATTAACTTGAAAATGAAAAAAAAATACTTATAAAGATAAGAACAAGTAAACCTTTATGGTTAAGACTGAGGGCACAGGAGAAGTGCATATTTATACTTAAACAAACATTTTGACCATGACAGGCACATATTGGATCTAGCATTTGATCCACAAAAAAGGACAATGTAGTGATGGTTAAAGCCTGACATCTACAGTGAGGTACTATTAACCTTACAGCATGCAGCAGGAATGGTAGTAGGCGTATTATTCTCAGTGATTTTATTTTTCAAAATGTTACATAATATATTGATACATTATTGTAGTTATAAGTGCACAAATGGAAGGAATACAAAGAAAAAACAGCACCATGTTTTACACAAGGAGCATTTTCTCTTAGTCATGAGTTTTTATACTCAGTTACAGTTCTGGTCTATTTTTTTCTGAGCGTGTTCGTGATGATCATTGGTCATGTTTACATGTTGTAATAGAGATGAATGGTTCATGGATGGCCTCTGATATCAGATCTGTTTTACAGTGTGATTACACAAATTACATGTAAATGATGTTGCCTTAAAGGTACACTATGAGTTTGTGCATGGTTTCAGCGCAATTTCATTTTTGCCTCAAATCATAGGCCTCTCCTTGATCCGCTAGCAGCCTGCTCCCTGAATACACTGTGGAAAAGCGCGGCCTCGGAAGAAAACACAGGGGTCGTAAATGTCAAACACACACTAGGGCCACAGGATAGGCACCAAAATACAACAAACCCGTACCAGCCAATCACCAACAAAATGGTTGGGGAAGGGGTTTAGTGAAAGTTAGTCATGACAGTTATGGAAACATGGGGGGAGGGGTGAGCTTGCTCTGTTTTGTTTTGAATTTACTTGGAACGTCAACAGAATTGACCATGCAGGAACTCATAGTGCACCTTTTTAAAGCAACACTATGTAACTTTTCTTCTGTCCCCCTATAGGTTGTCTCATTGGAACTACAGCTCGCGCTAAAAGTACATAGTGTTGTTTTAACTTTCAAAATGTTTAACTTCTCTCTGATATTGAATACAAAGAAAGTGGTTAATTGATGACTGATTTAGGACAGACAGATTTGTTTTTTTTCTGGTAGCTTGAAGTTACTGGTAATTACAATCATTAAAGTCAGTCTTTATATGGATAAAGACTGGCTGAGGGGCAAACATCTGCAGTCCATAACAGGGAACCAACTCCCAAGAGAGCTAAAAAACAAAAACCCATTACATTCAGTGTAATTAGGACTTTGTCTCATTTAGGCCTAGTTCCTCCTGACATTATAAATCCAGTCATGTCATGGTACGTTGCATGAATGTTTTTCTTTTGTGACCTCAAAATGTGCTCTTGCATCATGTGAGAATGATTTCCCAAAAGCGGACAGTCAGCAGTCTTGTAACCATTCAATCACAGGATACGTTTGAAAGTTTTGTTTTGTTTATTTGCACGGGTTGGAGTCAAGCAAATCAACCAGGTAACGATGGAAATTAGTGTGGCGGGAAAGAAAAAAGTCTCAAACTGCAGATAATCTAAAACAAATTCACACTGTAAAAAATTGTAAAGTTATTATTTTTATGTTCTTAAGGATACTTGTCTTTATTGTCCCTTTGCCCTAAGCCCTCTTCAATAATTTCCTAATTATACGGTGTAACATATTCTCTAAAATGTAATAATAGTTAGTTACAATACTCTTAAAAAATATGAGTAATATTTAAACTTGCACTTTGGTGATTAAAGTAAAAAAGGAGTCAAGAACATCTTGTGCAAGTGTAACTCCTTCTACTCCCTCTTTGCCTCCTCCCCTCCCTCCCTCTTTATCTGGCAGTGTGTGATGGGAGGAGCTCCAGTGTGTTTAATGGCCAGATGCAGGCTTTAGTACTACACAGTGTCAGGGAGAGGAAGAGTGTGCACCTCAGAGCTGTCATCTACTGTACTTGAGCTTTAACTCTGTTGTTTCTCTGGATGTTTATCTGACATTTCCTGGAGGAGGAATCAATCTGTCTGTGCCACTTAAAGGAAACCTTTTTCTTTTAAGATCTAAAGGACGTTTTTGTTTCTCGGCTGATTCGGACAGAGTGTAAGTACTGCTGTGATAAAGACTACCTCTGTGTTCATTTACTGTGTGGTGCCGTAGCTTCATGAATCATTGATGTGAGTAGCCTATGCTGCAGATCTGCTTACCTATTGGAAAAAATGCCAGGATGTAATTTCCCTGTTAGAATTATATAAAAAACCTTTTTATGACTAAGCCTGTGTGGGGTTTGTTGTTAGCTTCTCTCTTTAAAGGGAAAAGTGGGTGTGAGCAGACACAAAACAGCCCTCCTCCCTCTCCAGTAGGTCTTTATCGCAAGGTGATAGCAGGGCAAGGGGGGTCATTAAAGTGTGTGTGTGTGTGTGTGTGTGTGTGTGTGTGTGTGTGTGTGTGTAGGAGCTACCCTTGCATTAAAATAGTCTTGGGACTTTATTTCTTTGAAAACACAGCTATTTACCTGGGTGTGTTCGTATTTTAAGGCTTGCTGGCTTGTGTGCGAGTGTCTGTAGTAGTGCAGAAATAAACAGATGATAGCTCTGACTCTTTAAGCTGAGGCACAACTCATCAGTAGTATGCTTGTGACTGGGAGTTGGGCCTCTTTCCACAGATAGGAGTTAGTGAATGCGGCAGCCAGTGCACACACATCCTCTCCCAGCTTGGAAACTTTGTGTGAACCCAGAGGAGTGTGGAAAAGCTGATGGGCGAAAACAAGAACATAAAAATCGACACAAAGTCCTAATTGTCTTGCGTCAAATTGTCACGTTTTTTTCTGGGTTCATGGTGTGATGCTGGCAGCTACAAGACAAAAGCCTCAGGTGTTATTGTGTGAAATTCAAATCTCTCACCCACACGCTGCTGGCAGCACAATCCAGACTAATGCCAAATTGTTAGATGTGTGGGTGGTAGTTGATGGATAGAAACCATAAATGGAAAAGTTTGTCAAAAGTCAATGAGGTCAACTTAAGATTTGTATTTACTATTCTTTCTTACTTTTGAGTGTGCACTGTCAAGTACCTTTTGCCTAAAAAGCTCTCAAGTTCCTTCTCCGGTGTCATTAGACTGTTACATATAACTGTTTTGTGAAGCAGCATGTGTTATTTTCCACTATTGGAGTGGGATTTTGTTTTTATTGTTTTGTTTTTTTACAATTAAAGATCCCTCCCGGTCATATTTAAAGACATACATTGTAAAAGACTTTGCTTGGAATAATAATTTGTGTCTCATTGACAATCTAGGAATATCCTGTTGATTTAATACAATTTTGAAGAAAAAAAAATGTATTATTATTGCACTTTGTTAAATTTTTCTGTTATTAATACATTAGTCTGGATCAATGGAAGCGCCAGTTGTCCCTCACCTTCCGCTCTCTGTGTGTTGCCGATCTCAAACTCTGTTCACTTTGGGAAACAACAAAAAACTATGAGCTAGCACACCACATGCTGAAAATGGCAAGTTTTGAAGAAAATTTAGATTGTGCAAAAAGGCAGGCCTGCTTGGTTCTTTCGGGAAATGATTGTAAAGATTTACAAGGAATATGTTTACGACATTAACAATCTAACTGGGATCGATATGAAAGGATTGCTTTGGATAAAGTACACACAACACAGCAAATTATTTAACTATGTTTCCAGCTAATTTAAATGGTTCACGTTACTGTATTGTGAACAGTTAATGTATTATATGTGGTGTTTTCTTTTACGGGGTGCAAAAATTACACCAAAACAAGTTCCTACCTGAGATTTTGCAGAGTGTGATTGGTTTAAAGAAACGTAAACAACCCAGAGCAAACTTTTTTTCCTATCTGAGAATACATGTGTGGTGTATCCATTTCTTACTCCACAGTGCTGTGGAGATAGGTCTGGCAATGCAAGACTATCAATACAGCAACTTTTTCTACCTCAGACAAGCGTAAAAACAGGATTGTAGGTTTTTTCCGAATTTCCGGTGTCAGTGACGTCAGAAGAGCAAGTGTTAGCGGAGAGTAGCATATGAGTGCCGCTGTGAGAAGGAGAGAGAAAAAAGAGATGGCAAAGTTGATCTAAAGTGAGTTCAAAGTTAACAATAAAACAACAAGCTTGAGCTTCTCAAGGCACAGTGGCTTTATTGATTGTCAATACTGTCGGTAAAGTGAATGGAGTTACCCCTTAAAACATATCTGCTTAACCCTTAGCACAGTGTTTCCATTTCAGTCTTTACTTAGTTTTGTCGGCATTTACAGACACTCTGCTTCCTCTCCTCTCCGTTGATCTATTCCACAGACCGTTCAGAAAGCTCTATTGTCAGTGAAGTAAAAAAAAAATAGTTTGCCGACAATGCCGAGGGCAGACGCTTGGCTGCACAGCCGTCTTAGCAGCTGAGCGAGCAGAGAGGGCGACTCACCAGTCCGCTAACTTGTTGCTCTCTCTAATATAACCATAAGCTGCTCTGTTTAGGCCTCAAAACGTGCATGCAGGCTGAAACCCAACTGTGCGGTTTTGTCGGGATTAAGCTATAAGCAGAAGGAAACTCCGCTAGCTGCTAGGCTAATGTGCAATGGTAAACACTGCAGCGTTAATGTGTCCACGTCCACCTCAGCTCAATGGACTGTCCATCCTCATGTGCAAAGTGACGAGCAACTTAAGTTTTAGTTGTCTCTCCATAAACTCTTGAATGTAGGACAGAAGAGTTGATGAAGATAACTACACAATGTTTATAGATTTCATTATATTTCAAATCACACAATATCTGTTCTCCTGTAACTTCCATGCGCAAAAAGTAAAAAGATTAATAAAAATATGCGGTGATGATGTCATTGCCGCGGTAGTGGCACATGACCGCGGTATTGTTAACCGTCCCAGCCCTAATGCTCAACAAACTTTCAACAGAAATTAAGTAAAAAGGAGTTTTCATGAATTTTTGAGAATGGTTGATTTTTCAACAGGTTGGAATATTCTCTCATTTGTGACAGAGAGCGTTTTTGTTTTATGGCCTGGTATATAGAGATTCATCTGTCTGCTGTTAGAGAAAAGCCTGTCTGTGCTGACCTTGGCCTGCTGTTTTCTTTTGGTTTGATCCACAAAGAAAACAGCTGGCAGTTGCATTCTGGATACCGGCGGCCTTGACAATGAACTGCCTGTATGATGCTGTCAGAAAAGCTTTGGCTCGTTGGTAAAGCATGGTGCCTGTAATATCAATAACTTAAATCCAGACTTCTTTGCAAAACTATATTTCATAACATGGTGACAGTCACTTGCAGAGAAAGCCTGAGTATATCAGTGTACAGAGTTAAACTGGAACGCTGAAACATTCCTTTCTTGAGTGAACATTTATCTGATGCAGAGCTGTTCTACATCAAGTCTGCTGAAAGGAATATACGCAAAAGGATGAAATGATGCTTTTGTGTTGTAAAGCTGCCCAAAGCAGTGAGCAAACTGTTGCAGATCACTAAATCTGTTCAGAGGAGAAAAGACAAAGAAGAAATGAATCGTACTCTATTGTTTTATCACAGCTTAATCCCCAATGCTGGCCCCAGATGCACGTTTTGTCAGCATATCCCAAGGGCTTTTTCACAGCATTAAGCTACCATGCTACTAGAGATGGGAAGTAACGAAGTACAAATACTTCTTTCTATAGTGTATAGTCCTTGCAAATTTAAAGTAAGTTAGCAAGTTATTTTGTTGTTTGTGTTCTTCACCTGTAAGCTAGGTTGCACGTTGGCTGTTGATTCATAATGGTGATTGTTGAATGCCCTTGCTCACATATTTTAGGTGCATGATTTACATGCTACAGTTACACTGCATTAAGATAATGTTATTAATAGTGGGTTTATTGTAATTTGCTAGCATATATATGATTCCTATGCATTGTGTATGGTAGCCTTTACAATTTTATTTCTTTCTTTGCAGAACCACGCACAAACACACAGCCATAGCAGAGCTACCCATGTCCATGTTTGTACTGATGCTTGATTGTAATAAAGCATCAAAAGAGAGAAGTTGTCTGTGTTTTAACAGACAAAGGGGGCGAAGTTGGAAACCAGAATCAGCTTTAAATATAGTTCTCATCTAGTCTTTACCAACAAGTTTCAGATAATTTCACTGGCGTTACTGTTATTATTGTTTGCGTGATCAATACCGAATTCAATCTAATTGCATGTGAATATACACTCACCTATAGGATTATTAGGAACACATTACTAATACTGTGTTTGACCCCCTTTTGCCTTCAGAACTGCTTTAATTCTACGTGGCATTGATTCAACAAGGTGCTGAAAGCATTCTTTAGAAATGTTGGCCCATATTGATAGGATAGCATCTTGCAGTTGATGGAGATTTGTGGGATGCACATCCAGGGCACGAAGCTCCCGTTCCACCACATCCCAAAGATGCTCTATTGGGTTGAGATCTGGTAACTGTGGGGGCCAGTTTAGTACAGTGAACTCGTTGTCATGTTTGTGACATGGTGCATTATCCTGCTGGAAGTAGCCATCAGAGGATGGGTACATGGTCAGAAACAATGCTCAGGTAGGCCGTGGCATTTAAACGATGCCCAATTGGCACTAAGGGGCCTAAAGTGTGCCAAGAAAACATCCCCCACACCATTACACCACCACCACCAGCCTGCACAGTGGTAACAAGGCATGATGGATGCATGTTCTCATTCTGTTTACGCTAAATTCTGACTTTACCATCTGAATGTCTCAACAGAAATCGAGACTCATCAGACCAGGCAACATTTTTCCAGTCTTCAACTGTCCAATTTTGGTGAGCTCTTGTAAATTGTAGCCTCATTTTCCTATTTGTAGTGGAGATGAGTGGTACCCGGTGGGGTCTTCTGCTGTTGTAGCCCATCCGCCTCAAGGTTGTGCGTGTTGTGGCTTCACAAATGTTTTGCTGCATACCTCGGTTGTAACAAGTGGTTATTTCAGTCAAAGTTGCTCTTCTATCAGCTTGAATCAGTTGGCCCATTCTCCTCTGACCTCTAGCATCAACAAGGCTTTTTTTCCCACAGGACTGCCGCATACTGGATATTTTTCCCTTTTCACACCATTCTTTGTAAACCCTAGAAATGGTTGTGTGTAAAAATTCAGTAATTGAGCAGATTGTGAAATACTCATTCCCATTCTGACATTCAGTTTGGAGTTCAAGAGATTGTCTTGACCAGGACCACACCCCTAAATGCAAGTGATTGGTTTATTAGATAATTACATTAATGAGAAATTGAACAGGTGTTCCTAATAATCCTTTAGGTGAGTGTAGATCTTATGCTTTTATCTGACTGTGTCTGTTTGTGCTGGCAAGAATGAGTGAGAAAAGGGTTAATAGCTGAGGCAGAGGAGAGATGGGCTGTGGAGTAGCTAGCCACTTGTAACCTAAAGGTTAAATACAGGCCTTCAGGGAGTCCTATTACAGTGGACTCACTGATGGGAACTCTGCAAACATGCATTCTGGGAGCACAGCGGGCTCTTCTGTTTATTCCCAGTCCAGCACTGTGCCACAATGTGGGAAATGACTGTGAACATGGAAAGTAGCCAGATCTCTGTATTTACTCTAGTGTCTCACAGTCCCTCAGATCTGCCTTTTAACTCGGCACAATGCAGGGTTCATACATATTTATACATATATAACACATCACATATGTATGACGCACTCCGGGGGTCTTATTTTAACTGTGCATAATCCAGTGAAAACCATGTGGAGTATTTTTTACACGTATGTCAGCGTTTCTTATATGTTGGTGTGAGAATCGCAAAATTGTCTTTTCGGGGTGTGTTTCCATCACCCTTCACCTCACACCTGTTCCTCTTGCATGTTATATGTTTAATAATAAAGTTCTATTTTAATCCTCATAGCTATGTGTATTTCTGCACCCCTGACACTGAACTTAAGAAACGGCTATAAGTTTCCACACACAGCAGAACGTGCATCAGGTTGTTTTTAGTGGTCAGACATGTTTGTGTGCCTCCTGACATGAGTACGCGGGTAGGACTGATTAATGGGAGCCTCCTCTAACCGAGCCTTGTTTAGCGGTCTGTCCCTCCCCCATCGCTGTGATTTGATATCTTTGAGCATTCCAGGTTGTGCCCTTTACTCTGCTAATGGTGCTACTGACCCCAGACATTCCTGCCGTAACTCTCTGATCACAGATGTCTAATTGTATCTCACTGTAAACAACCTGTACTTTTTTATTTACCGATGTACAGTACCATTCTTTACTAAGAAGTAGGTTGCAATGAGATATTTGATGCACATGACTGGTTGAATTACACACTTTTGACTCTTCTGACTGACAGACAAAGTTGTTCTTCTGTAACCTTGGACAAAAATAGTGCTGGGTGGGGTCGCATGCTTTTCAGTCAGACATCCTTGCTGAAAGTTATGAATGAGAAATGCAAAGGAAGATGACACGAAAGAGACATGATGCTGCAATTTAGTCATTTCACGCTCTGCTAAGATCCATCAACAGTGAATGGGGAGGTGAGCATGCACCTTTTATTCCTCAAGCTACACTCTTCACTTTAATGGTCTGGAAGTATGTAATGCAACCTGCTCTGGTCTGTGTCTCCCTCGTTGATGTACTCCAGAGTTGAAATGATATGCATCTAATTGCCCCAAAGTCAAAGGATTTGCCAGATTTGACTATTTTATGGTAATGCATGAAAAATAGCCAAGTGTTTGGTGTCCATGTGACACGAGGGGTCGGTATACCTTATCAAATGTGCCTGTTAGGTTGTCAAACAGCGTCTGAAACTCCCTCAACCCCACACCTCACTGATGTCAGAATAGGGGAGGCAGCATCCGACATTTTTTTAAAAACTTTATAACAAAATCAAACCCACTTAATGCAGAAATTGGCCCGGGATTAGCACAGTAGTAGCAAAAATATACTCTTTTCTTTTTAAAATCTTGTACAGATGGATCATTGACACAGTAACATAATCCCTTTCCCCCCATGTTGTATGCCTCTAGTCCAAGAGATAGAAATGGAGATAGAGGAAGGGGGTTGAATATAACAGAGACCACAGGACAGCAGCAGACTAAAAGCTTCCTGTGGCAGAACAGAGTGTAAGCCTGACCTGACAGACAGACAGGCTGGCAGGACAGATGTTTTAGGTGAGAGGCACAGTAGATAGCACTGTCTGAATAATTCATCAGATGGGATTGAATATGTGATATATTAAGACACAGCACACAAGCCATCTTATGGCCTCTTTCAGCACTTTTTGTGTGTGTCTGCAGTGCTCAGATCCCTCTGCATCTCTGCTTTCTTTCTGGCAGTTATCCACCAGAGTCTGGGCAGTTGAGGAGACAGTTATAGATGAGCTGGCTCTGGGTCTAGTGAGGCCTCCAGACATCTGGACGGGATGAAGCTGTTCAGCATGCAGGTGCAGCTCACATGAACTATTGCTGTTGATGTTCTCTTTTTTTTTTTTTTTTTTTTAAATGACTCCTGCTGAGGTCAGTGGGTCTTACTGGTTTAGGTGACAGAGGATACATGCTTTCTAACAACAGAATATATTTTTTCTTGTCTGCCTCTGCATTGACTATGAGAATATGTGCTGTATAAATCTAAAGTCTTTCTATTTTTTAACTAAACAATACTGCATAAAGCTTCCCTTACATAGCAATGGATTAAAAGTTACTGTCAGTTCAGAGAAGTGTTCATTGTTTGAATTTTGGCCTCTGTATCTTTTGACTTTTCCTTATGTTTAGTTTGTGATGCAAGCAAAACAAGTCATATTTATTCTTACCCTGCTCATGGGTCAAATCACTGACCTTTCATCTTACAGTTTATAAATAATGTGATGAATCACTTGCTGCATAACGTCAGAGCACAGCAACCAAGCAGCCTTTTGGGTTTGTGGGAATTGAGTGACTGTGAGACATAAGAAAATAGATAATTGCCAACATGACTTAACTGTTTTTTTTAAAACATTTCTTTTCTTTCTAACCCTTTTAGTTAGAATAAAAATTGTATTTCTAAACTAAATCTGAAAGTAAAAAAAATATTAACTGTAACATTTTTAAATTTACTACTCTTCTTTGTGTGTTTGCAACATGATTGACCAGGCCTTACTGCTATAAGTTGTGAAAGTCAGTTAAGATGTCTAAGGACGTGTTACGGACTCTGATATCAGTGAAGAGGCTCAGCTTTCTAGTAACAGATCATTTCATCTCCATCTCTCCATGACATCAGCTCCCACCTACACGCATCCAACTGTGGGGGCCTGGGCGCTGTATGGACGTGTCAGGACTCTGATTGTATCTCAGATGCACACTACTGTAGGCCTTTAACTGCAAACAAAGAAGTACATGAACTTTTAATGGGCCTTTTTAAAGTGCTAAACACTTTCTGTCTTAACTAACAACTTGGCACTAACAATGTCATGAACTGTGGTCTTATTTAGTCTTTAGCATTTATTACTTCACAAACATTTTACTTCCCTAGAGTAAACTTATTTATACCATCTGCACAGCAGTTAACAAATCATGTGATATAGGATATCTGCCTATATACCTGCAGCCAAGCACACTGAACTCTGTCATCTGATAGGTTGTTAATCCCCTTATTATGCTTGTCTGGTTAAATAGAACAGTCAGTCAGCCATTAAATCATCTAGCCGAGGGATCAATGTAGGCCCCATAATGTTGCTTTGCGTTAGGATGTGTATATTGTGATTGAAAGGGAAAATGAAAAAGGGCACAGGCAAAAAGTACAAACAAGTAAAATTAGATCTAAACTGAGCAATGCTAGCTTGACAAATTTGCCCTTGAGTGACTGCATTAGCATGGTCTATATGGGCATACTCTTGAGTGACAAGAGTTTGCCTCCCCCATATAGTTTACCACATATGCTGCCCTCATAGGTCAAATCTGGTCGTCTTGGATGCTGGATGTCAATGATTGGAATTTATCCCAAATATCAGTACGCTAAAGGATTCACAAGATGGCTTGGATGACTGGGATACCAAGGCCTAAATGACTCCTGAGGACTTGGAGTGAGGAATGTGCAGCCCACTATTGATCTTTACTAAGTGAGGTCACTGCATGTGGGGGGCAGTTGCCCCACTCTCAGACCCCACATAAAGGGGACAGACTACCCCCATGCATAAATAAATAGGTCAAATAAAGAGGATTTGTCTTATGTTTCAACTTTTAAGATATGTTGAGGATTGGAGCCAGAGATGAGAAGCAGATGAACCAGTACAACCCCAGGCTTAAGAAAGCAAATTGTCTGTACTTTTTGTTCAGGATCAGTTGTTCATCATTTGTATACTCTATCTCATAAATTAGATTTAGAGAGTATCGGCTGGTCTTTGTATTATCAGATCTCTGATTTGTGTTCAAATGTGTTCCAAGAGCAATACATGCCACCTGCATCCCTTTAAATATGTTTTTTATGTTACTGAGTGTAATGTGACTATAAAAGAAGATAAGTCTATGTTGATGGCATGTTAAGAGTTGTGAATACTTAAATGAAATTTCAGAAATATGCAAATAAAAAACAAACAAGTTAGATACCTAACATTAATATTTGTTAATTAATATTTAAAAAACAAAACACAAACAACAAGTACAAAGCTTAGCACACCACTGTATTAGCTTTAAACAGTTCTCACCGGTGTCATTTAAAATGGGCTGCACAATAGATAATTAAAGAGTGAACATGAACCTGATTACACTTGCGTGGATGAACACATACCACTCCCTGGGCTATGATTGATCCTTGCTTAAAAAGGTTAAAAAACTTGAAATTAGTTGATTACATTTTGGGTGACAATCATTTACCAGTTTAGAACCGCATCATTCCTCTGTACATTTAAGGTTTACTGTGGAGTGTTTTACCCTTTAGTGGCGCAATGGAGCCATTTTTCCATGAGGATGTTTAGTTTTTCTCGCACATAAGGACGTACGTGAGCCAACACCTGCATGGAGGGGAGGAATTCATATCCTGCCAATGGTGTCATACTATTCCACTGATCTACCTCTCCTTGAACACCTAAAATGGGCTTCACAAGGGTTTTATGAGGAAAGAAATGCATTTGTTAATGCATCACATTTGTTAGATCTCAAAGATGCACATAATGCATTTTGGTGAGTAACACTGAAAACAACTTGTATTGGTTTACATAACTCCACAGTACACCTCCACTGTAAGACAGCGAGTCACGTACTGGTTTGATCTTGACTCAAAAAAACTCTTGAGTCAAGTTTAAGACGGGTCGTTGGTTTGTGCCGTTGATGGGCATGTGGAGAAGCGGACATTCTGAGCCTTTTATCGGTCTCACACAGTGATGGATGTGTGCAGCTTTTTGCCCAATGGCCCATAGCCTGAGCTTCTGTCTAAGCCTCTAAGCTACTGGAATGCGTGCAGCTTCTTGCTGTGGACATCAGGGGAGAACAGCCACGCCGCTTTGTTTACAGCCTTTCATTGATGCCACACCAGCCTAATCAATTTTGAAGAGGATAAATGTTTTAATGCATTGTTGGAGAATGAGTTGTCCATACATGTATATGGGCAGCAAATATTAATGCAGCACAATAGTTACTTTTCAGTTGACTTCTCCAAAAGATACAGGTGCATAGTATTTTTCAGAAAATATTCTAAACTCAAGGCTCGCTTAACATTTTTCAGAGCTTTTCATTTGTCCCACAGACTTTTTTAGCAAAGCATACTATTGTAATTAATTATTTGTTATGTATTTATTTATCTGGTGATTAATTTCTAGTCCATGTGTTAAATACTGTCCTCTGATCAATTAAAAATTATAGATGCCAAATTAAAACGTAAGGAGATGTCCATTTAAGCATATTCTAGCCTAATTATAGAATACTATAATATAGGTTTTTGTGTTTGACATTAAGGGTAATTAAACATGAACATTTTTTTAACAACAACCTCTGAAATACTGTAGTTTTGTATTGCCGACCTATCTATTATAACAAAACAAGTTAGTGAAGGTAAACAAGAACAAGCAAGATAAAGCACCTCAGGTCGATGCTGTTATCAGTACTTGCTCTATCAGGATCAGTATTTCACTCCAGATGCAGACAGAATTATATGGCAAACAAGTGGAAACATTTTAAATGGGAGTGAGTGTTTCAACAGGCCTGACCTACTTACAGCAGCCAGGGCTGAAACAGCTCCTCACCTGTGTCTGGCAGATGCCAAGACCCCTCATAAAAAACACAGGCCCCTCAATATCTTGAACAGTACACTGAACAATATTATACTGTTGTTTTTAGTCTCACAAAGCAATCCTTGATGAATTTGTTGCCTTCACTGGACTGGAATGCATGGCTGACTACTGTATGTGATACTAAACCCTTGCTTATATTTAACTAATGCTCTCAGTAGTAGGACAACTATTTTATGAATGGTAATGGATGTACTATGTAAGATAGAATTCATCCAAGACTGGTTACTAGTTGAAGCTAGTCATAGTGGTTGCCAGAACTTGAGTTGGGCCAAGTTCAATGTTCGTTACCAGTTACTAAAACTCTTTCTACCTTTTGGAACCTAATTATTGAGCAACAACGTTTGACTATCTTAATAAAATGTTACCTTGTATGTATGTTAAATGTTATTCCTATTTGAAATACAGTGTGAAGTCGGCAACCTATTAGCCATTCTGAAAACGTTCGCTCCATGTGTGTAATGGAAAAGAGAAATGGAATGGTTATTGTATTACTATAATTTTATTGCAAGGGGATCATATGTATATCTCATCACCAACATTGTAAATGTATTAGTTTTCAGCAGAAGACTGACCTAGGAAAGCTGACAAAAATGTCACCCTGATCCTAATACTGCAGCATAAACATGCAAGATGATAAGTGGTAACTTTGCTCATGAGCATTGCTGTGTTGACAGCAGAGACTCTGATTTAAATTTTCCAGCTGCAGCTGAGGGTGTGAGATATTTAATTAATCTCGCACAATAAATATATATTAATGCCTAAACTATGCTGTTAAATGAGTCTTTGAGCAACAACTGCAGTTGGAGGATGAAGCCACAACTTTAGTTTTATTTCACTTTAAATACAAATACAAAAGTGTATAAAGATTCAAGCACTGGCATTGCTTAAACAGAGCACTTGTGTTCACCCTTTTATAAGCAAAATGTATTACAGTACAAATATTTATTAAAGTATAAACAATTGTAGTGTAAGCAGC